>NW_020870117.1:146401-186401 GCF_003789085.1 Penaeus vannamei | reverse complement strand
ATGATAGGGAGAACACAGAGAAATCATTGATAAGGGTAGACAAGAAATACTTCGAGATGATTATTGCAGTGGACGCCTTTTGTTTAATGTTTTTATTAAGGACTTTTTAAAAGGATAATCGGTAAGAAACTCCCCTTTGGTGAGGCGCTCGAGAGAGGGATTTTTTGGGGGCGAAGCAAGAATATCTAAAAAAGACATGGAATATACTATTAATAGTGGAAAATTCGAGACTGTGGATGAGAGAGAGAGAGAGAGAAAACAGGAGACGGGGGGGGGGTTATACAAAGAATAGATGAATGGCACAGAAAGCTTGTTAGGAAAAGGGAAACTTGCAGTACTATGAATAAATGTGTGTGTGTGTGTGTGTGTGTGTGTGTGTGTGTGTGTGTCAGAGAGAGAGTGAGTGAGTGTGTAACAGAGAGAAGAGCGACAAACAGAGAGAGAGAGAGTCAGAGAGACAGAGAGAGAGAATATGCTATACAGCCAGACGTAGAAAAGTTACACGCAAGTGGTCATCGACAGAATCTCCAATTTGCGGTCACATTAAAGAAGTACATTTTGCTTAGACAGAGCCATCGGAACCCAAGCTGAGTGCGCTTAACATATGATGTTTATAGTTTTAAGTTACGGGATTTGACAGGCGTTGCAGCGACCGCAAACGCCGGAGCATTCATCACTCGAATCAACGCGGCCTTTGTGGAGAGGCGATGCATGCACGCGATCATCACACCCGGGTTGCAGAGCTGTTGCAGAGTCTTCGGCTTGGCTTGGTTTGGCTTTACTGAAAATTACCACTGTATCAAGTCTCTTTTAATTCGATCTTGCTTTTCTTATGAGTATTTTTTACTAGAGAGGGCTTTGTGTGTACTTATATCTCTTCACTTGTATTTCGTACTAAGCGATTTCGATGCCGCTGTTACAGTTGTGTGTATTTAGAAAGATAGATAAAAATACAGATACGGATAGATACATCACAAACAATGCGTGGTCATCCCTCTCATCCAAAAGCCAGCATAAACGATCCAACCACAACAGTACTGGATATCCGATCGTCATTTGTTTTGGCAAGCGATGAACGAGAACGGAGGAGGAGTCGGCGAGGGATCCAACACTCCCACGGGCGAATTTACGAAATCTGATCGTGACTCGGTAGGCGACACCAGGAAGTTGGATCAGTATAATCATGGACAAGAGGGAAGGAATCCTCTGGCGTTGTTATAGGATTAAAGAAGGAAAAACGTTTATGGCGGGATGAGATGGCAGGAGTGTTATGTATATGATAACAGCTGTTTGGGCATAATCAGTGGTATAAGAGCTATGCATCCTTTATAGAGGGTAAAAAGAGACATAATTGATGACGCTAAGTGTCCCCAGTACTTTAACACTTGCGAAGTTGGTGCACCAATCCCCACATCCAAGTGAACACGAACGTCTGAAAACGTAACGAAGTTGATGGAAAAAAATGGGGAGCTGGGGTAGGACTATAAATCAAGGAGTCTGGAAAGCGAGGAAATATGGAAGCAAGGTTGGCTGCGCGGATGGGAAAAAGGGTGAGAAAATCGGCCGGTAGGCGGAGGTCTAGACCCAAGCAGCCGGATACGGAGCAGTTCATTAAGATAGGCGGGGCTTTTCTCGGCGGAGGAGGAGGAAAGGACGAGGAAGAGGAGGGAAAGGAGGAGAAGAAGACCGAAAGAGTGAAGGAATGAGGAGAAGAGAAGATAGTGAGGGAAGGAGGAGTAAGGGACAGGAAAGAGAAGGGAAAGAAATAAGAGAAAAGGAAGTAGGTGAAGGAAGAAGGAAGGAGGCGAAGGAGGAAGGAGTCAAGGACGATAAAGGAAGGAAGAAGATGAGAAGGACAGGGAAGAGGAGTGAAGGCAAGAGAAGAAGGAAGCAGTGATGAAGAGGAGTGAGGACAGGAAGAGGAGGGGAAATAGGAAAATAAGAGGACAGGGAAAATATCATTGAGGTCCTAAGTATGCCTTCGATTTCCTCCCTCCCTTTCCACACTCGACCCTCCTCCCTCCTCCCACTTCCCTCCAGCTGGTCCTTAATGATACGAATGTGAGGGAAGACAAATGCGAAGGAGGCGCGGGCGGACGGGCGCTGGACGTCAAGCAGACAGCATGCCCTCGTCCTCCTCATCAATAATGAGTGTGACTCAGCCCCAGTCGCGGCCGCTGCGTTGAGTCAGCCAAGCCCCTGCCGCAGGAGTCTTTATCTCTCTCTCTGAAGGGCTTTGAAGGGCTTGTGGGACGATAGGACGAACGCCATGTCAACATTGTTGTTTTGAAATAGTTTAATCTCGGTCTATATATTTCAGTTATTACTTACATTGGCGGCTTGATATTTAGTGTTTTTTTCTCTCTTTTTCTTTATGCCTACCACTTAATGATATCAGACAATAATGCACTTGATATTTTTTTTTTTATCCACGAGAAACCCCTTTTGGGAAGGATAAGCCTCTTCGTCGTAGCTTATTCCCTTCTTCCCTTCTCCTCGCGAGGACTAAGCCCGAGACTTTGTGTGAATTTCTCAACTTTAACCCGGATTTTTGCGAAGATTTCGGGAGGATTGAGGTGGCTCGCCCGCCCTGATTGGTGGCCGTGAGTCAGCGCATTGCCAGATTGGTTGGCGGGCCAGTGCTGACCTTTTCATTTAGAGGAATGCAAAATGTACATTATTTTGTGGTTTTCGATGCTATTTCGACATTTGTCTCAGTGCTGGCGTGCAAAAGACGGACAAATTGTTTGTGTGTGTGACTGAATCCCGGATTATTTTTAATGGTGCAAATGGCAGGTTGCAACAACGGCGAGAGGTGTATTTAAAATTTATTACAGATTCGTCCACGTTTGAAGAAAATGAAAACATCTTCCCAAGAGTTGAAAACCTAAGACAAATTTATCAGTCATAGATAAAACAACAGCCCTTTTTTCCACGCGCGAGGGAAATGGTCACAAATTTCCTAATTTCAAGCGCCAAAGAACAGGTACTCAGGACCGCGAAGGGAGTTCCTATTCTTTATATCTTATCCTTCCTCCCTCACGATAACGCTCCCATGTAGAGTTGATGGAGCCAGGCTATTAGTGAGGTCCCATGTGCAACACGGGCTGCCGGCATCAACCTACGGCCAAGAGACATTCTCGATCAGAAGCAACAACTTCCTTTTTGTCGGAATTTTCTCTATCGTCTTCTCGCTACCCCTACCTCTTTTCATTTTTTACTCTTCCTCTGCCTCTTCCTCTTCACCATCAACCTTCTCACTTTCTCCCCTACTCCTTCCTTTTTTCCCTCTCTCTCTCTTCCTTCATATCTACTTCAACTTTGATCTTCCTCCTTCCCCGTTTCCCTTTCTCTATCCATCTTCTCCTCTTTCCCTTCTATCCCCTTTTCTCTCTCTCTTTCCCTTTTCTCTTCCACACCACTCACATCACCTCCTCTCTTCCCTTCTCCCTCTCCTCCCCATCTACCTTCTCACCTCCTTCTGCCCCTGCCTTCCCTCCCCATCTACCTTCTCACCTCCTTCTCCCCCTGCCCTCCCCTCCCCATCCGTCTCGTATTTTCCTCCCCCTCCCCCGTCTTTTATCCGCGGTGGGAGACCGCCCGCCTTCGAAAGCATTGTCACACGCCTGCCTTTTGATTTATTATGATTATGCGTCCTGATTAATTTATCTTACCCGCATTACACGCGAGGGGAAGCCGTAATTTAGTTAGATGCGGTCCAGTTTCGATTTTTTTTTCTTTTTTTTTTTTTTCTTCTTTCTCTTCTCTTCTTTCTTTCTTTCTTTCTTTTTCTCTCTTTCTTTCTTTTCTCTCTCTCTCTCTCTCTCTCTCTCTCTCTCTCTCTCTCTCTCTCTCTCTCTCTCTCTCTCTCTCTCTCTCTCTCTCTCTCTCTCTCTCTCTCTCTCTCTCTCTCTCTCTCCCTCTCTCTCTCTCTCTAGCTCTCGTTCATTATCGTTTAGGAAATCGCAGGATGTTTACGCAACTTGATATTTAAGGGTTCCATTTAGACTGCCCCTTCCCGAGAGCCTTTCTCAAGCCATTTGTGTTTTTGGGCGGCGCATTTTTTACAATTTGTCTTAATGCCCAGCCTGCTGTGATGGAAGACCCAGCAGTACTGTAATAAAAGTTCATGAAGTAGGCGACGAGACACATGGGTAATGCATCTTTATAACTTCCTGTCCGTATGTTCACCCGAGTATCAAAGTGCTTGTCATATTTATCAAAAACGCTTGTTTCCAGCTTGAAGCCTGGTCGGGTCGTGAGTGTGTTTGATGGTTTCTGTGTGTGTGTGTGTGTGCGTGTGCGTGTGTGTGTGTGTGTGTGTGTGTGTTGTGTGTGTGTGTGTGTGTGTGTGTGTGTGTGTGTGTGTGTGTGTGTGTGTGATGTGCATATGTATCTGTATGTGTAATGTAAAGCCACGGTATAACACACTTAACCTTGCTCTGCGCCAGGTAGTAAACGAGTAAAGTTGTTTGGAGTTTTATTACGGCAACCTTGCTAGAATCACTATCATTTCACCAATAATTATATAAGAAGGGATATTTTATCAGCACAATCACTGTCTTAATCCCTCACGACCATAGTAACCCGCCGTAATAAAGTTTTATTTGTCTTAAACAACCCACCTTCGCGCCGGACCATTGGCCGTTGTAGAATCCGAGGTGTAACGAGAAGACATAACGTGGTGAAGTTCACCTCTGGCGTCCTCCGAGCAGTGCGTGACATTAACTAACAAACTATCGAGCTTGTAAACAATATTTGTACATTTCGTGCTTCGTCACTGCAGATCGCTTCAGCGGGGAGGGAGAGCGTGAAATTCGCGGAAAATAACAAAGAAGTTATCGCGGGAAACAGAAACTATGGAGGATTAATGGAGAGCCTCCTGGTCGGGCACACGCGGCAGAAGGGAAGTCGAGAGGAAGCGAGAGATACCCAGCGGCGGACGTCTTCGGGAGCCGTCCTTGCTTCCGGCCGTGCCGTGACGGTGACACTGCCGACGATGACGGTGTACGGGCGGCGGCGGGTGTAATAATGGGCGGCATGAAGGCAAACCCGGTGGTTTTGCCCGATAGATTGCGTGCCCGGAAAGTGGCGGAGGTGTTGGCGATGTGTGCTGGATCTTGCAGTGGCGATGATTGTAAGTTATTTGCGGCGCAGGTGTCCTTGGAGGGGGTCACAAGGCACCCCGCCGCGACCTGTAATTTTCAGTGTGGATATTGAACACCTCATTCTGTGGTGGACGCCGCCCGCTCAGGACTTGCAGTATTCCGAGAGGGTGTACACTGAGGTCTTCGATAAATATGATTAACAAGTGTTTTAACGTGAAATTTGGGTCTTTTTCGAGTTAGTCCTCGTTTCGCCGAATGGAAGAAAGAACGACGACGAGAATGACATGATTTAAAGCGAAAATGGAAATCTTTGTCTATTTAAGGTGTTTGTTATTTTTAGCGAGTGATATGATAATAATATATGTAGTGTGTTAATTGTGATGTGATAATAGTATTGTTATTATTATGATAATTGCAGGGTTTATAATTGATGTATGTACGTGTCAGTAGTACTTAAATGTTAATGAACAATCCAGTACAATTGTAATGGATTATTAATGAAAATGAAAAGAATAATAATGCATGTAATGATAGTTATTATGATGAATTACTTACAGAAAATTGATATGGAATGATAAACTGTGAGATAGTGATAATTGCTATTTCGATGCCAGTAATAACGATAAGAACAGCGGTAATAAAAACACTGAAATTACTTTTGGCAATCATTTCACGACAAAACATTTCCCATTCGATTTAAAATTCCCAATGCAAACAGCCCTCCATGTCCATGGACGGCGCCTCACAGCACACACGTTCTCACCTGCGATCACCTCACGCCCGCTCGCCCACACAAACTCTTTCTTGAAATGGGTCATTACGTCGTCCTGAGAAACGGTCCCCATTTTTGCCCCCCGAAATGTCCCGACGGAGCGCTGGGCGTGATTGCCGCTTGTCCTTCGTGATTTAAAAGCAGCGTCGGCGAGATCCAGACTTGGGTTGTTCTGAGGGCTCGGCGCTGGCCCGACCTGCTGCGCATCGAACAGCTCTTTTGTTACGTGTTCTCTCTTTGTCTTTTTCCCTTTATTGTTATTATTTCCTCCTCATTCTTTTCGTTTATATCCCCTTTTATTGTTTGAGTTCGTGTGTCTTATTTTTTTATTATTAATTTTCCTTTCTCTCTCGGGGCGAACAGTAGCTCGGTTCTACAGGATACATCAAACAAAAATAATCTTGTCCGTGGCTGGCTGTTGGTGTTCTTTTTATTGTACTTTTATGATTGCATGCATATGCTTTTATTGGCTTTATTATTAAATTCTTCTTGGCTCATTATATTTTATAGTTTATTAATTTTTCTTAATTACATCATAGGACACATAAACTACCACCTGAGTTGCATATTAATACAGACAGCTGCACAATTGCCTATAAAGAGGAATGTATGACCGTGGTGCTCCTACTGCAGCCACTCCGCCCGCCGAGGACCGCATGCGCCGCGCCGCCCCTCCGTCGCTCCGCCCACACCCCTTCCTCGTCCCGCCCACACCCTTCCTTCGCCCCCGCCCATAGTCTCCTTCGTTCCGGCAACACTCCGCCCCGCCCACAGTCACGCCACCCGCACGATCTCACCACGCCCACACGCACCTCCCGGGCGGCACGTATATTGGTACCGCCTGTGGGTATGTCTGTACCCTTGACGTCTTGCAGGAGGCAAGGCCGAAGAGATATACAAAATACCAGCACTTCCTCAACAACAGGAATATTCAACAGCGGAATTAGCGAAGATAATTTTCCAGACGACCGTATTATTGACGGATCCATTTTCTTCTTCTTCCTCTTCTCCTTCTGTTTCTTATTCTCCTTCTTCTTTTTAAGATAAAGAAGAGATTACATATTTTGTCACGTTTAAAATTCCTGTGTGTATTTAGGATACAATTGTACCACCGTTTTTATTACCACAAAAAAAGATAATGCTTTTGCACTTTCCACTCATTATTGCCTTATTTGGGGTCAAAATTACAATGTATTTGACTGACGCTGAACTCCTCCATGTGGAACATTGTATTTAGACACTCGTTTGCTTGTTAATAATGACACCCGTGTAATGAAGTTGATTTATAACTGGCCATAAAGTTCAACGGAAAATTGTCATGCGATATTCATTTCGAGCTGAAAGGAGAGCTTCCACAGCCCATTTCCCCCATCCCTTCATCTCTCTTTCCTTTTCTTCTTTCTCGCCTCCTCTTCCTTTATATCCTCCTCCTCCTCTGTCGCTTCCTTTTCATCTTGCTCCTTCTCTTCCGCTTCTTTGTCTCTTTTCTTCTCCTTTTCTTCTTATTTTCTTTTCTACTCTCTCTCTCTCTCTCTCTCTCTCTCTCTCTCTCTCTCTCTCTCTCTCTCTCTCTCTCTCTCTCTCTCTCTCTCTCTCTCTCTCTCTCTCTCTCTCTCTCTTCTCTCTCTCTCTCATCCCTCTGTCTCTCCTCTTCCTCTTCCTCTCTTCCCTTTTGTCTTGCTCTTCCTCTCTCTCCCCTCCCCTTCCTCCCTCTCTTCCACTTCCTCTTTATCCTCGCGTGCCTTCCCTTCTCGTCCCTTTATTTCCAGCCTTACCGACTCCCTAGTTTGTTAATGCCGAAGCTCCTTTATCCTTCACCTTTACCCTATTCATCCTGCTTGCCCCCCCTTCCCCCATCCCCTGCTCCTACTTCCCACACAACCCTCCCACTTCCCCCCTTCCCGCCGCGCCCCTGACCCCGCCTGGCGGAACTGCGGCACAATATAGTACACGGTTTCGATCATGATTAGACGCCCGACCGCCCTTGGGATGCGCGCCCACGCCCACGCCCGGGCCAGACGCCGGGTGCCATGTCGTGAACGAGCAGGTTGATCCGAGGGCGTGAGTCTCGCACACACCGCCGCCGCCGCGCCCGCGTCCTCGCCCTCGCCTTCGCCGCGCCCGCTGATGGACGACCCTAATGTATATTTCTGTGATATATCACTAAGCCCCGCTGCTTCCCATGCCCATCATAAACACAAAAAATAGATGAGTGCAAATTGCCCCAAAATATATATAATTTTTGGTTGATGAATCTTGCAAATAGAACATGTGCCATATTACTCGCAATTGAAGATTTTGTTGTAGTAATCTGGAAATCAATTTATGTCCACAGTCGCCGCGTCAGATATTTCAAAATTAAATGACGCGACGTCTTTATGGAGTCCACGCCGGGCGACGCGACAAGTCCCCCGAATTTATGGCCAAATTACTTAGCATAAAGTAGATTAGGTGTTTGGGTGCAATGACGAAGGGGGGCGAGCCGAAGTACATTCATCTGTCCTCTGACGAAAGTGGTGTACTGTAATGGGATTCCAAGTACGCACGATTTTAAGTGTTATATATCAGAATAGTATTTTTTACGTGCATTGAGTTCAAGGTTTGTATGCAGCGATGCTGTCATTGGCACTTGGAAGGAACGCTGCATATTTTTCTATTCTTTTCCTGGATGATAATAACGGAAACACGAAGGCATTATCAAGGCTGCGCACATTAGTCATCTACTGAGGGCAAGTAGATGAGAGAACTTCATCAGGATGTAATGTGGTAGTAGCAGTAGTAGCTTCAGGTATAAATTACGCCCGGAATAAAATTGCATTCGTGTGTAATACGTGTATAAAAAAAAGCAGTTAGTCCAATGTTGAGAGTAAGAGTGCGGTACCCACGTGTTGCAGCTGTCAGTCCTTTTGGCAGACACGTCTTCCAGTAAGTATGTCGGAGTGCAGGAGTGACCGGGTTATGAAAATGAAGTCCTGGAAGCTCCATCTGTTGGTCGTTTCATGCAACAGAGGGTCCGAGTACAGCTGGCGAGCGGCCGGGATGGTTCATTGTTTGAGACGAATAATGGTTAGCGATTGTGTGTGTGGTAGTTGCGACTGCGGTACACACATATGTGTAAGTATATATATATATATATATATATATATATATATATATATATATATACATATATATGTACACACACACAAACATATGTGTGTGTGTATATTTGTGTGTGTATGTGTGTGTGTTGCTCTCTGGCATTGATTCCCGAGGGTATGTATAGTGTTATTGGTGACGTTGATGGTCACGTTACCTGAACTGTAGTAGTGGCAGGGATTGTTTTACATGTGCGTGCTTCAAGCTATATGACTGTAATTGTGTATAGTTCTACGCGAAAGATGATATTTTCGGCTGATATAGTGGCAATGTTTTATGACGACTGTGATGGCAGCGGAACTATAGTAGAGAATATATTGTAGGAGTAGTTTTGTTATGGTGTGGTAGATGGTATTTGTGATGCATAAAGTGGTTCTGGAAAGAAAGCAGCGACGGTAAGAGTGAAATGTTAACTTTTGAATGAATCGTAGCGTGTGCATGTGTGTGCGTCTGCACCGTGTAGTATGCATGAGCTAATGTGTGTGTGTGTAAGTATGTGTGTGCGTGCGTGTGGATGTGGAGGGCCCGCGGCAGCCCACCTGTTCTTCGCCTATTATGGCTCTTTCATGCACCCGTCGACCAGTAACATCCCACCGGTTGAATGTACCTGGCGAGACTCTGCGTCGTTCCCGGAGCCCCGCGTGTTCATTAAGCCGCATAAAACACCTGCCACGTAAGCATGAAGAAAAATCACACTTGATTTAGCATTTCCACGCGATCGAGGTGCTGCCCAGAGGTCATAAATAGAGGATATCCAGGTGCGAGCGGAGCGTGTGTGCGTCCGACTCGTCACGGATCCTTGTTAGGTGCAACGTGAGTAGGTCGGCAGTCGCTCTTGTCCTTTGTCTTATATCTTACGCTTATTCTCCGGTGTTCCTCCATGCACCCGTCATTCGGCTTTTGTTTTGATTTTGCGGCAGGAGCCAGACGGCCAGTTCCCAGGAGAGCCGGAAAGTGTTTTAATTCATTGTTTGAAGTCAGGTTTGCTTGAATTCGCGCGTTCTCGGAATAAAGTCCGGACGAAAGGTTTCCGCGAAGCCTCTCGTCCCGCCAACCCCTTTCGAGGATCGTCTCCTCATTTCACCTTCCGGATATATATGTCCATTTCTCCGCTCGAGGAACACTAATTTTACCGGATATGCGAGGTATTACCGGCCTTGTTGCGGATGTCGAGCGTCGAGAATGGTATTTGGAAAAGTCGGTTAATGAAAATGCTGAATAATATTTTCCATCCGGTTAGTCAGCAATTGTTTTGAGATTCTCGGATTTTTGACGCCGTGTCGCTGCCAATATAAATCTTTTCCCCGCTTTTATTTCATTCCATTTGCTATTATCATCATCTTCATACAGTCGCTTGTGTTCTGTAATGAAATGCCAACACATCCGTGGCGCAACACCGTATGCTGAATCATGGCAAATGCATACTACAGGCTAATTATTGCACCGAAGGGTATCTTGACCCGAAGGCTCGCCGCAGTTGGCCTGGCTGTCAACCGAAATAACGCTTACATAATGTGAGACGGCAGTTACATATAGGCGCGGGGATTGTGTACGTGTTTGTGTGTTCTTATGCATACACATACGCACATTTATATACATATGTGTATGTGTGTGTATATATGTACACGTTTATATATGTATGCTTATGTGCATATATGCAGACACATACACACACACACACACATACACACACACACACACACACACACACACACACAATATATATATATATATATATATATATATATATATATATATATATATATATATAATATATATATATATATATATATATATATATATATATATAATATATATATATATACACATACACACAAAGTTGAGTGTTTGTAAGCTTTATATCTTATGATCCTTGACATGAATATTATCTGAGGCATGTCTCTCGCAGGTAAATGTTGAGAGCAACTTGGATTATTGAGGAAGAGGAAATAGAAATTAATTTGATATGTATCTTGCACGCACATATGCATAAAGAATATATATATATATATATATATATATATATATATATATATAATATATATATATATATATATATACATATATATATATATATATATATATATATATATATATATATATATATATATATATATATATATGTGTGTGTGTGTGTGTGTGTGTTGTGTGTGTGTATTCATATATATGTATGTATATAAATGTGTGTGTGTGAGTTTGTGTGTAAATGTACACACACACACACACACACACACACACACACACACACACACACACACACACACACACACACACACACACACACACACACACATACATATATATATATATATATATATATATATATATATAAATTTGTATATATATATGTATATATATACAAATTTGTGTGTTTATATATGAATTATTTATGTATGTATACATATATATATTTATTTATATGTATATATGTATATATATAAGTGTGTATAAATACATATATACATATATATCTATATCTATATGTATGTGCTTATGTGTGTGTGTGTACGCTCATACATGTCTATATAAGCATGAACGTATATATGTACATCATATATGTAAGTGTTTTCGCAGTTTATTGCCGTTTTTTCACTAAGCTTTTCTTTCTTTACAACCTCGTTATCTTCCCTTCCCATGTTATTAGATAAGTAACTGCGCCCGAGATAATGCCAGATGATATAGTTTTATCTCTTTTCTTGCCATTTGCCTGAAAAGGCTCCTTATTATGCATGAAATGTGTCAGGTTCCCGTGATTATTATTCTCCTTCCATACATGGTTCTTTTTTTCTTTTTTTCCTCTTTTTCGGTTTTTACTTCCCCTTCCTCCCCCTTATTTCCCTAAAGTAGAGGTTAATTAGCAGATTCCATATATTCCGTGTTAAAGGCACAGGGGACTTGGTACGCTACAGGTCATTTCCCTATGCTTTAGGGATAAGGATTCCGACTGTACCTCAGGGTGGGAGTATAGCACTGTGATGCCCTCGCCACTTCCATTGGCAGTGACGACGCACAGAGGAAGTTATAACAATGGTGAATTAGAGGGACGTGTTCTTGTGTGTAATTATTCTACCTTGCGTTTGCTTTTCAGTTGTCCGGCGGGGAAGGGAAGGGGAAACAATGAAGTACTAATGTAATTCCAGAAGGATTTTTTTTCTTTCGTTTTTTCTATGTTCAATCCTTTTTTCGTGTCTTTTTTTTCTTCTTCCTCCCCCCTCCCTTCCCCCTCCCCCCTCCGGGTATTAAGATATTCTCTCGCGCGGACGCTATTAATCCCGGGGGAATTAATCTAAATATACGACCCACTTAAATTAGTACGACAATTTTATGTTTTGCGCGACATTGTGAGAACCGTGGTATTATCGCGCGCAAACCCGCCCATTACGCGCCGTCGTTCGTCTGATCCCAAATTGATCCGTTTAGCCCGACGGATTGTTAGGGATCGTTTTTGGGGCGGGGAAAAAAGGGGAGAAAAAAGGGGATGGAGGAGACTTTTTTTGCGGACTGACTTTTTTTAGGAGGGGGTGGGGGGGGGGAGGGAGGTTAGTGTGAGGGAGGAGGAGGAAGGGAGAGGGAAGAAGAGAGAGGAAGGAGACGAAAGAGAGGAAAGGGAG
This sequence comes from Penaeus vannamei, assembly GCF_003789085.1. Lineage (NCBI taxonomy): Eukaryota > Metazoa > Arthropoda > Malacostraca > Decapoda > Penaeidae > Penaeus > Penaeus vannamei. The sequence continues at coordinate 173,772 of NW_020870117.1, read as the reverse complement.
GAGGGGAGAGACAGGGAAGGAGGGAAGGTAAAGTAAGAAGGAAGAGGAGAGAGAGAGAGAGAGAGAGAGAGGGTGGGGAGGGAGAAGGAAGAGAAAGGGGAGGGTGAAGGGGCCTTTTTTCTCCCTCGTTCAATTGATATTCAGACCTCATTTATGATTGTCGAAATTATGATGATGGTGATGCATGGTGTAAAATCACCGGCTTTTTAACCCCTGTTTAAGTCTTTTGGGTTATCTTCTTTTTTGATGTCTCTCTTTGTTTTTCTGACCGGTTTTTTCCCCTTTTTTATGATTTTGCAACCGGAAACATGGTGTTCCATTCATCTTTGTTTGTTTGTTTGCTGTTTTACTGTTATATTTACCTGTTATCTACTTTAGTCTATTCTAGTCTGTTTACTTTTCTATTTTATTAGATTCTATTTTATTTACTTACTTTGCATTTTTAAGGCTTGATCACGCTGCGTATTTTTCTTTCAAGTCGCTGTTTATTGTCAAGATACATAGTCTTTGTTAGATTCTCAATTGTTTAAGATGAATAATGTTGGAATATAAACTATGTGTACATATTATGTAAGGAAGCTACTCCGCTGGCAATTGATATTATGGGATAAGTTATGTCAACAAATTATGCAGTTCATGGAACTATTCAGAGCACTACATTTCATCAAAGATAGTAATTTCGTGGTCTTTTGTGAAGACGCGTAAATGAAAACATGTATGTGTAGAGTCACGCATATCTCTTTGCATGTTAAAGGGATTTTATTTGATAGTATTTTAAGAACAGCGCTGATCTGTATCGGTCCGGCGCGTTTTGTTTCTTCGCAGCTCGTAAGTCAAAGAGGAAATGTGTAATTTTGTGCATTTTCATTCGTACGTTTCCATGACGTGGAATCGATGTACTGCATTCTGCGTTTGGGCGAAGGTTCTACGTCGCCCCTGAATCGCGTCTCCACTATTTTCAATATGTATTTTTTGTTTTATTTTTTTTCTCACGGAATTCTTGCATGCACGATCCCGCAATGCAAAGCAATTATGAGATATAACGCGCCATCTGTGTGGGAAACGAAACAGACCTGGCTAAGTTCAAGGTAGAGAGAGAGAGAGAGAGAGAGAGAGAGAGAGAGAGAGAGAGAGAGAGAGAGAGAGAGAGAGAGAGAGAGAGAGAGAGAGAGAGAGAGATTGAGTGAGTAAGTGAGTGAGTGAGAGAGAGAAAGCGGGAGGGGAAGAGCGAGAGTAAGAACGAAAATGAGAAAGAAAGGGAGAGAGAGGGGGAGTACCTCAGTGTTTGGGGAGATAGAGAGAGAGAGAACGAGAGAGATAGAGAGAGAGAGAGAGGGAGAGAGAGAGAGAGAGGGAGAGAGAGAGAGAGGGAGAGGGAGAGGGAGAGGAGCGAGAGACGAGGGCTTCGACGGTCTCCTGTTGTTACCATGTGGTTTGCATGAAAAAAATGTCTTGATGATGAATAGCAAAAAAGTAAAAAAATGTATATATTTCCCCTCTCTCGCTTCGCATGATTTATAATCATTTATTATGGCCTTGTCTTCAGAAAAATATGCATCTGATTATGTTCATTTGGCGACCGAAGGATGAAAAATCTTCCTGCATGACAAATATTTCCATAACTACATGTAATTTCCCTGATACATGGACACCGATTTTGTTCCCAGGTGTACTGTGAGTCGGAAGGTTATCTCGCTCGTTCTGCCGACTTCACAAATACCCACCATTCGGGGATAAGTAATTGATCCGACGTCGGGAGATAGATCACTTTGCGGTCGCCTGTTATAAGCGTCGAAGGCTTGTGTCTCCCTCCAGCCCTTGCTCGCTCGCCGCTCCTTTGTTGCCCGTTCGCGCCGTTCATTACGCTGTCACGGAGTATTGAGGTTTTGCTGTGGGGTCTTATGCGGCGCTGTTGGCGATTCTGACGCTCGCAGGGTTAAGGGTTTTGGATTTCGCACACACGCGCACGCACGCACGTACATACATACGCCCGCACGTGCACGCACACACATACACACACACACACACACACACACCACACACACACACACACACACACACACACACACACACACACACACACACACACACACACACACACACACACGCACGCACGCACATGCACACATACGTACACACACACATACATACACATACACATACAGATGCAAATGCACATGCACACATACACATGCACATGCATATTAACACACATACGTATACGCACACACACACACGCATGCGTATATATATGTGTGTGTGTGTGTGGTGTGTTTATGTGTATATATATTTGTATATATATATATATATATATATATATATATATATATATATATATATATATATATGTATGTGTGTGTGTGTGTTGTGTGTGTGTGTGTGTGTGTGTGTGTGACATTTATATATATATATATTCATTTATTTATTTATATATACATATATGTATATTATATATGTATATATATATATTTTATATATATATATATATGTATATATGCATGTATGTATATATGTGTTTATATATATTTATGTATATATTGTATGTGTATATATTTATATATACATATATGTATATGTTTGTGTGTCTGTGCGTGTTTTGGGAGTGTATGTGTGTATGTATGTACATACGTATGTGTATATGTAGATATGCATGTATGAATGAATGTATGAATGAAAGCTGCGTGTCCTTATGTATATTTATTGCTAATAAGATAAGATTACCTTATGCATGCTGGTGAAGTTACCAATATGGAAGGGAAACTATCAGTTACGGGTGTGGGGTTACTCGCACGTATCGGCCTCGCGAGTCCTCCTTGCCAACGCGGCGCCTGTCCCTGCCGTCGAACATCTCTCCCTGTCATGTCTTAACCCTTGCTTCTCGTTTGTTCTATTCCTTTTTTTTCTCGGTTAAACCGTTTTCCTCTCCGCTTGGACTTTTCGATGAGGTCTCTCCCCTGCCGAAGCCCTTCTCCCTGTCATCGCTACTCAATTCATGTCATTCCCTCCTTCGGTTGTCCTTCTTTTCACCCTCCCCCTTTCCCCTCCCTGCCACTGACCTGTATCTCCCCCTGTCTCCCTCCCCCTCCCTCTACCACATAACTTTTAGTGATTTCTCCCTGCCATCTCGTCTTGACTCCTGTCATTCCCTCATCCCGTCCCTTCCTCTTGTCATCCGCCTCTCTCTCCCCTTGCCACTTTCCGTCTGTCCTTTGCCGCCTTTCCTACTCCTTCTCATCCGCCTCCTTCTCTTCTTCTTCTTTTTCTCCTCCTCCTCTTCTCCTTTTCTCCTCCTCCTCCGCTCCTCTTCCTCCCCCTCCTCCTCCGCCTCATCCTATACCTCCTCCTCCTCTTCTCTCCCGCCTCCTCCTCTCCTCCTCCTATTTTTTCTTCTCCCCTCCTCTCCTCCTCCTCCTCCTCGGCCCGCGCCCCGACCGTCGTCTGTCGTGACCACCCACGTTCACTTTCCCATTTGAGTTGTCGCCGCCCGCTTTTTGTCGCCGGTCCTCCTTCCTGTCTCCGCGTGGGCGTGCGCTTTGTGTGTACGTATGTGATAATTGGATTATGTCTGTGTTTTTTTTCCTGGTATTAAGGTTGGTTTGGTTTAGTCCGTCTGTATGTATGTATTTTTTTGCTTCATATTAAGAGGTGTGTGGGTGGGTGGGTGTGGGTGGATGTGGGTGTGTTTGTGTAGTGTGTGTGCGTGTGGGTGTACGTCGGCGTGTTGAGTAGCACACTCGTGCACATCATATCGGGACTTCCATGGGCGCGGGCGGTGTCCTCGCTGCCACATCACGTGACAAGGCCTCCGCAAGCGTCTGCGTGAGCTCCTCCACCTCCGGAGACCGTGAGGTGGGACGTGCCTGGCCCGAACGCTCTCCTCTTCCCCTCTCTTCTCCTCGCTCCTCTGGCCTCTCCTCTCCTCGCTTCTCTTACCCTTACCTTCTCCTGCTCCTTTCTCCCCGTCCCCCTCTCCTCCTCACAAACATCCCTTCTCCCTCACCCTTTCCACACTCCCCCCTTCCCTCCTCCCTCCCCATCTCTCTCTCTCTCTCTCTCTCTCTCTCTCTCTCTCTCTCTCTCTCTCTCTCTCTCTCTCTCTCTCTCTCTCTCTCTCTCTCTCTCTCTCTCTGTCCACCCCCCCACCCCACCCCCGCCAGCCGCCCCTGGGTCTGCCCGATCACTGTTACGGATCCGCTCGTTATCAAATCCCCGGCAGGCTTCTGGCAGGTCGGATCAGGGCTCAGATAAACCGGACTCTCTCAGGGTTAGCTTTCATCCCCGACATTCTTGGAGGAAACACCATCCCGCGCGTCCTCTCCTCCCCCCCCCCCTCCCCCCCCCCTCCCGTTCCAGCATCTGAGGGGGGGGGGGGGGAGGGGGGAGGGGAATGGCTGAAGGGTTGTCATCGTGCTTTCTAGATTTTTTCTTCGTTTGGCTTGAAGACTGGCTGGCTTAAATACGTTGCTGGCGCTCCGTCGGAGATTATACGGATAATTTTTTTTTTATTGTTGGTTATATATAGTTATGCAGTTAAATAAGCTGGTCATTTAACCTTTGGGTAAAGAGATGGGGAGAAGTAGATTGACCAACGCATAACGCAGATAGAGATTAAAGACTGGCGAATTGAATTGCAGTCGTATTACCCACAGGTGATTCCATTGCTGCCTCTTCTCAATAAATATGTTTACTTTTAAAAAATATATAGTATTGTCACCATGTATGACTACAAACATGTTTACACACGCGTGTTTATGTGTGTTACGTATGAATGAATGTATGTAGAGATCGATATGTCCAACGATAAATGCAAGAACCCATAACTAAACACCTTGCTCTATATCCATTGTTTGTGCGGATGACGAGTGGAGGGTCAGGGTCGTGATTCGCCAGGTGATTCGTCAGCTCACGTCTGGTATCTATATGGTCTGTAGTTTCTCTGGTATATGTATTTCTGACGAAGATGTGTTCGAAAGCGGTCTAGTACATCTCTTGTATTGTGAAAATATTCATTCTCATTCGGACATTTTCTACATTTGTCGCAGTGAATACGGTCCATGGTTCACTACTTACCGTGGCATTGATATCTCTCCCAAAGAGATTTTGTCGCCGCGCATTTATCCTTCCGTATTGTGTGCACAGTCTTGCCAAGCGAGTTTTTTAGGTTTGCACAATCGTAATAAAACGCATATTGCAGGCGTTTTAGTTCAACTTCCAGATAAGTGCGCTACGTGATTAATGGGTCGTCTTCTCACATACCTTTCGTGGCCACGATATCATGTGATATCTCGGCGTTTTTTTTTTTTTTTTTTTTTTTCAGGATACTCTTAATTGATATGTGTATGCATCCGGTGATATATTACATGAATATATATATATATATATATATATATATATATATATATATATATATATATATATATATATATATATATATATATATATATATATATATATATATATATATATATATAATCACACACACGTGTATGTGTAATTTTCAGTTCGTTTGTTTATTTGCTGTTTGAAAACGTGCCTGCCCGTGCGTATACTCCTTAGCGGAGCTCAGTCGTAAATACAAAAGACATCGTGATAAACTCCTTTTTGCTTTTTTTTATACAATGACACCCAGCGCTAGTCATAAATAGGAGAGCAACAAAGCTCGACTAACCCCGACAGTATATTACTCTCAACGGCCATAAATATTTAGTAGGCGCGAGTAAACAGAGATGGCAGCACCCTCGCCCCGCACAAGCTCTGTATGGTCACACACCCGCGCGCATCCATGACGGGACTCGCACAAAAAAGTCTGCCTGATATACCAAAATGGCGATGATGTGACAACCACAATTGAGGGTTTGGGGTGGCGGTTGCAAAGCGAATTAACCAAAATCATGAGTTTGGAATTTATCAAGCGAGAAGTCGTCGCATGCTTAGTGGATTCTCTGGCTGAGATCGGGTTTGTTTGTTTGTAGTTTGTGTGTGGATTTTTTTTTAGTCTGGGGTTTCTGGTGTGAGATTTTTATTTATTTTTATTTATATATATATATTTTTTTTAGGGGGGGATAAGTTAATTTCTGATTGTTGTTATATATTTTTTCGGTCTTGTATTTTTTCTCAATTAATGATAATAAACAAATCCAAATGTCAATTATTTTTCGCTTTTATATCTGCTTTCTCAGCCATGGAAAGGTAAAGCCTTGGTCGGCCGAGTGCAATTTGGCCCAAGATAATTCCAGTAAGGTAATTTTCCAGTGCTGTGTTCTCTTCGGGAGATTAATGACCTATTGCACCAATTACCATAATTACTCCATCAAACTAATGTCATGTTTCCATCAACCCTAAGCCAGAAGAAACAGTTGCGATTGTGTGTATTATGTCGAGCAGGTGGCTTGGCCGGAATTGCCGAGAGTACGCGGGGCCATTAGGAATTCATTTCGCGCTAAACTTTGAAGTGAAGGGGGAACGGGGCCCGGGGGAGGGGAGGGGGAGGGGGCTAGGTGGGAGGGGGGAAAGGGTTGTTATTTGCCGAACATCTTGGTAAAAACCCTGATGGGGCGATGTCATCCGGTTATTAAGGCGGTAGTTAGGTCCTGGTCGACTGGCAATTAGACCGTAGTGAGGCCGTTCCCGAGGCCGTTCCTGGGACCGCCCTCACGGTGGTCGCGCACAGGCGGAGGGCGATCGAGGGGCGCCGTGCCAGCCGCGGGATATATGGGATCGGCCGCCGTCCCGCGAGAAGACGGCCGGTGGACGAAGGACCCGGGCACTCGAAGGACTCGGCGCAGGAGCGAGCGTCCTCTCTGTCTACCGGGATTAATGCGGTCGTTAGCTGTAGGATATGCTTTTTTGACCTGGACGGTTTATGTGACCTGCTCCCCGGGAGCTTCGTTACAGTTGGCTCGTTAGTGACTACTTAACAGTTTATAGTCTCGTCTTCGCCGAAAAATAAAATTCAATTATACGTGTTTTTTTTTCTTCCTTTTTAACGACAAGCGGGCCATTTAATTAAAACGCGCCGATATCAAAACCCAGAACAAAGTCGACGTAAATTGGAAATGCAAACGTGTCTGCGCTCCAAGGCAGAAGGGAAAACAGGTGAAGCGAAAATGCCTCTCACCGTTAGGCGACGGAAGTGACGAAACAAACTCAAGAGGCTGGACAGAGAGAGAGAGAAGGGGGAGGGGGGGAGAGAGTGAGTATGAGAAAGAGTGAGAGAGAAATAGAGAGAGGGTGAGAAAGAGAGAGAAATAGAGAGAGTTTAGAGTGAGTGAGAGAGAGGAGTGGGGGAATGAGAATAAAAGAGATGGTGAGAGAGAGAAAAAAAAGAGAAGCAGAGAGAGATAGAGGAAAAAAGAGAGAGAGAGAGGAAAAAAGACAAGCAGAGAACAAGAGCACGAGAGAAGAGAGAGAGGCTTTTGACTTTGACTTCGAAACGGAGAGAGAGAGAGAGAGAGAGAGCCACGGGCCACTGGCCAGGGAGTCACGCCGATCACTCTGCCACCGAAGAGAAAATCGCCCGTCATTTATCACGCGGGGAAGACCCAGGGTTTCGGATCGAGCGAGTTCACACGGAGACGAACGCCGCCCCCATCTCCGCCACCTCCGCCGCCGCCGTCAACCTAGTGAAGGAACGAGAAACTTTGGGAGTTAATGGTCAAAGTTGGGCGTTCGCGGCGTCAAAGTTTTCCCAGGCTCTGAGCGTAAAGGGAAACTGGCTTTGTAAATAAATGTGGGTTGGAGACGTGAGCGGTTTAAAATCATCTTTATTGCTATCATTATGATGCAGTATCTTTATTATCAAGGTTGTCCAGAGCGCCGTTGTTTTTCAGTGCTGTCTGCTGCTTATTTGATTAGACACTGACTTTATTGTTTTTTGGCCTCATTATCATAATTAGTTCGTTATATTTGATGTCCCACTACATTTATTGCTATTATTTTTATTGCTGTTTGTTGTCGCAGTTGGAGATATTAATATTGTCTTCGTTCTTATCCTTCTCTTTCTCCCTTTTTCTCTTTCGTTTCTTTTTTTCCTAGTTCTTCGCCGTCTTTTTCGCTCTCTGTTTTTGGTTCCTTTCTGTCTCGTTATTATAATCATTATAATTGCTTCTTTATCATAATTTTATAATCGTAATGATAATGATAATAGTAATATTGTTTTTTGTTATTGTTGTTGCTGTTATTATTTTTATTATTATCACTATTATTATTATTATTATCATTATTATTTTTTTTTCTTTTCTTTTTTTATTATTATTGTTATTCCTAACGTCATTATCATTATTGCCACACCATTTACTAGTACTTTATTACTTCTGCCGCTATTTTCCTCTTTCATTAACATTTATATTACCACAACCACTGCTATTACTATTACTGCTTCTGCTAATACTACCGCAACTAATGCTCTTGATGCTGTTATTAATATGGGATATAAGATACAAATATTTTCATTATCTAATAGATTTGATTACGGTTTAATCTCTTGTATGTGTATCTTCATTTGAACTGATCCTGATTTGTGAATTAACTACATTCGCATGGACGAAGAATCAGAAAAAGATGTCAAAGAAGGACAGAGGAAGAAAAAGGAGGAAAAGAATAGAGACAAAATAACTAATCTTGAACATTCTTTACCAAAGTCCTTCGGTCGGACGCTGGTTAAGTGACGCCTGGTCGATCCGCGCCTTCCCGATCGACACCTCTTGGCTTTTGCATCACCAGCCTGTCAGCCGAATGAAGTCGATGTCGGTGTTTTTTCTTTGCTTCGTTTGGTCTGAATATGAAGATGTGGATTTCAGTTTTGTTCGTCTTCCAGAGAGGGATGTGTAGAGGTTATTCTTGATTTATTTGTTTCGTTAAGGCTGAAACGTGAAGCTTATATTCGTCTCCATTTTCGGTAAACAAGGATTTTCTTTTTCCCTTTCTAGCCTTTTCTTAGATGTGAGCATGAAGTTTATAGACAAAAAGAATGTTTCTCTTTTCAGTAAACATATTTTTCGAAAATAAATGCCATTGGTTTTCGGTTCCGTCGACAGCTTCCCGTGTGTATTATAAAACAGCTGTCCATTCTGAAAATTATTAGGGTTTTTTTTTATTCATATTTTATTTCTATTTTTTCCAGAATTGTGGCTTCGTTGTGTGAAACATTGTTATGTTTCATGATAAAGTAGCATATTACGTTAATTGTTATATATTTTGTGTGCGATGTTATGTTTCGTGGAAATATTTATTTTATTTTACTCAGTTATTATCGTTCGCTCATTCTTTCTTTTTGAACGATTGTTTTTACTTCCAACAAGGGGAAAAGTGTCAGAGTATTTCCGAACTTACACTTGCTTTTTTTTCATTTTAATGTGAAAGTGAGTACAGAAGTTAGTTAAATGGCATATTTGCTTCGTAATCCCTGCCTGTATTCACATCGAAATAATCAATATTACTTACGGAAAAAAAGAACAGAGGTTAACCGCATCATATATTTTCTCTCTTCCAACGACATCCCTTAAAAAAAAAATTCCCTCTCCCCCCCAAAAAAAAAAAAATAATAATAATGAATAAATAAAAATAAGTTTAAAAAGAAGGTCCAAGCCACTTAATTGGATTTTGATCTGCAATCCGAATTTCGTTGTGCTCCCCTTGCCCCGCCATCACCCAGAACCTCGCATAAACGGCAGCAACGATCATGGACATTAATGCAAGGGTTGGCGTCACGAATACTCTTTTTTTGCTGCCGTTTCTCGCGCCGGAAAAAAGGGGCCTGAGGGCGGGGTCTCGGGGTCGCACCTTACCATGGCGTGCGGGGGAGGGTGTTGTCAGAAGATTGAAATTAAATACCGTATCCCCCAAATCAACGAATTCCTTATTATTTTTTTCGTTTTTTTTTTTTTTTGTCGCTGTTTCTGTAAGCGCTTTATTGTTTAGTTTTTTTCTTGTTTTTTTTTGTCTCTCTTTTCTTCATATTTTTTCTCTCTTCTCTTTGACCTTCAATGTCGGCATCGGGAACTTTGTAGATTACAGTGGCCGTGACAGCTCGCGGAGGTCGCCTTGACCCGGAGAAGGCGCACCCCGATTATGCGGTCGAGATTCACGGGCGGCGCTGTTCACACCTCTTCCCGATCCGCCGTCGTGCATTACGGGAACGGAAGACGACGTGCCGACCGACTGACAAACTGACAGTGCAAATCGTTTGGCGCCGACGTGACTAGAGGACTTCCCGACAGACCGACTGGACGCTAGACGCCGGCACCGTGACTGGCACTCGCAGCAGCCTGCCGTAACGCGCGAACGAGCCCGAAAAACGAGAGCGAGACGAGGCACGCCCCCCCTTCCGTTCCATCGAAACAAGACGAGCGAACGAGCCGACCTCACGAGCGTCCGGGCCCCGTCTCGTTCCTCGTGCGACGGGGGAACGGCGGTGGCGAGAGGCCGGCTGCGGCGGTGAGATGCGGCGGCTCCGATTATGATCGTAATGAGAGATTAATGAGCGATTCGGTGACGGTAATGAAGGAACGGCGAGATTCCTTTGCTGTAATGGCGGCGTAATTGTGCTGCTCCGAAGCGTATTTACTGGAGGGACGAGAAAGAATGACTTGACAAGTAAAAGTGAAAAGGGATTAATGTTCATGCAGAGAAAGAATGTTGATAGATTGTTTAGTTGTAGTTGTTAAAGGGGTTTTCGTGACTGTGATTGTATTTCTCTCTCTCTCTCTCTCTCTCTCTCTCTCTCTCTCTCTCTCTCTCTCTCTCTCTCTCTCTCTCTCTCTCTCTTCTCTCTCTCTTCTCTCTCTCTCTCTCTTTCTCTCTCTCTTTCTCCCTCTCTCCCTGTATATGTGTTCATGTGGCTGTGATTGTGTGTCTGCTTTCCATGACTGCTTGTGCGTGTTTACCTGCGACTGTGCGTGTGTGTGTGTACTTACATACTCCCTAACCATCACCACCCAACATCCCAGCTCGCCGTACTTGCAAATGTTACCATCCATTAGGCGAGTGCGGTGACGGGGCAGGAGTTGGCGAGCGCGAGACTCCAGGCGGACTCGTAACATATGCCAGACGCTCGTAAACCCGGCGACTGCACGCGCGATGGAAATGTCGGGAGCGGTGATGCAAGTTTCGCATGAGGAATACCGGCATAAGTATATTCATTAACAGGCATAAGTGTATGCTCTTAGACTGACGTGAAGTACGTATTAGGGGCGTCCACTGCTCTGTTTGAGATAATGGCAATGTTCGGCCCGTTAACTTTGTGTTTGGGGGGAATTATGCGCCGTGTGCTATTATCGACCAGAACCATATATGTTGTTTTTACTTACTCCAAGCGAGGAGAAAATCGGGGAAAGACTGAGACTCTTCCCGTTTTCTCTTTGGTTCGAAGAGTAAAAGAACGTTTTCCTTTTCTTGTCAAAATAGTAATGCCTGTTTCTCTCTTTTTTCATGATATCCATCTTTGAAATTATCGCAATTTCTATTACCTACATTAAAACAGTTGTCATAAAGTGCAAGATGTTCCCAGAACTTCATCCTGTGATAAGCAGCCGTGGCAGGGGGATTCTCATCCTCGTTAGGGGAGTTTTCCTCTTTTTCCCCCAGTAAAGTTTATCTGGATTTGGGTCGCTAACGTTACTGCCTTGATTCGACGCGGAGGGAGGGAGAAAGGGAGAGGGCGAGAGATAAGAATAGAAAGAGATAGAGATAGAAGAAAGGAGGGGGGAGAGAGCGAAGGAAAAAAATGTTAGGGAAGAGGGAAGAAAGAAAGATAGATAATAGAAAGGAGAGAGAGGGAGACAAAGAAAGAATCATAGAGAGAAAGAAAAAGAGAGAATCATAGAGAGAAAGAAAGAGAGGAGAACGAAAGAGAAAAGACAAAAAAAAATAGCAGCCTTCAAAAACATCGAGTACGGAGGTACTTTTGAGGATGACGCGGTGAAGGTCGGCCTCGACGGAGCGTACCGGAGTTAGCGTTCTTCGAGGATCACGGATTCGCATGCAAGTGTCAACCTGACGTAGACAGCAACGAATTGGCCTTAGCCGGAAACGATTGACTCACCTCGGTTTTGCTAGAAGTCTACGTGACTAAGGTAAATTATATCTGTCGCAGTGCACTAGAGCGGTAGAGCTCATATCACTCGCTGGTGGACCGCTCGCACTCGTGGCGTGCGATGAGACTATGTCGAAGACATGTAAGCTTCTGGCACATAAGGTAAGAGAAGAGACAGGACGGTGACATCACCACTCGCATGTAGATCTACATCACAATCACATTCTCTCGACCACCAAAGTACTTGTAGCTGTATAACAGTCTTACGGTCTATCTGTGCGAAAAATAGCGGTTGTACATACGACGGCTCGCCGAGTTGTTGGACAAACCGCCTGTACATTATATCATAGACAGCCGGAGCAGACAGCAGGTGGCTATGATTGCTACGGTTCTGCACTGTGAATGATTGCCTAAGCTCTGGAACACGGCGTAGTCAACACGCGCCGCCGGAGCGAAGTGTAGATGCATATTAATCAGGACTGCATGCAAATGGGCACATGCGCATCGGCATGACAGGAGAGTAACAATCAATATACAGTTTGACACAACACCTAAAAATCGATGCACATATGCGTCCTCACCTTTTTGCTGGTCGGCGCCTCAATAGTCTTGTCCATGTGCGTGAGGTACACGCACTGCCTAGTAGTTATCCTATGTGTCACTGCTATAGAGCATACATTACTGGACACTAGAGCAAAAATACAGCCGGAATGCTCTCATTGCTGTGAAGAGTATATATAACAATCACGTGTTGTATGATGTGATTATACCTATTTACATTTTTTATCACCAACAGACTGTCCACTCGAGCAATATCTGGGTGGTCCCGATGGAGTCTGCCCATAAAGTAGTTGTTCCACTACCCGTAGGGTTTACATTTACATTTTGACTCTGACAATGCAGACTTATATCAACATGATCGGGACAAGAGAGGTAGAAGCACCGATACTGATATACTTCAGAGTCAGAGAGCTGCGCCTAACCTATCACATCTGTTTCGAACTTTTTGTCGCAATCACAAATCACCCTCAGCAAATACGCCAGCGCCTAAAAGTAACATATATACACCAGCCGCTCCGCGTCTGTACAGCTGCGCTGCTCATATATCTGCGTACTCTTCTATATTTTATATACTACTATCTATTATCGCAGCAATGAAGCCACTTGCCGTGTATTGTTTCTCGCCTGGAGACCCATATTTACTCTCTGTCTTATTAATATCTATCTCCCTGGTAATTCTCTATAAATCTATTAAATCCCATACTACTAATATAAATTTATCAACAGTACTATAGTGTAATGAAGTTAGTTAATTTGTAATAGCCGTATGCCTCTGCTGATTATGCCCCTAATAGCATTCAGCCTGCCTTCTCGAAGTGAAAGCATCGAGACTCTCTCTGGCCGGTGAGTCGCTGCCGCTCTGTCCTCTCCTCAGCCCGGTCCCAACAAGGGCAGGCCCCGAAGAGACGATAGGCGCAAGCCCCGGCGCTCGTGCGATCTGGTAGACCCAACACGCGGTAACGTGAGCCCAAGCGTCGGCGCCGCGAGACGCCTCTAAACGAGAGGAGGCGAGAAATCAATTATTCCGAGGCAGGGGTTCTGATAATCGCTCCCTCGTGCAGGCTGTCAACGCTTCTCTGTACATTCCACGTCTTCTATAAGGGATCGTTTAGTAAGCGCGGCAAATGCTGGCCCTGTCTTGCCTGCACTGGCTTCTTTTGTATTACCTTCGATCCGACCTCGATAGAAATTTATCCTGTCTCTCTAGCTGGGGACCGTCCACGCTATGCAGCAGCTAGATCGAAGCGAGGAGACAGTCGCCGCTGAGTGCGCGTCTCAGGTAGCGCGCTATTGGGCTGCATAGCGCACTAGTCGTCCTCCGGTTCGCCGGCTAATTATCGATAGTAGCATGTGTTGATATATATATCATACACGTTATGTTATATCATTCTCTATAAAAAAGAAGGTAAATGGTTCTGATGATAATGATAAATAAATACTTGATGAATTACTAGATCTAATTCAGATCAATAATCTTATCATTCTCTATAATTCAGCTATCTTATAATATCATCTCATCTCTCTTCTGCTAATCATACTATATCTCAATTCTCATCCTCTCTATATATCAACTTCTTATTTGGATCTGATCCTTCCTTCTTTTGCGCGGGCGTATTATAACGCATACTATACCATTTCTGTCATGCTCGCTATCGTCTCAGCTTTTTTTCAGAGCCCAGAAATAAGGAAGATAAATTGTATGCCTATGTCAGGCCTACTAGTCTAGATCTGTAATATAATCGTCTTACCCCAATCATCAGGTAACTACATAATATATCGTCAATAGATACCAGCTGTCGTACGAGCCCACGCATAAACTACCACACCTCATATTAGAATCTACTCCGACCCATATCTTATGTGTATACATTAATACAATATACGATATATATTGAAATATATGTGTGTGTGTTGCTCTCAACGTAAAGTGATGGTGTAAGCGTCTGGTGTTTAAAAGAGAAGAAAAAAAGGCAGGAATAGCACGAGAACGCTTACAAGAGCAGTGATAAGCTGCAAGAGTCATTGGCGAACGTCGACAGTCTTGAGGTCCTTCCGACGGATTTTTCTTGAAACGGTTGCGATTCCCGCTGCGGATTTCGTTATAGGGGGTTTTATCAGACGCTCTGCCTCATCGCTGCTGTTCTTCTGCCCGTTGCCCTATCTCCAATGGCAAGCACACCATCCTTTTTATGCGAAGAGTACCCTTCCTGCCTGCATTCCGCAATCGCTTATCTCTGCTTTTATCTTCAAACTGTCAATCTTGGTGACTATCCTGTCTGTATATTTAGCGAAATCCATGCGCGTTCTGTGGATGCAGTCGCGCATCAGTATAGATACTCATACTGAATATATTAATCTTACTAAGTATAGAAAATAGGTGTCCATACTGCTAGCTATACGTACTGTTAACTTCACCTCTAGTGAATTGTCCCGGCTCTCATTATGACCGCCTCGCTTATGCCAGCCAGGAATGGGACTCATTTAATCTTTATATTATACCAATTCAATTTCCTTCCATCTATTCAACTACTTCTCCATCTCTGAGCATGTATATAATATATGTGTTAAATGGTATTGTAACTTACAGTCAATCGGCGCAAATATAAAGTAAATGGATAATTTCACAGTGTGGTGTTATACTTTGATTGAATATATATATATTATATATTTATTAATATTATTCTATCATTGGCGAGAAAAATATGACGAATAATTGATAATTTTTGTGTCTCATTAAATCTAACATTTCGCATGTTAGTTAGATGTGTGTTGCATTTCGGAGATGTATTACCCAATGTATCTGTTCGTGAGGCCATGTTCTCCTGAGGTCGTAAATCGAATACAAGCTTCTGTCATACACCTATTATACTCACTGACGGATGATTTATTTATCATTTTTTATCTATAGTTAATTGAAATTATAATAATAATAATATATATATATAAAATATATAATATATATAAATATATATAATATATAATAATATATTAATCATTACTTATATTATAATATTATATATCTTTGGTGGGTAGTGTGGGTTGTGTGCATGTACTATGTTGTGTGTTGAGTTGCAATTATTTATGTATGAAATTACGTGCGGTAAATTACTCTTCCACCTCGGTAGCCATTAGTTTTACTCCCACTCACTCCTCTAACCAGATGCCTGTCTCTATCTCCTGTTTTGGTGTGGGGATTTTTTAATCTCCTTGTTCCCTTTGCTCCCGTTTGTCATGCCCCTCGCCCCCTGTTGCATCGGTCGCTTCCGTTAACTTATCCCTACAAACACCTATTGCTTACGGAGGTATCGACTGCGTAAAGATTGTCACACAACTGTATCTATGGCGGCGCAGCACTGCTCTTCTTTCATTCCAGCATATTATTTGTAACTCTAACATTATACAGAGTCATGTTTAGTAAGCCTCCTAGTAGTTTTACTTGTTTTAAATATGTAGTGAATGATTTGATATAGAATTAATATTCTGAAGATATAACATGGGAGGTGTATGCCGTCATACATTATCTAAGGTTGTGTCATCGGTCCGTGTTGAAAGGATTTTAGGGGTTTTAGATTTTCTTGGGACTATGAAGGAGGATTTGGACTCATTACTCACCGAATTGAAAACCTTGTGTCACCATCACACTTATGAGGTGGTTCTTCCATGACTTTCGGAGAGTCCGCCATCGAGACCAATAGACAAGCGCTAAGAGAACGGAGAGATATACTTTGTAGAACGACCCGCAAAATCGGCGTGCACAAGCAATGCAGGCGGCCTGTGTAGCGGCGGGGCCTTGCGATCACAGGGCAGCCAGAGGGTGTGACGAGATCCACTATTTTCCACTTCAAACTTATTCTGTGCTCTAGCACACATTAGTTTTATACAATGAACTCTGATAGATAAGATATAGAGACAGACAAACACATGGGGAGAGAACAGAGAAGAACATCTAAAATTTCAGAGCTCTTTCTTCCTCATCCGCATGAGCTGAGACATGACACCTGCCGTCGTCTGCTCTCAAGGCACAACAGTTCGGACCTTCGCCTGGGCAGAGCGACTTTTACTTAGACAACAGCCGCTTCAAGCGAACACTCCGGGAGCTCGAACTTAGACGGAAGAGCGACTCAATACCTCCTATCGTTTTAGTTAATGGCTTACGAAGTAATCCTCATTATCGATCACACAACAGGGACCACAATGGTTCGAGCGCACCTAGATCTGTATTATTTAGTATTTCTCTCCTCATGACTGTCAGTAGGTATCTCATGATCCTCTCGTTGTTGTTGCTCTGTATTTGTCATTAGGATTTTGCCTCATTCATATCTTGTATTTTAGTCTATTGTTACTCCTCTGTACGCGTCATTTTTTCTGCTCGATTATGTCGGAAGCATCGCGAGCAACGATTCTTCAATCGCTCAATGTGGGTACTGGCACCCCTTCACTGCTGCTCGAGCTCTCCTACTCTGGACAGGCAAATTGCACTAAATTCAGAACTAAGGCTCCGCCCCGTGCGCATGTGGGGGCGTGATGTCAACCTCAAAGCACAACGGGCTGATGGCTCTCAATGGCTGATGGCATATGTAAGATTGCGCTACCTTTGGATTTCGATCACAATACTAATCACTGCAACACCATGTAACCATCGCACCAACTAACTATCGAATATACTGTTTAGAACGTTTATGTTATATGGTCGTATATTATCATCCTTGTCTTATATAGACCTATTACAATTGTATTGATGATGGGGATTTTTGCCAAACTGATCTCTCAATACTTATTATTGTCACTAATGTTGTTGTTATTGTTTTTATTATTGTTACTCTTCCTACATTAATATTTTGATTGTTAGTTACAGTTACTCATCTCCCTCCGCCATACACTCCAGATATCTAGGGAGGATATGAATACATCATTAGTCGGCAATAATGTTTAATAAGTCATAATAATTAATAGTTTTTGTGCAGGGATTGTAGCTGGCGGTTTGTATGACTGATAATACGTGTTGCTGTGAAGAAGGAAGTATTGGTGTGATCAAGAAAGTAAAATGAAAAACATATTCAATTTGTAATATCTGAGAGATACTCAGTTACTATGAACTCGCTGTACTATGATGGCCGCATATAAATAAGTTAATTTATATAGCGGATATATCTGTAGTAAACGTTTACAAGTAAGAATATATATTCTATCCGACTATTCTAGGACCGATGAGGCAATTAAGAAATTGAAAGTTTAAATATAGATCATAGATATTATATAGAATATGTTCGATGCCAGAATCTGATATATTCAAGAATATAATAGTTAATTACGTAGAAACTAAAAATAATTGAGATGCTCAATTTATAAGATATAGATAAAGTGGATGCTATGCAGTGGGGTGAAGAATTGGATTATGCGAATCGAATAAATATTATTATTACGATTATGCTATTGAAGAAGGCATTTGATTATTTTGAATAAAAATGACAATAGACTAAGTTACTCATAATGAAATAAACTTAGATTTGAAAATGGAATTAGTCACGCCTCTTGGCTTGAGACTAGTTACAAGCTCTCACTGATAATTATACTATAGATATCTTTGTCAAACGTTGATCAGAAATTTACTTGTTACTCTGATTTATAGATTAGGACACATAAGATTATCAAGTTTAAAGGACTTTACTTAGTTTCCAAAAACAATATTCTCTTCAGACTTGAACTATCGTTCGTCACATAACTGTATCGTAATTAATTTGTATCATTAAAGATGTTACAACATATTTTCGAATAAGGTATCGTGATGTTGATTCGAAGTCATCACTGCATTTGTTGTATTTGCTACCTTATTTATGTTACAAGACGCACTACTCATATCTGTTTATGAGTATCGATATTTATAAAGAGAACCTTATCATGCTAATCTAGATAGATAGGATATTAGAATTAGCGTTATACTATGTTTAAAATCCTATAGAGCTATGGTTGCCGAGATATACACGTTCTTAAGCGGGAGTCTCCATGCAAAGTGTGCTTGAAAATATTAAGCTCAGTATATATGCGCGCACTCAATTCTATACAGCACTAGCATCTAGAATTTAATTATTCCAATTACGGTACCCAATATAATAATATGATATATAGATAGTAATATTAAGTAAAAATGAGAAATCAATTAAAGATATCTAAATATTATAAATGTATAAAAGTAATTAGTTTAGTATCCTGAGGGTAAAATAACGTTCCACACAAGTTATAAAAATGAGTTGGAAATAAATAATATAGAGTGTGGAAAATTGCGGGCTCGAGGCCGGCACGAACAAGAGAGTCCATAGAATGAAGAATAGCTAGGAGAGCAATGAGATATGGAGACACATTGTCAATTATACTCAAGGATAAAGGAGTGACGAGATTACGCAGGCTCTTGTCGCGAATTGATTGTTTGTATGCGTATTGCGCAGGTAGGTCCTACGGACTTCTATTCCTGGAGCGCTCCTACAGTGGGAATATCCCACTATCGGGCCGGCCATTGGGTGCCCCTACCAATTAATGTGTTCTATGAACACCTGGGGTTAATCTTTTGCGGCCAACTAGAAGTGGGGTCTAATACAGGGCGAGTCGAGCGAAGGCTCCAGTATCGCACGGGCACTAGTTCGCAGCTTGTCTTCTTAGTGCCTGGAGCCTTATTTCCTTTCACATTGGTCCCTACAGTGCCACTGTATGTACATAATATATCGATATACAGAAAAAACGTCCTTGTGCAATCTCCTTTTCTTTTTACTTTCTCTTTTTCTTTTCTTCGCCTTGGCTTCTCCATTGGTTACCCTAAAGCGGAATATAAGGGATGACTCAAGCTCATAGCGGATTCGGGGGGTGGGGCAGTTGGCAGGTTAATAATGGCACTGTGATGCCAGCCCGCCTGTCAATTACCATGGCTGTTCTAAGAATGCCTCCTCTCACGGAACAATTCAAAAAGGTACGACCAGGCAACAGCATGTAGACCAATCGATCTCCAGGCTGTAAAACACGCGACGAAAGAAGAACGAGCAAGAGACACCTGTGCGGCAGGAGCGGTGACGGAGGCCGGCTTAGAGCGAGACCACAAGAAAACCGCCGCGTCGGGAGATACAGACCCTCGGGTAGACACCACACAAACAATAGGTGCACAGACACACACTTACCACACAAAGCTTTTATACGCAGACCACGAACACACCACACAAACCATGAACATATACAAACTTTATGAATGAACTTAACCCCTCGCCACCAGGCCACACTTGGGAAGAATGGGTGCCTGTATTCCGAGACATACATCACGATAATTAGTTTCTCACTTTCTGTCGCATAAAATGTGTAATAGTTGGAGACATACGTACGTGGGTGCGTACATGTGAGTGTGTGTGCTGCCTGTTCGTATCTGTATTTTGTTTGTTTGTGTATTGTGTTTGTAGATGTTTATGAAAAATATTATTTTTATTAGCTTCCATTAGTATATCCGCTATTGGGATTTAAGCACCTTTGTAGATTTTTAATGTTAATGACGAAAAAGCAGACTGGGCGATATGATAATTACCTTGGGAATAGAAATAATATTTATGCTAATTCATAGTGACCTGAAATTGCCCTCCTCTACGGGATGGTGTCATTTAGAATCCTAATTTTCCCTGGATAATTGCCGGGTATTTGACAAATGGATTGGTCAGATGTATTTATAAGTTCATACTTTTTTGCCTGTGGTGTGGTAAGTAAACGTTAGCTGGCTTGGAGTGCGTCAGATGTAGCTATATAATTGCGGGTGGCGGCTGCAATTATACATTTGAGGATAAAAAAAAATTCTGGCCACAACTATACTACACACTGTTGTTTTCTTTCATGCATAATACACATGCACACGTCTGGTGAGTTCGCTTCCTTGCTCACCGATTTTCAAGTGGTTCACTCCTTCGCTTGTGTGGAATGCGAATACGCCCAAAAAAAAAAGAAAAAAAAAGCAAGTGTTCTCATGCACGACGTCACGAGGAACATTCAGTGAACTGTATCATAGGTACACACATAGAATATTCATATCCAGACACACGAAAACGAAATGACCAAACACACACAAACACACACAACACACACACACACAACACACACAACACAAAAAAACACACAGCACACCACACACACGTTAAACACACACACACACAACACACACACACACACACACACACACATCACACACACACACACACACACACACACACTAACACACAAGGCTTATGAACACATTCAGTCACGAATTTGACCACGGCAGGGCGCAGAAATACGTATCCGCATAGGTACACAGCATAGAATACACATATCCATAGGGATAAAACACACGAAAATTAAAACACAAATACACACACACACACACACACACACACACACACACACACACACACACACACACACACACACACACACACACACACACACACACACACGACACGACACACACACACACACACACACACACACACACACACACACACACAACACACACACACACACAACACACACACACACACACACACACACACACATCACACACACACACACACACACACACACACACACACACACACACACATCACACACACACACACACACACACACACACACACACACACACACACACACACACACACACACACACACACACACACACACACATGAGTTTATTAAGATATTTCCTGTCAGTCGTCCTCACTAGCCCCTGATTTGCAAATAAGTGACATTTCCTCCAGCTATTTTTTACGACTCTAGTAAGCAGAGACGGAAAGGGAGTTGGTGTAAAATGATAATTATAATAATAAAATCCACAAAAAATAACGAAAGAAGGATATTGGTCATGTGGGTGTCAGAGAAAAATAGAATATTTAGAATTGGCGGATAAAAGTAAACAAAATTGTAAATATACAACGAATGACGTGAACGTGTAAAAGAAAAGGAATATTTACAGGTCTTAGGAATATATTTATGAAGGAAATCATATATATATATATATATATATATATATATATATATATATATATATATATATGTATGTATATATATATATATATATATATATATATATATATGTATGTATATATATATATATGTATATATGTATATATATATATATATATATATATATATATATATATATATATATATATATATATATATAAGAGGTTATATATTTCGATGTTAGAAGCCCATGTTTCGTGTTACGAAGAAAGCGGAAGGTGTAAAATCCTTTTTTTATTCCTTATTTCGAGATTTATTCATGGTCATGTAATAATATCCATTACCGGAGTAAAAAAAAAAAGGACAAAAAATGCTGTGAAAGGTAAAATGAAAAGAAAATATTGCACCGTTTACGTGTCAACGCGGGAATAAAAATCACATATGTATCACATAGCGGGTGATAACGAAGAAAATATCGGATAAGCGGAAGAATAAGCAAAAAACGAGAGGAGGAATCTTGCCTGGAAGGTGTAACCGAGTCTGAGTTACATAAAAAGTGAGAGGGAGAAAAAATAAGAATAAAAGCGAGGAGGAAAAAAAAGAAAAAGTAAAAAATAAAAAAAGCGGGAAGCGTGTTTTCGGGAGCGGGAAGTCGTGCGGGCTGAGGGAGTCTTGTCTTCGCTATTACATTATTCCCTACTCAGCCTCCAGATGCTTAATGATACCTCTCGTTATTATGGGAGGCTATATTAGAAATTCTGAAAATTAGGAATGTTTGGCGGTGCGTGGTGTTCGTTTTTTTTTTTTTCATTCTTTTTTTTTTCTTTCTTTTCTCTCCCTCGGTTTCCTGTTCTTCTCCCCATCCTCTCCTTCCTCCTCCTTCTTTTACTCTTCCTCTTCTTCTTTCTCCCCTCCTCCTCCTCCCTCCTCCTCCTCCTCCTCCTCCCCCCCCTCCACCTCCCCTCCCCCTCCCCCTCCCCCTCTTCCTCGTCCTGTCCCATATCGCCCACCTCTTTCTCATGCTTATTTATAATAATTCTTTTCCACTTCCTCCTTCTCCTCTTCTCTCCTCTCTCTCTCCTCCTCCTCTCCTCCTCCTCCTCCTCCTCCTCCTCCTCCTCCTCCTCCTCCTCCTCCTCCTCCTCTTCACCTCTCCCTCCTCTTCCCTCCTCCTCCTCTTCCCTCCTCCCCTCTTCTCCTCCTCCTCCTCTTCCTCCTCTCCTCCTCCTCCTCTTCCCCTCCTCCTCCCCCTCCTCCCCTCCTCCCCCTTTCCGTGATTCATCCTAGTGAAACATCGCCATTACCCCCGAGTCCCGCTTTGTGGCATGAGCAAATTTCCCGCGCGGAGAGGAATGAGGCGCAGGCCGTCTCCTGAGCGTTATTTTAGAAAGAATTACCGTAAGGCGGCCGTCAGTCATCCTGCAGGCGAACAGTTGCAAGGTTCTGCTGCAGGTAGAGTGTGCGTAGGATATGGGCAGGAGTGTGGGTGGGGGGAGGAGGTGTGCGTGCGTGTGTGTGTATGTGTGTTTGTGTGTGTGTGTTGATGTGTGTGTATATATGTGTGCGTGCGTGCAGCAGCTGCCTCACGGTGCGCTTCCGGAGAAACTAATTATACTAAAAATGCTCAACTGACAGACTATTTGTACTCAAAGCACATGAACGTCGAGCTCGAGTCTTGGGCAATAGAGGCTTTTCTTCTTTTTTTCATTCGAACGCATGCATAAAGTTAGATTTAATTTACGAACTCAAGGAAGTGTTGGTGCACGGGCTCGGACGACGGCGGCCAATCAGCGGGACTCGAATGCGTTTACCTTCTGACGTCATCGTTGCGTTGTCAAGTTTGCCTTATTACGTCACTGATGTATCGTGACGTTTACCTTCATACGGCACCACTTTCCGGACCATCAGTAATTGGTATTTAAGAATAATCGAAGCTCTATAGATGCAGAGTTGCAAAACCTGCATAATGATAAAGAAACTCAAAAATCCATAAGCATAGAACCGAAAAGAAGAATTTAAGAATAACGACTAGACTCGGGCGAATCCCGAAGGCTTCCTCGGCCAATCCGCGAAAGGAACTGTGCGATTATTATTCAACAGGAAACAACATCCCGAGTGAAGGAGAGAAGAAATGGAATATATCACGGAAAGGAAAGAATGAAAGGAACAAAGACAAATGAGCCATTTAAGTTATAAAAACGTCGTACAGTAAAATCACCACACAAGAATATATGAGCAAAAAGTTCTTACCAGGAGCTCAGTAACGCAGCAAAAAGACGGAGGCTTTTAAGCATAATAGCGCCATTTTTTCTACTTGTCAATCACCTCGCTAATTATCATTAACATCAATCGTTACCGCTGCTGTAATGCATTCGCCCGGAGACCGCGTTGAAGACTTCCCTATTAACTACCTGGTCATCAGACGCCGCGCCTTGCATGTATTATTATTTATGTTGTTGTTGTAGTTGTTGTTTTTGTTTGCGCTCTTTTTCGATACATTCGGGACGTAGTGTTTTTTTTTTCTCTTTGGTCTTCTGGTATCGTTTTCTTTTTTCTTTTTTTGTATGATATTTAGCATGTATGGGGTGATATTTATGTATGTTTTATATGTAATTCGGTTTTTATTATCTCATTTTCCTGGTCACTGTATACATTTTTTTCCTTTTCTAAATGTCCGTTTTATGCTTTTTGTGTTTCCATTTGTCTTTTATTTCGCGTTCTCTTTACTGTGATTTATGGAATACTCGGGGCTCTGTATATTTCATTCTTGACAAATTCGCAGACGTTTGGTCGTCGCTACAATTTACCTCGGTAGTGTATCACGGCCAGGGATGAGTCCGAAGCTAAGCTTGGAATTATTCCAAAGTTTGGTTCGGAAACGTTTGGTGAAGAGTCGCTGTGAATTAGAAACGTTTATGTGTGTCACTTTATTGCATTCGAAGTAGGACTCGAAGCTAAACTAGAATTGATAAGAATTATTCAAACGTTTGTAGAGTGACTATGAATCAGACACGTTTATGAAAGCCCAGTATCATTATTGTAACCGATGTATAGATTGAGTTACAATATTATTAACTGACGCAGACTATTGCATAAAAGTAGAATTCAAGATCTTACTGTGCTGATAAATCGGATCAGAAACGTTTTGAAGTGTCCCCCCCCACGCCGTAACTGTAGATTTTGAGTTACATCAATTAGACATCTCACCCCCCTCTTCCCCTTATCCCTCCCCCCTCCAGGCCCCCCACCGTTTGCCCATCCGTGTCATTAGGCAGGCTAATTACCCTTCATTAAGGTATTGTCTCTCCTGAATGGGTGTGATGACTGGCGAGATAGCGGTTAGAACTGCATCTTAATGGGGGGGTCAGGGAGGCGGAGTCATGGCGGGTCAGGTCAGGTGTTGATGAGGCAATTAGTCCCTACCTCATTAACGAGGCAGGAGGGAGGGGTCTTATTGAATTTTAAACGGTGTCTGAGGCGAGCAGGAAGACGTAGTTCCAATGGCGGTAGTGTACATAGGTGTTTTTTTCAGACTTACTGCTTTTGTATTCATGCAATTTCTCTTTCGTAATGAGACACGACATTGTTCGTAATAACGGTGTAACTGTAGTTTGTTGTTTCCATATTTCAAATGTAATTCAGCGTGAAATCACCCTTTGGCTATTATTATGCACATACAAACGGGGGGCGTAATGGCCGTATATTCGTCACACGACAGGGAGACAACCCATAGTCCTTCCTTTCATTTTCTCTGAATTTTCTCTTTTCCTCCTCCTTCTCCCCTTCTCTCTTTCTCTCTCAGTCTCTCTAACGTGGAACAGCCGGCATCTTGGAGACACTCGGCGCACCTCCGTCCCGACAATGGTCATTTGTAAATATGCAGATGAGATAGGAATTCCCACGGGCACCAAGCTTGGCTACTCACGCTAATTGTTGGGCCTGTGAGGAGGAGGAGGAAGAGGAGAAAGAGGAAGAGAAGGAGGAGGAGGAGAAAGAAGAAGAGGAGGAGGAGGAGAAAGAAAAAGAGGAGAAGGAGGTGGAGAAAGAAGAAGAGGAGGAGGAGAAAGAAGAAGAAAAGGAGGAGGAAGAAGAAGAAGAGGAGGAGGAGGCGGAGGAAAAGGAAGGTGTTAATGAGGAAGAGAAGAGAAGAAGAAGGATTAGAAGTAGTAGCAGGTGAAGGAAGAGGAGGATGAGGAAGAGCGGAAGGAGGAGATGGGAGGAGAAGAGAGGCAGAGAAAGAACAAGAGGAAGAGAATAGAGGAGGAGACTGGAGTCAGGTAGAGGAAAAAGAGATGAAAAAATATTGAGTGATTTTAAATAATGCCATTAATTATTCATATTTAGAAAGTACACTTCGGGACAAATTATCCGAAAATTGACGCCCAACTGTCACCGACTTCAAACACATCAATTTTGAAATAATTTCCATTGCTTCTATATCCGCCCATAATCTTACCGACAGTAGAACACAACTCCACCGCCCACTCGCCTCCATCTGGGAAAACGCGATCAACGGATGCGAGTAAGTGGAAAACATGGACGAGCGTGCATATCATTAGGGGACACACACACACACACACACACACACACACACACACACACACACACACACACACACACACACACACACACACACACACACACACACACACACACACACACACACACACACACACACACACACACACACACACACACACACTCTACGGAAGAGAAATCACGGCGGGAAAAGCAAGGATGTGGTCAGCGGGGGACGCATCTGTTTACTCCATTGAAATGACCCAGAATTCGTATCGCCGTTTCCTCGTTACATCTCGGTTCCTCGACAGCGATCCCGGCCTTTCTGCTGGCGGAAGATCGCGACGGGGGAATAAAAGGGTGCGATTCCCTCAATTCGAGGTCGTTTTCTCACTTCTTATTGGGGTAATAATGACATATCGGTAGAGTTGGTTACGTGATCTGTGTTGAGAAATGAGGAGGGGGTTCGAGACCCGACCGAGTCTGGGGTTCCGAATAGGTTTGCGGGTAAACACAGCATTGTATACAACTAATTCGCACTTTCGGGAAAATTGTAGGTTTTTAAGTGTACTCACATACGGTCCGGGTGGGGGGTGGGGGTAGTAGCAAAGGGAAGGGGGGGGGGGATTTCTAGACATGTGTACCATCTCTAAAATCCGCAAATAAACCAGTGCAAGATGTTTTCCGACTATAAACGCCAGGTTAATACCCCATTATTACGAAGGGATCGTGGGAAATACCAAAACACATTTACGGAGGTAGAGATGAGAAGGAGAGAAATACAGCCGTAGAAATGGGTATGTGTTGTGGTGAGGGATACGGCGTATATGCATTGTTTTGTTTCGAAGGGATACGGCGTATAACTATTGCTTTATGTGTCTCGGAGGGGATACGGCGTATATGCATTGTTTTGTCTCGAGGGGATACGGCGCATAAGTATTGTTTTATGTGTTTCTAAGGGGATACGGCGTACATAGAATTGCCACTTATGCCAGACTCGGTATTTTTTTTTTTTAGAATGAGGCATGTAAAGACACGCATCATCAAAGCGGGAATGGTACACGCCGCCAAAGGGTTGTGAAGGGGTTAACCAAAGATCATTGACTCCCGGCAGCCAGTGTAAATAAGAGCATGCCATAGGCGAGTCACTTTATAATTTATACGCAACCCTCGAGACGCAACAGCTCCCGCGAACAGTCGTATATCACGGGCGTTATTGTGCATGTGGCCGCTTAAAACTTCGGTAACAAAGCGGCCGCATGTTACAACGAGGTGAGTGTCAGCAGATGGGAGACCCCGG
>NW_020870117.1:133901-141401 GCF_003789085.1 Penaeus vannamei | reverse complement strand
AATATTTATGTAAAGTTTCGTGCCATTTCTTCGAGGGGCGATTTCTGAGAATGCTTGTGGAGTTCGTTCACTTGCGTGCGGTGGACGGCGCTTCTTAGAAGTCCCAAGAAGTCTCGGGTTGCTGATGGGCGTGGCTCTGCTGTCTGCCGTCTGTCTGCTTGCGTGGGCGGCCTGCTTTGTGCGAAGGACGTCTGCGCTTGCGACGGAGGCAGCGCAACCGACCCAGCAATCGCGACACCTTGTAGTTTTGCGCGTGAAGTGGGATTCGTCTTCTTGCTCGCCGCGGAATGATACTCTCGTTTCTGTCGTCGTAATTAATGTGATTTATGGCCGCCGCCGCCGCCGCTTGGGGGTGGGCGGGGGTGGGGGACGGGGTTTCATCCAAATAAAAGAAACCCGGTGATAACCATCGGACAGGTTAATTATGGCCATGATTACCACGATTTTTCAGCCTTGTCTGCAGCCTCGCGGAAGGCGAGTGGCAAATATTAATTAGAATTAACCTCCTGACACGCCCACGACACGGCCCTCGCCAGTCGTGCTGGTGGCACCACCGAGGTGTGGCGGGCGGGGCGGGGAGTGGGGCACCCGCCTCCAGCGCCCGGAGGAAACACCTGACGCGAAGACGAGGTGGCCGGAAGTCTCGCGCTCTTAACCAGGATTATCGCTTTCGCTGACCTTCGTGGCATCGGCGAGCAGCCCTTGCCTCGACGCCGCTCCATCAGGTGCGGCGGCGGATTCGCGCGGCCTCTCGACGGCGTCGAGCGGCTCGCCCGGAATCGATCGCGGCCGATGCAGGCTGGAGGCCTGTAGGGAGTGCCTCGAGAAGAAAATGGGCTGAATGCATTGCTTATGTGTACGGATGTGCAGACTGATAAGTATAATATATATATATATATATATATATATATATATATATATATATATAATAATATATAATATATATATATATATATATTATATATATATATATATATATATTATATATATATATATATATTATATATTATGGTAGAAAAACCCACAATGCACAAACTAGATTTATTGAGGAAAGTGAGACAACAGTTTCGGAATCGTCCTCGATTCCATCTTCGGGGCTG
Organism: Penaeus vannamei; assembly: GCF_003789085.1. NCBI lineage: Eukaryota > Metazoa > Arthropoda > Malacostraca > Decapoda > Penaeidae > Penaeus > Penaeus vannamei. The sequence continues at coordinate 140,301 of NW_020870117.1, read as the reverse complement.
AGGGGCACAGACCCGAAGGTGGAATCGAGGACGATTCCGAAACTGCTGTCTCACTTTCCTCAATAAATCTAGTTTATGCATTGTGGGTTTTTCTTCCATATTATCAACACGTTATTGTGTTTTTCATTGCATATATATATATATATATATATATATATATATATATATATATATATAGTATATATATATGTGTGTGTGTGTGTGTGTGTGTGTGTGTACATATGTGATATATATCATAAAGACATATAGCATATATATTACCTTTTACAGTGTTAGTGTTTTTTTCCGTTCTTCCCTTCTGCCTTCCGCACCCGTCCACTCCGAGCGCCATATCGACCACAGCTGCTCCCGCTACATCTCTGTAACACCGTAACAAATTAATCGAGCTAAGACTGCGTGTTGTGCGTGCGGATGCTTCTATAGTGAGGAGGAAGTCATAATAAGTGTGATGAAAAAGCAGCACACCATCACAATATAAATTAACCACATGCAAAACAAAGAAAAGGCGTCTGTTTTTTTTCTTTTTTCTTTTTTCTTCTTTTTATATATATACCTCCGTGGAAGCGTGTGTAAATTGGCCCGCCATCCATCGCTGAAGTGTTTAATGCAGTGGTAATTACGGGGAGAACGATTACTTGATGGCGGGCGAGCGTGACCGAGGGGAGGACGTAGGGCGGGCAAGTTGCTACCTCCTCTCCTCCCCCCCCCCCTTCCCTCTCTCTCTCTCTCTCTCTCTCTCTCTCTCTCTCTCTCTCTCTCTCTCTCTCTCTTCTCTCTCTCTCTCTCTCTCTCTCTCTCTCTCTCTCTCTCTCTCTCTCTCTCTCTCTCTCATCTCTTTTTCTCTTCTTTCTCTTCTTCTCTCTTCTTCTTTCTTTCTCTCTCTCTCTTTTCTTCTCTCTCCTCTCTCTCTCTCTCTCTCTCTCTCTCTCTCTCTCTCTCTCTCTCTCTCTCTCTCTCTCTCTCTCTCTCTCTCTCTCTCTCTCTCTCTTTCTCTTCTTTCTCTCTTCTCTTTCTCTCTCTCTCCCTCTCTCTTCTTTCTCTCTCTCTTTCTCTCTCTCTTCCATCCTCCATCTTTTTATCCCCGAGTGTTCCAAAGCCATTCAACTCGTTGGACGTCTGGACTTGGCACTGCTAGTTCATTACGGCGTTCTTTCACCTGCTGTCGAGATCGAGAGGTAATTGTTATGTATCTTGTGGAGACGTTGTAATTACCTATCTTATCGCGGTCTCCATCGTATTGTTGTGTGTAGTACGTATCCGGATGTAGGTAGGCCTTGTTATTATTGCTGTGATCCCTCGTTTCCTCTACATTACGCTTATCTTTTCGTTTCTTTCTTCTTTTTTATTTCTTAATCGTTTCTTGTGAGTTGCTGATTAGTTTTTTTCCACTTCCGATTTTCGTGTTCTTGTTTATGCTATTTAGTCTATGAATGTTCAAACGACTGGATATTTAGATTACATCTGATGTATCTTTTAATGTTGTTCTTATTACTACTTTTCCTTATTAGTAAGTATGAAACAAAAATGGGGAAAAAACTGTTGCTCAGTATAGTACAGGTTAATGTAAATAATAAAAGGAAAAACGACTGTAGTTTATCATTGCAGCGTATTTTGATAAAGCAAAAAACAAAGAAACGGATGTAAATTCTATGATAAAGCATTTGATAAAAAGAAAAGTAGTTGTGTTCAGTAGAGCCGATTTTGATTGCTGCAAATAATAAAAAAGTAATTTCTTAATACGTCTTGTAAAGTAAATAATGAAATGATATCAGCGCAACACAGTTTGGTCAAGCAAATGATAAAGAACGACTGTATTTTCTCATTACAACAAAGTTAAATAAAGAAAATAAAACGTAGTTTCTCAGCACAGCACGTATGACAAATAACAGATATAAAAACTGCAGTTTCCTAGCAGAGTTTGATAAAACAAATAAAGAAAACAAATATGATGTCTGAAAAAATAGAAAAAAAAACGACAGCATTTTCTCATGAGACAGAGCGATACGTCCATCCTGGAAACCCTCATCGACGATGTGACTCCGCTGAAAGTTACTGTAATTTCCCAGATTGGCTTTAGTACTTAGCTGTAACCTGCAGACAGCAACTCCCACGCACTCATGCCCAAGAATTACCTCATTTCTACGAGGTTGAAACACGCTTTGTACGTCTCTCGTGGAATGCACTTCTTTCTCGAGCACTCATTAGCACAGCCAGATGTACTACCTGTCATTTCAACGCATTTTCTCTTCTGTATCTGATTGCAAATGGAATTACTCGCGTCAAAAACTGTTTTTCAGCCTAATTACTGATTGCGAATGTAAATACGGAGAGTGGATAAAAGTGTGTGGCTTTTGATATATATTTTTTATTTATATACAGCCGTTAGCGTTTTAGGTGTAAATTCTGTCTGTTTAACTTACGCGTGTTCCCCCTCGATTTCTTTTCTTTCCGTTTTCCTTACCTTTGTTCTTTCTCCTTCCCGTTTTCCTTTGCTCTTGCTCTTTCTTCCTATTTTCCTTTGCCCTTGCTTTTTCTCCTTCCAGTTTTCCATTGCTCTTGCTCTTTCTCCTTGCCGTTTTCTATTATCGGTGTTTTTTTTCCTTCCCGTTTTCTATTGTAGGTCTCTCTCCCCGTTTTCCTTTGCCCTTGCTCTTTCTTTCTGTTTTCCTTTGCTCTTGCTCTTCCTGTTCTCCTCTGTCCTTGCTCTTTCTCCTTCCCGTTTTCTATTGTCGGTGTTCTTTCTCCTTCACCGTTTTCCTTTGCCCTTGCTCTTTCTTCCTGTTCTCCTTTGCCCTTGCTCTTCCTGTTCTCCTTTGCCCTTGCTCTTTCTCCTTCCCGTTTTCCTTCACCCTTCAAATCCTGCAGTGTGTTATCGTATCTCTCCGTTCCCCTATCATTATCATCATTATGAAAGGCCGATGTAATGGCGCGCAGTTCTCGAAGCTCCTTTTAATATATAGTTTCTCGAGCCGTCGCGGAAGAGGCGGATTCAAGCTCGATGCGTTACGGACAGGTAATGAGATTAATAGGTGTTCCCCTTGAAACAGTGCAACCGGCCAGGCTTCAGAAAATTGCGCTTTTTTCATATTTTATTAGACGTGTATATGCGTTGAGGTCTTTTGGTATAGGGAGAGTTTATTTTTTTTTTCCTTTTTTTTAATTAAGATTGAGAACGGGTGCTCGTGTGACCTAATGCTAACAAAGCCTCGGGTGAAAATTTGATACTCCTCCTCCCCCCCTTCTCTTCTTCTTTCGTCTCCTCGTCTTCTTTCTCCTTTTCGTCCTCCACCGCCCCCCTCTTCCTCCTCTTCCTGTCTTTCTCTGCTCCTCTTCTTTTTTTCTTCACCTTCTTTTCTGTTTTTTCTCTTCATCTTCATCCTACTTTTCTCCCTTCTTCCCCTTTTCTTCCTCAGCACCCTATTTTTCTCCCTCTTCTTTCTACAGTTCCTCTTCTTTCGCTTCTTTCTCCTCTTCCTATTTTTTACCTCTCGTCCTTCCTCTTCTTTATTTTGTTTCTCTTTTTTTCCTCCCATCTTTCCTCTTTCTGCTATCCATCCTCTTCTTTCTCCTTTCTTCATTTTTTTCTCATCCGATCTTTTCTCTTCTTCCTCTTCGTTCTCTTCCTATTTTTGCTCTTCCCATCCTTCCTCTCCCTTCTTCTATTCTTACACTTCTTTCCTCTCCTTTTCCTCGCCCTCCTCCTTCTTTTCCTCCTCCTCCCTTTCCTTTTTCCTCGTTCTCCTCCTTTTCCTTCTTTTCCTCCTCTTTCCTTTTCCGATCCATTATGCATTGCTTCCCTCGCAAGCCGCTGGAGCGGCCAGGGGGCAGGCTGCAGAGCGGCGCCATTATCCGAATTGTGATAAGCATTACTAGCCATTATGACGTAATTATCTGTGTTCCTCGCACGTCATGTGACAGACAGACAGACAGACGGCCAGACAGCTTCGGCGGTTACCTGTGGCTGGGATGAAGGGGGAGGGAGGGCGAAGGGTAGAGGGTATGGGGGGGGGCGGGGCGGGGGAGGGGCGTATCGTCATTAGCAACATGTCACCTCATTGTTGAAGTCAACCTCGGCCGTGTCCTTCCGCTGTAGGCTTTCCCTCCTGCCCTTAGCGAGGGACAGTTTGCTTTCCCGTCCATTGTTGTTGGTAACTTGTAGGGTTATTTCATCTTTTGTATCAGTATGTAATCTTTTTTAACGTGTTTATTTTTCTTTTTTATATTTGCTTTTGATTGTTTTCTTATTTTTTATATTTTTTTGTATTTACAGTTTATGTTTGTTTATTTGTATTTTCATTTTATTTGCATTGTTGTTATTTGTTTAATAAAGTTTTTCTTTTAAATTTTCATTAGGTGACGTTACAAGTACAAGTTTTTCATCATATTTTTAGATTATGTAAGCAAGCTGAAAATCACTCACGTATTATCATAATGCGTGTTAGCCATCTTCTCAAAACAGACACCAGAAATAAAGGAGTAAAGGCAGGTCAGCAAGCGCAGGTTTCCTCGTACATTAACGTTTATACTTCCGCACTATATGTCGTCGAAGATCTACCCGAAAAAAGTGACAAAGTGTTCCGGCACTCGAGGCGGCCGTGTTACTATGGTCACACTCGACGGCTACTTGCAGACGCCTCGCCTAATTTTCTCGTGTATAAGTATAGTTTGCACGATAGAAAAAAAAGCGCCCAGAGTTTAATCGCATTCAATATTAATTCTTCCGGAGCCGACGCAAGTCCGGGAGCTAAGGAAGAACAAAAAAAAATGATAGCGTTTAATTTCCCGTAGCGTTACTGATTTCGTAATTGATAATTAGCGTGTGTGTCAGGTAGGTGCGCAAGGCAGCGATGCACTCAGTAAGCGGACCGGAATGATGGGTCCATCTTGCCACCAGACTGACGCGCCTCGTGGTCGCCGGCGCACCATACGCCGTTTTTTGTGCACTCGACGCGGTGTGAAATTCCCGTTTTCTGAAGAATAAAGAAGGGCTAATACAATTAATTTGAAGAGAGTAGGGTGTGTGCGTGCGAGTTATGGGACGGAGGCCGTGGCGGCGGCTGTGTAATCATTCCGCCTGACTTGTTTCAATATCAGAGGAAGGCGAAGCGTTGCCAGCGTCGCGCAGCCCCTGCTTCCTGCGGCGAGAGTGAAATAAAGTTATGCGGATCATTACGGGCGCAATGCAGCTGCGATTTCAGCGTTGTGCACACGTGTTATTTAAACGTCGGTGCTACGTCTTCCACTCTTTAATAGGGAATGTTCGACTGTGTATCAGCGCTTCTGAACAGGTGGTTGGGTGGGATGATGATCCGTAGGGTTCGCAATATTATTATCATTATGAAGACATATAATACGGTTCCTACATTTGGGAACAAATTATTGCCCCTTAAAAACTGGGGATGATATTATCGTAAAATCCCGAGGTAAACTGTGGAACTTCCTTTTGACGAAATCGTAATGTTTATTATTATTACCCCATTTCCCCCATACAGATTGCAAGAAACTTATGACATGCGCTAACGCCGTTGTTGTTTTTCCTGCATCCTTGAATCCTTAGTAAATTGCATTTGTACTTGCAGATCCTACACAGTCGATGGGCCTGGGTACGGCAGACAGTCACTGGACCAGCTACAGCGGTACCCACTATTCCTCCTACATACCAGGTAAGGTTTTTTCTAAGTCGCGTGACTCCATTCATACTTTTGGGATTTCATTCATTGAACCGCGTGGGGTTTCTTGTGCACGGGTTTGTATGAAGTAGAATGGTTCTCGTGAGTGGGATTCGAGTAATAGATTGTTATAGAGCTTTATTATTTAATTATCAAAAGGCCCTTGTCTGAAAAGCTTCGTTTGAAAGAGAATGAAACAAAATGTCTGTCACTAAGCATATAAAAAAGTCGTTTCGGTCAAAATTCACGAGGGAAAGATACAATACTCGCAAACTCACGGACCCTGCGATCTCACGTCAAGATTACTCAAGTTTAAGACGCCCCATCGCAGCCCTCGGGAGCCCCTTAAATCTCCTGTACTATGGCAGCCACAAGTACTTAGGAGGAGCATTTTTCCGAACTTAAACGCGCCAGGGCCGGTAGAAGGGAGGGGAGGGCGAGGGGGCAGAGAGTCACTTAGAAAAGTTTATAGCGGAAAATTCAGCTTATGATATAGTCATGAATTATCTGTTTTATATTTAGCGATTTAAATGGAATGCCTGTGATTTGTGTCGTCGTTGGCGGCTGCATTACAAGAGCAGTTAAGATTTTTATTACTCCTAAACCTCAAGCAGCGTTCACTAGGCGTTTAGATCAGTATCAGCGCCACACCGTCCGTCATGGAACTCATGGGAAATTTGGTACGTGTACTCTGCAATGACTCGGACGAAACGAGCAGGATACGAGGCCGC
>NW_020870117.1:86401-118901 GCF_003789085.1 Penaeus vannamei | reverse complement strand
AGTTGCCATCTCTCGGCAGTTACGCAATGCATTTCTGTCCGGATTGCTCCTTCGGATTATCCAGTTCCTTTTCAAATGAGAGTGAGTCATACAAGTACAACAAGGACGTTGAAAGCAGGAACTATTTTACGTGCGGTGGAAGCTTAATGGCCGTCACAGCGACGACGAAATAAAATAAGTTAAATTATTTCTTTTATCATTCTGTTGTCGCTCTTCTTTTTTTTTTGTCATTGTTGTTGATTTTGTTGTAAATTTGTTTTTTATGACAATGAAATCATCATAATTTTGAACACAATTTATATTTCTCTTGTCATTACTATTGTTAGCGGTATTGTTATGCTGTTTTTTTATTATAACTATCATTAGCATTATTATAATCGAGGTAATGATATGAATACCAATATTAATGATGATAACAATAATGATAATGACGATGGTAATGACCCTGATAATGATTGTGACAATGATAACAGTGGCGAGCAGAGGACTGGTGGTTGTCGGGGCCAAATCCTTGAGTGAATGCCCCAAAGTCTCAAGTATAATAAGGCCTAGTTCTGAGAAATATTATGAGAAAGGGAGTATTTTGATTATAAATAAACACTTTATTCGATTTGACATAATTTCAAATCGCTACCTTATTTTCTTCTCTGATCGGATGCGGGGCCACCAGCCCGGCCCTTCCCCCTCTGTACGCCACTAATACACACACACACACATACATACACACATATGTATACATATATATAAACACACAAATATATATATATATACATATATATATATACATACATATATACATATATATATATATATATATATATATATATATATACATTTATTTGGGTGTGCCTTTGGTTTATTGTGCGTATGTATATACATATATACATATATATAATATATGTATATATATATATATATATATATATATGTATATATATATATGTATGTATGTATGTAATATAATATATATATATATATATATATTCAAAACTTTTCTTCCTTCCTCTTTCTTTCTATATTTCTTCCTTTCTCTCTATCTTTTCTTTCCTTTTCTGTGAATTCCCAACACCTTAGACATGTTTCAAAGGATTTCCATATAAATCTCAAATTTTGTCTTTCTCTTGCTCTTTCTTTCTTTTATATAATACACAATTATTCAAATATTACACATTCCTTCATATATTACACATACGTTCAAATACTACGTATGTTATTTATTTATTTATTTATTCATTTATTTTTTTAGAATTTACCTTTACCTTAGTATGTGTTTTTATAGTTTATATACATAAGCACATATATCCTCCTATTGCGGATAGTTAATTTTACTGGTCATCCGCAGCCCTCCTTGCAAGAGGTTGAGGGACAACAACAATAATGATGATAATAACAATGAGAAAAAATTGGTATCAATATTATCATCATTATTAACATCATTATTATCTTTATTATTGATAATAATATCAATAATGGCAACGATAATAATGATAATGATAATGATAATAACAATGATAAAAATAATAGCGTTAACAATGATAACAGTGATACTAATCATGATAATAACAAAATAATGATAAGAATAAGGATCATGAAGATAATAGAACGATAAAAACGATAATGATGATAATAGAACGATAAAATTTCGGCAAATTAGCCATATCAAAAGTCGGCTTCATATGAAATTTCGGAGTAAATAATAACAATGATAAGAATAGCAGAATAATAAACGTGAAAAGAGAAGACAGAAAACACATGTCCCAAATCCGTCACAGGAAGAGCCCAAAGAAACTAAATCAAATGAGTAATAAAAAAATAAGCAAGTCAAAATGTTATTTCTAAATGTGCAAAATACCATAAAAAGCCACAGATAAATAGCCTCAGAAAAAATAACAGACAGAATTGGACATTAGTGCCATGTGAAGATAATTGTCAAATATCACGATTGAATTAACAAGAATTCACGGCAAATTACGATGATTTAAAACTACTTATTGTTAATCATACTACAGATTGCATATGCATTCATCCAGTAAAATCAAATAACATCATTTTCTCAAAAATAAAAGGGCATTTAAGTATTTTTACAAATATATAACGATTACTCTTTAGGAAGTATAACAACAGTCATAAGATACTAAATATTACCATAACCGTCTTTCTATTGTGTGCGTATTTACGTACATGGAGGAGGGGGGGGGGGGGATCCGTGTGTGCGTGGGGAGGGTGTGTGATGTATGCTTGTGTGTGTGTTGTGTGTGTGGTGTGTGTGTGTGTGTGTGTGTGCGTATATACAGTCGTAGTGAAGCTTCGATACCTTCCTAAAAGTGTTGTCACACTCGCAATTTTTCTGTCATTTTTCCCAATTTTCTGAAAACCTTTCCGTCTACTATTTCAGCCAAGTATAGTCAAATCAAGAACTATATTCGATAATGTTTGCATTTATATTCAGTAAAATTAATTGTAACATAAAGTACATGAGAATAAATTTAATATATATACTATAAAACAATAGATTAGCAAATATGAAATTTATTATTAATTGAAATTAATAAAATTTGTTTTGAGTATTCGCAAGATTGTTTACATCCGTGAGAGCTGTGCGCGCCTTAATCGCCATTCCTCTTCAGTTTCGATATCATCACGGATCGTGGTGGATCGTGGTAACATGCCTTTCTGAGGAATTTCTCATCGCTAGTATTCGTCAGCATTGTTGACTCTCGGATATCAGAGATGGCGGGTACACAAAGAATAAGTTGAAAAGGAAGGTGTACAATGATATTGTTTCGCGTGACTGACCCGTGTTCTTTCAAGCCGTGTGCACCTTAAAAAGTTAAGTTTATAAAAAAAAATAACGGTATAAGTTAAAGAGAATGTGATGCAGGTAGGGTATGTAAAAACACTCCATAACACAGCGTCGGTTAGGTAAGAACTGTCTTTACGTTGCATAAGAAAAAAAGAAGTAAATGAATTAGGATTTGAAACAAAAAGTGTCTGAAACATAGTTATATGATTTACCTGCAACTTGAATCACACAAATATGAGGCTAGATTTAACTACGGATATACTGCTTAAATTATGTGATTAGACACACCTCACCTGCTTCTTAGCAAGACATAAGCTGCGTAGGCTGTTACTACTAATATTACTAATGAACACTTCGGAATACTTTTCATTCTTACCTTTTCATGACTTAAGTTTTGGAGTGGGTCTACAGAAATAAGACATTGAGAAATCTATCATGCCATACAGTAACTGCAAAATCTAAACAAACAGTACTATTAAGTTGAAGAAGCTTAGTATTCTATCCTTAAAACGCAGAAAACCAATCTCGAAGATGCGACCCAATTAATGTTAATCCCATCGTGATTAGTCCCATTACGCAAGTCATTATCCCCTAGTATCATGAACTCTGCTTCATATTGGAGTGCCAGTATCCAATACTGTACCATTGGATTCAGAAAAAAATCCTAAGCATTTTACTTAAACATTTCGGTAATTGTTGAAGACCGCGACGCACCCTCGCGAGACTAAGTTCCAAATGTGAGGGGGGGTACCCCCCCCCTCCAAAAGGGGAAGTTGTCCTCGCAGAGCCTAATTCCCTAGGGGGAGGGGGAGGGGGAGGGATGAGGGGATAAATCGACCTCACAAAAGCTCCGTGGGGGGGGGGGAATGCACGATGTCAATAGCAACCTGTAAATGTCTAAATAAAAATAAATACCACTTTAACATCTATACAATTTGTATTATATGAAACGAGCCTAAATTTATATTACGGCAACAATAGAAAGGCCGTATAATAAAAAAATAAGAGCCAAACTTTGTCAGACGGACGCCGAATGAAACACCGCTAAATTAAACAAGCGCAAAACGTTATGCGACTAAATCGATATATAACACAATATTTTTATTATAACACATTCGTAATCATACAAACCTGAATACCCGAAACATAAACAATAACCAACGAACTTGTGTCAAACCGTTTATAATTTTAAATAATGCGGATATTGTAAAATTCTAATTAAACACTTATTGTAACACGCATTTTATTAATATTTATGATTTATATTCCGTGCAATATACATGTGCAATTTGCCGGTTATCGTTTAAAACAAATTAAAACGTACTAACCTCCTGTTGTCGCGCCTCAGTTATGAGACTTCCCCGCCGGGTAAATTATAAGTAAGACACCCGCCCCAATTTCGTTTTTGTCGCCTACACATTTCAATCTTCATGGGCACGTAGGGGAGACCCCCACGGGAGAAATAGTTTAATAGAAATTTAAAATTTAGGAATAAAATCGAAAGACGAACGAAATTTCGTCGCCGCTGCAACATGCGCCGCGCCGGTGTCCGTGTTGCCGATATCTCCCTGGGGGTATTTCGCCCTAGTTTTCAGAAATCTAGCAGACATCGAGATTTGTAGAAAGGCAACCTTTGATTTTGAATTAAAGCACGGCCAGTGAGGTCCCCACAAAATATTAAATTCCCGGCATGTACGAACATTTATTAAATAATTAAAATACACTTTCCGCGGCTGCCTTAATTAGATTGCCCAAAATAATTTAACACACCCCTTATTAGCACGATGTCTAATAATAACCAAATCACATTATCTACATTTAACACATACCGTCAGTGCGGAGGGTACAGGCGAGCTGCGGCAAGGAGGAACTGATGGAATCTTTTGTTCTCCGCCGGGTACTTCATTTGAAATATGGCCTTAGCCAAGTACCCGGCGAAGTGGTATGTCCTCCTGCCGAAGCGGGGCACTTTGATCTTCGCTTCCCTCCATTTCCGCTCGATCGTATTTGTGTGCGCTTTACTTTTGGGGTCAACAAAATTATATGAATGATTCACAGTTAAATGTTGATAGCCCTCTTTCTCCAGGCAGTTGTATGCCTTCCAACAATCACTAATGACCGTTGTCCCTGGGTGGATACGCTCCTTAATGACGTTAAGCAAAGTGAGAGAGTCACGCGTCTCCACGGCAACGAGGAAAAAATCCCTACTCTTGCGGCATACTCCTCCAAAAACCCACTGACCTTCAATGACACGACCTACGTTATATTTACGTTTTCCAAATTTAGATTCATCAATCTCGACAATTTCCCTGACCCACCAATTTTGTCGGATTTGATTTCAAAACACCAGAAAATTAAAAACCTCCGGGCAGAAGCTCGCTCAATCGCAAATAGTCCGGTTTTGGAAATTAAACTCGCTCCGTGCAGATGCGTAAGAAAACCTCTCTCGCAGATACAAATTAACAAATTTTAAATTAGTTTCAAAATCGAGCTTACTATTATCAAACCAGGTGTTCTTAAAAAGTGATTTTTTGAAATTGCATCTAACTTTTCGATTATTTTTTTTGGGGTCTTGTCGCACCTAAATGAATTTAAATTATCATCGCGACGGCATTCGCCGTCGCATTTTGGACATTTCATGGCCTCCAAAATGAGGCCATGTGTACGGCAAAGATCGAGCAAGAGGGAAGGCTGGGTGCCGTACTTTTCCCAGAAGTGCCCATACCTATCATGATATAATAAATTTAAAAAAAAATATCCATTATGATATAAGCCAAAAATATTTATATTTTAAAATACATAACATTTAATAATATAAATAATAAACATTTAAACTTACCCCATGTCACAATCCGCACAAAAATCACTTGCAGTTGCCATGACGGTGGCTTACAGGCAAGTGACTACGTAATAAGATTGGGTATTGTTCCGATTGGAAGGCAATTGATGTAACAAGGCAGTAGCATTGTTAGATTGTTAACAATCAATCAAGGTTATGATAAAGATTATAGTAATGGTAAATTAACCACATTACACAGAATACAACATATAATCTATAAGCATAAATATAATTGAGGAAATTTCATTATAAATAACATAAAATAATGTATAAAAATAATTCGTAATCGGCAATGATTCCAGGTTGGTTGAAAGTGGTGCACCGAAAACGTGACCTCCATAGAAAACGCAATTATAGAAAATGGAATAACAGAAAAATGAGACATATAGAAAACGAGCTTATAGAAATGTAAACAAACAAAGAACTCTGCCTGTGGAAGGATGTTTTGGACTTAGGCTCTGCGCGGCGCGCAGCGCCGCGGTTTTTTTTTTCCGTTTAACGGTAAATATAATGCCTGTGCATCTTAAAAATTACCACTATCCTACTCTTTTTCTTCCGCTCTATAAGATGGCGGTGTCCATTTTCCTCTATCTACGCGCGTCGCGGTCTTCAACCTCTACCAACATTTCTTCAGAAAAAAATCCTAAGCATTTTACTTAAACATTTCTTTGAGTTAACTATTACCATAAATGAGTTTACAATTTTTCTGCGAAGACTGAATTAATGAGTCGAGGTACGGTCTCAAAAGTCAGTCGTACCTCATCAGCCCGACGTCCGCAGTGCTTATGGGGACATAGCAGGGATGTAGGGTGAGCAATGGCACATACAATGGGTTGATAAAGACGCTTTCAAAACTTGTAAAACCGCGTTTATCTGGGATTACTTAGTAAAAGCTTGAATCATGCACATGGTATACCGCCAAACGAGGATCCAGTGTGTTAGGTTCGTGAAAAAGGTCTTTGATCCCATGCAGCTCGATTATAATACATTATGTGCAAGGCTTTTCGCGCTACTCTTCAGCACTCATGTTTCGCTTTCCCTTTTTGCGAATCGTTTGTCAGTCGAGTCGCTGCTGAGAAGTACAGCAGAATTGCCATCCAGAGTGATGAACATTACGAAAATAAAGATTAGAAAATCACCAAAGGTAGAGCCACAGTCCCTTCAGCCCTACAACACTCACTATGAATTTATTGCATATTGTTTTAGGCATGTATTAAACAAAAAAAGGAACGTAGGGAATCTTATAATCACCAATCTGTAATCTAATATATATCCGTTTGTGATAGTGTATGGTCCAATTTTATTATTTATATCCGTTTTCTTTGTCATCTGTTGTCTAGAGAACGACAGAAATGCTGCTACGGAAAAGCGGGAAGCCCTGATATTCAACAGTTCAGCGAAACACAACCATTTGCTCCTTGTCTAACTTTTTAATTATTTATCGGTTTTAATGACCTTACAAGATATCACATTTCCATTTGTTTTTCTCAATTTTGCAAACTACCTTAGATAGCTAACAAGTAGTTCAAACGGGCAGTTCGTCAGGAGGGAGGAGGAGCAGGCAATTCTGGCCCTTGGCCCCTTGGTGAGACTAGTGAGCGTCATTAGTTCACATTGACTTGACGTAGGCTGTGTTCCGTTCTGTATTTGTTCTTGCTTGTTTAGAAAATCTTTTATTCCCGCGATGTGTTTGTGCTTGCGTTGTGCCTGCTACTAGAGATAAAGCGAAGACAGACGTGTTTGGAATAAGCAAACGTCCAACCAGATCCTTGTCCAATTTGTTTATTTAGAACCCGGGGTGGTTCACTGCAGTTATCAGCAGCAGTGGTCATTGAACCCCCTTATGCATATGTAATAACTCTAATCATATCCCTCGGTGTAGGGGTAGAAGCCAAAGGATTCAGGGATTCAGGATGGGGGGGAAGGGGTCCGACAGCAATGGGAGATGGCACCAAGTGCACGGGTAAAATCCAAGGGTTTAATGGTGGGTAATTTTCTATATTACGTCAGCATAAGCGATATCGACGATTTTGGTATCGTTGGATTCCTCTCACTCTCCACATTGCAAATATATAGTTTTATTGCGCGGAAATCCCCCGTTAACATCAAACTTGGCCCCGATAGCAGGGGAGGACATGAAAGGTTCCAGGGAAAATGCGGGGTTAAATAGCACTAATAATATAACGCACAGTGAAAATAACCATTGTTATTCACATAACTTTCTGTTGCAGGGGGCTGCAATAAAATTGAACCATACACACCTTCTCCCTCTTCTCCCTCTCTCACACCTTCTCCCTCTCCCTCTCTCACCCTCCTCTCTCCTCTCTCACACCTTCTCCCTCTCCCTCTCTCACACTTCTCCTCTCCCTCTCTCAACACACCCTCTCCCTCCTCTTCTCACACCTCTCCTCTCCCTCTCTCACACCTTCTCCCTCTCCCTCTCTCACACCTTCTCCCTCTCCCTCTCTCACACCTTCTCCCTCTCCCTCTCTCACATCTTCTCCCTCTCCCTCTGTCACATCTTCTCCCTCTCTCACATCTTCTCCCTCTCCTCTGTCTCCCTCTGTCACATCTCTCCCTCTCCCTCTGTCACATCTTCTCCTCACATCTTCTCCTCTCACACTTCTCCCTCTCCCTCTGTCACACACCTTCTCTCTCCCTCACATCTTCTCCTCTCTCTCTCCCTCTCACACCTTCTCCCTCCCTCTCTCACACCTCCCTCTCCCTCTCTCACACCTTCTCCCTCTCCCTCTCTCACACCTTCCCTCTCCCTCTCACACCTTCTCCCTCTCCTCTCCTCCCTCCCCCTCCACACCCTCATCTCTCCTCCCTCCCCCCCCAAACTCTCATTCTCTCCTCCCTCTCCTCCCACACTCTCTCCTCCCTTTCCCTCTCCCTCTCCTCACTCTCACCCTTTCCCTCTCCCTCTCCTCACTCTCCACCCTTCCCTCTCCCTCTCCTCACTCTCCCTCTCCCTCTCCTCCTCTCAACACACTCTCTCCTCCCTCCCCTCTCCACACCCTTCTCCCTCTCCCTCTCCTCCCACACTCTCCTCCCTTTCCCTCTCCCACACTCTCTCCACCCTTTCCCTCTCCTCATTCTCCTCCTCCAACACCCTCTCCCTCTCCTCCCTCTACTTCCTCTCACTCTCCCCCATCCCTCCTCTCCTTCCTCTTTGATCTTTAAAAGGCGTATGACATAATCAGGCATTATGTTTTCACCTAATCTATACACGTTTGGCATGCCTGGTAATCTACCTATTTTTATCCAACAGTTTCTATCTAATCGACTTTTAAGAGTACGTATTGGGGATGTGTCGTCTGAAGCTCATCGACTTGAAGGGGATTTGACCCGTCTTCGGATAGGTCACACCCGACTGACCCCTTTGCCAAGACATTTGCTGGTCGAGTGGCCCAGTCTTAGGGGGTTGCGAGGAAGGTGTCTATCCAGGTGCCGGAGGTAAGATGGTTCCTTCCAGACTTTCAGACAGGAGGTTTTAGTTTTTATAGAGGAAACCTTATATGCCACATAAAATATTATACTTCAGTAATAAGATTCAGAAATTTTAATTGCTCATTTCGGCTTTTGCTTAAGAATTTATATTCATTATGGAGATATCCATGACCATCTTTCATATAGGATACTTGATTCCTTAACTAATCGTACCGTACAGTGGATGAATGTAGCAATGCAGAAGGTTGACTATGTGACTGGCCTTTTTGCTTTTTGTTGTAAAGTATTGTTTTCGCTTATTTTAGCCCATGTGTTAGGATACTTGATTGCTAAACTAATCGTACCGTACAGTGGATGAATGTAGCAATGCAGAAGGTTGACTATGCAAATAACACGTGCACATTTTGGGCTACACCGGTGACCGGGATCATTCTACTTCGAGACAGTGACCGAAGGGTGTCGTTTATGTTATGGAAGTGTCCTTAACAAGTTTTTATTTCAAGAACATGGAGACTATAGACTCTTGCAAGGTCATAAAAAAGATGATTTCTCTTATTCTTTAGTAAGGGCTTCTGATACCCTCCCGGACACCATATAGGACAACATTAAGACAGAATCAACATTTATTTGTTGATTACAACTGCCTTTGTAAACGGGAATCTCGGCGTCTGACCGAAGGGAAAAGGAAGAACCACTTCGTTATCTGGCTTGTGAATATTGTTAATGTACTTGTCAGACTTCCTTCTTGTCAGTGTCAATTTGTTCCCGTCGCAATATAAGGTTCGTATTTTATTTATTTTAATTTGCGCCACCCATTTTTATGTAAAACAATATGTTACGTAAATTGTGTGGGGGTCCAAAATTCTTCCTAATCCTGGGACTTCTTCCCCGGACCCCCCCCCCACCCACCCAATCGCCGTTGACTTTCCGTACATTCGCCGAGAAAATTTTTCTTCATTTCTGACGTTATTTTTTGCCGGTACGGGTTATTTCATGTGTCGGTGAAAGTAGGAATTCCTTTCATTTATTGACATCAGATTTTCTCAACCTTACTGCGGTCAGGGGGAAAAATGTAGTGGTTTCATGACTGGGTAGTGACTACTGTGCAGACACTCCCATGTCCCTAATAAAAAAAATCTGTAAAACGTAATACTATAATGCCTGCCGGAACTTAAAACATTATGGTTACAAGCAGCACATTATCAATATTGTTTGCGACAAGAACGTGCACATTCATAAGTCATTCTACACCGCTCAGAATCGCTCTTATACAGTTTTTTTTCGTTGAAGCAGCAGGACTGTACCCATCGCAAGGTGGGAAAGAAAGACATCTGCCGCTGCTGCCGCTGCCTGCCCCAGTTCCACGTGAAGACGGCTCTCCCGAGAGCGAAGAAAAATCACGGACGACTTCATGAGCTTCATTGCCATTACCGCATTGTTTTACAGGTCGCTAATGTAACGACATAAGAAACGTACATTTAAAACTGTCACTGAAACCTAATAAATACAATGTCAACAATGTTAATTGTTTCCGCGCATTATAAAGGACATCGCCCTGTAATGATATTGAATGTCAAGTCAAAAACATAAGAAGAGGACACCATATATAATAGCCAATTCTTGGTAAATACGCGTATTATACTCTGTATCAAACAACAAACGCTATTCAACATGCGGCTGTCAGCCGCCGAAAAAGGTACACGCGTGAAAAAGTGTGTATTTCAAGCCGATTGACAGTTATAATCTGCTTCTATAAATACTTAGAAGTCCAGGATGTATGAATGTGCGGAGGCACGACGGTAGAAGGTTAGGACAGTTTAATTTGCGTCTAACGAGAACCTGCAAAAACTAGATATTCATGTATTGTCGTACAAAGTCATGGTATTCAAATAAAGAGTAAATGTAAATGAAGCTAAAAATATATCAATTTATGATAAAAAGCGCGCGGTCTTATTGAAAAGTAGGGACGGTTATATGTCGATCAACAACAGCTAAAGTTCTATCATTGCCAACAACCACGACAGACGGATTATGAGTGACGTCACTGCACTCCGGACTTGGGGTAAAAATTTCAAGTTATTTTTTCTTAACTTACTTTACGACGCAGCATTAAATGACCTCCATGGTCTCCGAAGCAGTTGGCTCTTAAAGGCAAGTAAACCCCGGATTTCATTATGGCAAGTGTAGAGACTGGTCTTTTAGTTGACGTTTATCATCACGAAGGCTTTCAAGTTCCATGTTGCCAAGATATGTTGAGGGAGGATCGCTTGACACGGCGCCTCTTGAATTACTGCCAAGTGCCCTGTTTGGATTCCAAGAATTATAATTTATATATATAAACGCAATCCATGAATAAAATACCGTTAATGTTTGAATTGCCGAAGTTTTGTGTATATTCTTGACTGAATCACCGGGAAATGTACGACGCGGGTTTATATGCATAGAAGGTGCAGTTTTTCCAATTGTGATTTAATGCAATTCTGTTTTATCGCCGATCTTGAAAAAATAAATCCCAAAATTAACAAGAAAAATCGTCAGTTGTAATTCTCTGGATGAAACATGGTGTCACGCCACACGTCTTCCCATGTATTTAAAGCATACTAATTCTTTAAAAAGTATAGCATATCATATCTCAAAAATGTGACGAATTAGGAATTAGGATTTTTTTTTATTTATTTATTTTTTTTTTTTAAGGAATTCATTTTTTTTTTTTTTTTTTTTTCTTTATAGCAATCGATTCATCGTGATAAAAAATATACAATTTATAACTAGATATTTAGTGTATTTTTGTGTGCATTTAGGTTTTTGCTTCCTTTGATTCTTATGCATTTTTTTTAATCCGCTGTTTTGCAGGGTCCTGCCGTTCTGCATAACCGAGTGTTTTTGCATCTATGTCTGCTCTGCTCCGGGCAGCAAGCTCCTGAGATTCCACAAGCATGAACTATAAACCTCAAGTTGAAAGGCAAGGTAAGGCAGGGCTTGGGCTTAGCATGGCTTTTGTTGCAACCTATTTTCTTGATTTCTAATGTTATTCTTTGCCTGTGGAAGTTTAGTGTATCAGTGAGTCTTCTTAGGTTTTTCGCCATCTTATTCATTTTGTAAATATATATCCCCAACGCCCCACAGCCTCTCAACCAAGGCAACCAGAAGAGCAATCGCTTTGCTTGTGCGAGAGAAGAATCGTCAGGGGTCACGTGCAGCCACACTGGTGTAGGCAGCTGGGCATTGAGGATGGGCATGACTAGGCTGACCATCTGGGCCACAGGAGGTACCTGCACCACCGTCTATAGCAGGCATGGCATCCTTAGAAGTGCTGGAGTAATTCAAAACCCTGCATCGGTGCCCTTGAGCAGAGGCCCAAATTCCTCGAGATAAAATATTTCCCTGTGGGAATAGAACATCTAGGAGTGAGCCGAGTCCCGCCGATTCAACATTCAACAATTCACTTCCGTCTATCCATAAGATGCAACACCACTGCTTTTACAAGCGACATGAATAAGCTGCCTGTACCCCCAACAGTAGCACTTCCCTTCAGGGGAGCTGTACCCGCCACCTTCCAGCTCTTTTTATTAGTTGCTGTGTTCCTCCAACCTGTTGAACAAGTGGTGTACCGGGTGCTGTTGGTAAGTGGAAAATGGGCTGGCGAAGCGGTGCGGATAGCGGTGCGGCCACTAACTTGGGTACTGTAGTGGCTGCTTCAACGCAGGTAAGGGGTTTGGATGGCCGCAGTTTCGCGTGCAGTGGGCCAAACCACTTCGCCAGGGACAGTGGCTTGCGGCAACAAGGTGGCGGCCAGCAGTAGCGCGAGAGAGGCAGCGACCTGAAGGGGATCGAGTGTTACCGCTGTGGAGGCACAGGGCACAATACTGCAGTATGTCCTCATGGCCTCCCATGGAAAATAGGTACCTTGCAGTTCTAGGCTAAACTGTGGGGGATCTTGAAGCAGCAAGAGGCCCTAGAGGTTCAGGGTCATGGCCCACCAGCATGTGGATACGCCCTGGCCCTGTACTAACTCCTGCCCCTAGGCCCTCTGGGGTTAATGGGAGGCTCGGAGGGCCTTACCAGTCCTCCTCCCCCCAGATAAAAAACAAAACAAAAAAACATTGGCACTGTTCAATATATTTAGAAGTGTTGGGAGGAGAAATGCTCCCACCCAGCAAGAAAGGCGGGCTGTGGGTCCTGCTGGGAGGGCGACTGCTGGGACACAGGATGGGAGCAAGAACTACTTTTCCCACCTGCGTTCTGGCAGTCGCCAGCCCAGAGTGAAGCTTACAGGGGAAAGCCTTCGGGAACCCTGTAGGTGAAAGATGGATCCCTACAGCCTGCCGCCCCCTTTTATATGGAGCAGCGTCGGCGGGGATGACAGAGGTGGAGTCCACCCGGAGCAACTGCCTTAGGCTAAACCTCAGGCAGGAAGTCAGGATGGGGGCTTGGAACATCAGCTCTTTGTGTCAGGATGATCGGTTGCCCCTGCTGTCGAGGAAACTGGGGAGGCTGAGAGTGGAGGTGGCTGCTTTCTCAGAGGTGAGAAGACCTGGCAGCGGCATGATCAGTGTAGGTGACTACACCTAGTCCTGGTCAGGCTGCAGCAATGGTCACCATCTACAGGGAGTACAAAAATTCCCCAGCGGTCCAATGATCACCCTAGGGTGTTTCACTTGGACAGGCTGAGGGAGGGGGAGTGTGCTTGGGGTTTGCTGAGGCAATCTCTGGTCGTTTCGCAGTGATCGACAATCTGACGGACCCTGTACTTCTGTGGGATACTGAGCGTGTAACGTTTGATGCAGCTCAAGTAACAATTGGTGAACGCCTGACAGCAAGACAAAATTTCATCTCACAGGAGACACTGGATGCCACAAATGCTTGTAGTGCTGATCGTCTGACGGGGTCAGGATTGGACTGTTCTCATGTGTGCAGAACTCGGTCTCTGTTAAGAAGAGACAAGGAACAGTTTATTAGGAGTCTTCCCGAGGTGGAAGAAGGCCATTTCTTAGTAAATGACCTTCGTCCTGCATATCAAGCCCTGAGAAAGCTGAACTCCAAGCCCTCTTCACAGGTGACAGCAGTTCGCTTAGTAAGTGGCCAGATCATCTCAGATCCTGTAGTGGTACGGGAATGTTGGGCTGAGTATTTTGAGCAGTTGTATCAGGTTGACCCACCAACAGTTAACTTTGATGCGGGTAGTGCCGAGATTCTGTTGCCGGACCCACCCATCAGTGAGGATGCTCCCTCCCTAACCGAGTTAGGGTGGCGATCTCCAAGCTGAAAAGTGGTAAAGCAGCAGGAATATGCGGCATCCCAGCTGAACTGTTAAAGGCTGGTGGTGAACCCATGGTGTGAGGGTTGCATGCTATCCTGGCTGCCATCTGGCGGTCCGGTACCGTTCCCCCTGACCTGTTAAGGGGTGTGATCATCCCTCTCTGGAAGGGGAAGGGGGGACCAATGGGACTGCAGCAACCACTGAGGCATCACACTGCTTAGTATACCAGGCAAGGTTCTCGCCCACATCCTTCAAAGACGTATCTGGGACCACCTACTGAGGTATCAGAGGCCAGAGCAATCTGGATTCACTCCTGGCAATTCCACAATAGACCGTATCCTTCGAGTCATTGTAGAGCGCCGTTGCAAGTTCAGGCGTGGGCTGCTGATAGCCTACATCGACCTCAAGAAGGCGTTCGGTACGGTGCATCGGGAATCACTCTGGGAGATCTTGAGACTGGTAGGAATTCCAACAAGGCTTATTGGACTAATATCAAGCCTGTATACTGGTACTGAAGGTGCTGTGGTCGGGGGCTGTCGAGCTTCTTTCCTGTTAGTTCAGGAGTGAGGCAAGGCTCTGTCCTTGCACCAACACTTTTTAACACTTGCATGGACTAGAGATTGGGCAGAGCTACTGTTTAAAGTCATTGTGGAGCAACTCGGCAGTATCAAGGTTACAGATTTTGACTTTGCTAATGATGTTGCTATTCTATTTGAGTCTTTGGAATCCTTAGTGGTGGCTCTTGATGCATTCAGAAATGAAGTGATGCCCTTGGGCAAAGATTATATAGTCTTTGCCTTGGGTCTAGAGGTCTGGACCAAGACCAAGATCCAGGACTTTTGGGGACTTGGTAGGAGAACTTGCTCGGATGGTACGTGCTTGCAGCGAGGAAATTGAAGTCACAGAGAGCTTTACATACCTTGGTAGTGTATTTCATACCTCTGGGCTATCAGACCAAAGTCAGCAGACAAATTGGTTTGGCAGCAGGGGTCATGAACTCTCTCGATAGGAGTATTTGGAGATGCCGGTACCTGTGCAGGACCAAGCTACGCATCTTCAAGGCTCTGATAATGCTAGTTTTGCTATACAGTAGTGAAACCTGGACATTATCCTGCGCCTTGGAGTCACGTCTTGATGCCTTTTGTAATAGGTCCTTGCGCTGGATCATGGGGTACTTTTGGCGGGACCGTGTCTCAAACCAACGGTTGCATTATGAGACTGGCACAGGCCCTATTATCTACACAATCCGTGATCGCCAACTCGGGCTATACAACCACCTGGCTCGCTTCCCTCAGGATGATCCTGCCCACCAGGTTGTCTCTGGTCGAGACAGCCCTGGGTGGAGGAGGCCTGTCGGACGACCTAGGAAATTGTGGCTTGGGCAGATTGCTCAAACTTATCGTGAGGAGCTAGAGATGGGCCGAGTCCCTACCTGGCAGCGTGCCATGAGGGACCCTTGCAGGTACAAGCAAAGGGTGGATGCGGTATGCGCCTCCGTCGGCGTTAGTTTCATGATGATAGGGGGAGCAACGCACGCTGGAGTGGAGGTGGGACTACTTGGTGGATGATGTGCGTTGCCGGTTGCCACATTGAACTGTTTTCTATTATGGGAAGTCCATAGTGAGACAAAGTCGCTGATAGAGTGAGGAAGATGATGTTAGAGGTAGTGAAGGCAGTAAGACGGAACGACCTGGTCTGTGGGCACTGGGACATTGTGGGAAAGACAGGTATGGTGTGAGTAGAAGCAAGGTCACTGGCATTTGGGGTGGTCTTGGTGATAGATGGACTCATGAAGTTGGCTACAGGATACTGTGGGCTACATCATTCTGGCAGAGTTAGACGCAGTGGTGAAGGGAGTGAATTTACGGCTAGCTTGGAAAATGAGTGATGTAACAGTGGTGACAAATTTGACGGCAGTGCACAGGTGGATTAAAGATGGCCTGATGGGGGAAGAATAGGCAATGTATGAAGGCTGCAAATGAAATGTTAATGAAGTGAGTGAAGATTGTTGATGGAAGAGTGAGGTGTTGAGATATGAATCGTCTTGGTGTTGTCAAGTGAGAATAAAGCAGCCTGCCTGGCACATGTTATGAAACAGTGGCTGAAGGATGCCAATTCTCAGCCGCCCAAGTTGACATCTGTGTGTGCAGCGGTGATGGGCATGAGTGAAGGCCTAGAAGAAATGTGGCAAATTCAGCACAATAGCCACCCAGAAGTATGAAGCACAATATTCTTCGCAACCCGGGTGGACCTATGTGCACACAATGGCAGTCAGGTTGCACTGAGAGGCTCCGAAGTGTGCCAGTCTGTCGACCCAGCTTCAGTAAAGGGGCAGACATGCCACTGGGACATTCCTGATGCTGATTATGGGCTGTCACAGTTTGCAGTCTGACGGCAATTGCAGTGACAAACCAGTGAATGTGAGATTTGAGCTACTAGAGGCGATATTCTGTCAGAGGGGAGCGCTGGCATAGATCCTAACAGCCAGTGACACGGTATTCCGGAGTGGAGAATTTGTGAAAGAGTGGAATGTGTGTGCATTTCAGATATGTGTATGCCCCAACCGGAATCTCAGAAAAGTGTCATCACAGTGAGTGATGACAAGGAAGAAAGGGTACTCTGGCAGAAGCAGTGTACTGATTCAAAATAACGCCACAAGATGACCTGAGGGCGGATATGGCCCTGGCAAACAGGCTGTATAGATATAAGGTTTGGGTACGTGTACAAAGTTGAGCAAGTGGAGCTGGTAGAGGGATGTCAGTGTCAGTGATGTCAGACGAGCCCTTAGAGTTGGACGGGATGCCGCAACATGTGAAGGACCAACAGCGCCTCATGACATCATCTAATGGGGCTGTGAATGTCACGGAAGCTGATGGAAGCGACGACGAAGACTGCACTGAGGAAGAGCTTGGTGACGGTAGAGATACTAGAAGCTTTCTGTGCGGACATATTGCCCTAGACCACCGGCCCCTGTTGATCAGTTCGAGTTCCTAAACCACAGGAACATGGGTGATCAGACGGATGACCGATAGCTCTGCCTCGGTGGGCATTTGTGGTTTTGCTGTGTATAAGATATGGTTTCAAGAAAATGAAAACAGCCACAATGAGAATTGAAAATGTATCGTTTCAAACTCTTCAAATTCCTCTTTAAACAAATGATAAGCCGAAATTGATATAAGGAGAGAATTTTGGTAGGTAGAAAGAACAAACAGGATCAGAAACAAAGTAATACGTTACGTGTTCGGATATGCATAATTAAGGTCAGTGCCAGCTCCTTGAAACATACGACATTTTTCATTGAGGGACGGGTTGTATGGAATAATTAAGATTATTGGCACTGTCCTTGTGTTACGGGAATGGTTATAAAATTTCCATTTCGCAGATGATGTACCTAATTTAAGAAAAAACAAGGAAATCCTAATTTCGAAAATGCTTGAGATTATGTCGAGCTCATGATCGACGGTATTTTTGGCCACCAAATCACAAACGCAATTCAGACATTTTTATTACCAAAGCTGACAAAGGTAATAACATTATCCTAGAGATATCTGATTAATTATATAAGGCTCATTTCCTCTTGCACGACACCTCTACGTATCAAAGACTGGTAACTGAATCCTTTCATAAAAACCTCATACGCATTGCTGCTAAATGCCCAGACTTCAATTTTTTTGATCGCCTGAAAACGGTAAATCCCTCGATTATTTATTTTTCTGAAAACGGGCCCTGTTTCCATCGCAAACCGCAAACGTTCCTTTAAAGCTCTAGTCTTGTGACTCAGTTACATGGAATCCTTTTCTAATAGTCATAGTAAACATTCGATGGATCTCCTGGATAAAGTTTTAAAAATGAGTTTTAATGTCGAATTCTTATTTACCTCGTCTTATCACAAGATACCTATTCCGGTCAATCATTATAACGATCTCATTCATTTGTGTGTCATGAATACTTTTATTCTTGATGACGAATTCTATAAACAAATTCATGGCATTGCGATTGGAAGTATACATGGAAATGTTTGAATGTGGGTAGGTGCTTCACGTGCAGGGTGATGTGAAGCGATGGTGTGATAGCCTAGATAATGTTAAGTGCTTGCATGCCTTCTCGCTTCCAGCTGCCACCGCTGGCTAGACTAGTGGAAAAAAGGGAGCAGCTCTGCATAAGCTTTCCCTGCCAGTTCACAGCCTCTCCATCATTGGGACTTCTGCAGTGCCTCCTCGTGGCCTCTCATGGAAACGGTACCTTGCGGTCCCAGGCTAAACTGGCGGGGATCTCGGAGCAGCAGGAGGCCCAAGAGGTACAGTGTCATGGCTTACCAGTGTGTGGACACGTCTTGGCCCTGTACCAACTCCTGCCCCTAAATCCCTTGGGATTAATGGGAAGCTCGGGAGAGGTGGCTGGTTGCCCCTAAATCCCTTGGGATTAATGGGAAGCTCGGGAGAGGTGGCTGGTTGCCCCTAAATCCCTTGGGATTAATGGGAAGCTCAAGAGGTGGGCCTTACCAGCCCCCCCCCCCATTAAACCCATCGGCAGTGCGAAATATAATTGGAAATGCTGGGAGGAGGGGAAATGCTCCTCCCACCCAACAAAGGAGGTGGGTTGTAGGCCCCACTGGGAGGGCGACTGCCAGGACGCAGGATGGGATCGGGAACTACACATCTCACCTGAGTTCTGGCAGCCGCCAGCCCAGAGTGAAGCTTGTGGGAGAAAGCCTAACGGAATCCCACAGGTGGATGATGGGTCCCGCAGCCTGCCACCCCCTTTTATATGGAGCAGCGTCGGCGGGGTTGGCAGAGGTGGCGTCCACCCGGAGTGACTGCCCGAAGCTAAACCTCAGGCGGTAAGTCAGGGTGGGGCTTGGAACATCCGTTCTTTATGTCAGGATGATCGGTTGCCTCTCCTGTCGAGGTAACTGGGGAGGCTGAGAGTTGAGGTGGCTGCTCTCTCGGAGGTGAGAAGACCTGGCAGTGTGGTCACCATCTCTAGGGAGTAGCCATAGCTATCTGCAGCAGACTCTAGCCCTCGGTAGTAGAGGGTACTCCAGTCGATGAGCATATAATGGTAATGAGACTGAAGATAGCATATGGCTTCATGTCTCTTATTGCTGTATACGCTCCTACCGATGTTTGTAAACTCGACGTGAAAGATATGTTCTACGCCAAACTAGCATCTGTGTTAGACAGTTGTCCATGGCGAGATATTCGTATTGGTCTGGGTGACTTCAGTGCGGTATCTGGCTATGATCGCGCTGGCTATGAGATGTCTGTCAGTCCCCATTGTTCGGGAGCTGATGACGGCAGCGAGAATAGCCTCCTTTTCCGGGACTTTGCTAGGTCCCAGATATTGAGGATTTCTGGCTCCTGGTACCAGCGCTCAGACCCACATCGTTGGACGTACAATGATGCGGGTAAAGCAGCCAAGAAGATCGACCACATACTCGTTAACACTCATTGAAAGATCCTCCAGAACTGCATGGTGTATGGGAGTGCCAAATTCTGTGGTACTGACCATAGAGTGGTTGTGGCTACCCTCCGGGTCCACTTCAAAACTCCCCAGCAGTCCAATGATTACCCTAGGGTGTTTCATTTGGACAGGCTTAGGGAGGGGGAGTGTACCTGGGGGTCTGCTGAAGCAATCTCTGGTCGTTTCACAGTGCTCGACAATGTAACGGACACTGTACTTCTGTGGGACACCTTCAAGCGTGAAACGCATAATGCCGCTCAAGAATCAATTAGTGAATGCCCAAGAGCAAGACACAATTTCATCTTGCAGGAGACACGACGTCACAGATGCTTGTCGTGGGGGTCGTCTGACAGGGGATCGGGATTTGAACCGTACGCAGAACTCGGTCACTGTTAAGAAGGGACAAGAAACGGTTTATTAGGAGTCTTGCATTTCGTAGTAAATGACTTTCGTCCTGCATACCAAGCCGTGAGAAAGCTGATCTCCAAGCCCTCTTCACAGGTGACAGCAGTTCGCTTAGTAAGTGGCCAGATCGTCTCAGATCCTGTTGCAGTGCAGAAGTGCTGGGCTGAGTATTTTGAGCAGTTGTACCAGGTTGACCCACCAACAGTTAACTTAGATGCGGGTAGTGCCGAGATTCTGTTGCCGGATCCAGCCATCAGTGAGGATGCTCCCTCCCTAACCGAAGTTAGGGGGGCGATCTCCAAGCTGAAGAGTGGTAAAGCAGCAGGAATATGCGGCATCCCAGCTGAACTGTTAAAGACTGGTGGTGAACCCATGCTATCCTGGCTGCTATCTGGCGGTCCAGTACCGTTCCCCCTGACCTGTTAAGGGGTGTGATCATCCCTCTCTGGAAGGGGAAGGGGGACTGCAGCAACCACTGAGGTATCACACTGCTCAGTAGAGCGCCGTCACGAGTTCGGGCGTGGACTCCTCGCAGACTACATTGGCCACAAGAAGGCGTTCGATACAGTGCATAAGGATCAGTTGGGATGTTCCCATGACTAAAATCCAGACTTTGGGTTGTAGCTCCTATTCGGTCGGTAAATGTTTAGAGCGAGGACATTGAAGTCACAGAGAGTTTTACATATCTTGGTAGTGTAGTTCATCTGGGCTGTCAGACCAGGAAGTCAGTAAACCGATTGGCCTGGCAACAGAGGCATGAACTCACGACAAGAGTATTTAGAGATGCTGGTACCTGTGCAGATGGACCAAGCTACGGATCTTGCCAGTTTTGCTATACAGTAGTGAAACCTGGACATCCTGTGCCTTAGAGTCTCGTCTTGATGCCTTTTGTAATAGGTCCTTTCGTCAGGTCATGGGATACTGATGGCGGAACCACGTGTAGAACCAACGGTTGCACCGTGAGATTGGCACAGAACCTGTTATCTGCATAATTCGTGATCGCCAACTCCGGCTACCTAGCTCGCTTTCCTCAGGATGATCCTGTGGGATGACCTAGGAAGTCGTGGCTTGGGCAGATCGATCAAACCTGTCATGAGGAGCTCGAGATGGGCCGAGTCCCTGCCTGGCGGCTTGCCATGAGGGATCTTTATAGGTGGAAACCAAGGGTGGATGCGGCTATGCGCCCCCGTCGGCGTTAAGGCGCTGTCACAAGCACTTTTTCCGTCAATTTATTGACAATTTTATTTAACAAATACAAACATTCTCGAATGTAACTCTAGATTTGACTGTGCTTGGCAGAAAAAGTTGACGGAAAAGTTTTCAAACGGAAACTATCACTATCGTCTGACTGGAGAATCGACAATTCGCTCAAAAATGGGGGAAAAAATCAGAAAATTGTAAGAAAAAAAAAATTTGACGGAAAAAGTGCTTGTGTGACAGCGCCTTTAGCCTGACACAGTTTGGCTTCGTTATGTTGATATTTTTTCGATGTTGCAAATGAACCACTATAATTTTGGTGTTTTTTTCAGTAGTCTAAATAACCTCGCTGGAAATGGCTCGCTTAGGTTTTCAGTTTATCGTAAAACCACCCACACAGCTAATTATCTTCAATTTTTTCTCGAATTACCCGTTGTATATTAAGAAATCAATTGTTTCGTCAATGTTCCTGAGGTCTTATAGGAATTGCGATAACGCGATAACGAATTCATCGATCATGAGCTCGACGTTACCTTTGAAGCATTTTCGAAATTACGATATCCTCGTTTTTCTTAAATCAGGCACATTCATCAGCGAAATGGAAATTTTATAATTATTCCCGTAACACACAACAGGATAGTGCCAATAATCTCTTAATTATTCCATACAACCCGTCCCACAATGAAAAACGCCGTATATTTAAAGTAGCTGGCACTAACATGTTTTTTGTATATCCTAACACGTTACATAATACTTTGATTAGGCATAATGCAGCCAGCGGTGCTCTTGGTGTTTACACGATTCCTTGTACGGACTGCCCGAAACTTTCCAGACGAAAGCGGTAGAAATTTTGAGAAAAAAAAATGAGAACAGAAATACGCCAGAGAATCTAATAACTGTTTTATTCACTTGCGTGACGAAGGACATCTGCTGAACTGGAAAGAGCCAAGTTAATTCATAATTCATCAAATTCTTATGAGAGAAACATACTTGAAGCCCTTCTAATTAGAAAATTTCCCTAATTTTAACTTGACTGCTGGCCAATGGGAGTTGGATGATCTTACCTCATCGTTAGTTGGTAAAGCCTTCCCCAGGCTCTTCGACTTTGACCCTCCAGCAGGAACCTGTTTCAGATCCTGTTCGTTCTGTCTTTGTACCACTACATAAACTTGTCAAAATTTTCTCCTTGTATAAATTTCATCCAAAGAGGAACTCGTGAAGAATTAGAAACGTTACATTTATTTTCAATTGTCATTGTGGCTGTTTTCATTTCCATTTTTCTGTACACATTTCTGTGCTTTTGTTTGTGTTCATACAATTTCAAATAAAGACAACGAGAGGCAAGCATATTTTTTCCTTCGCCTTGGAATCACTTTGGAATAAGAGTGGGTGATTGGATAAGGTGAGTGGGATTTGGAAGGTGATGATTAAGTGAATAAAACTGTGATTAGGAATAAATAAGACCAACAGGAACCACAGTACAAACTATGATTAAGCATAGGGAGGTGATAGTTAAATGTCTAGTGGAAGGGGTGAACTCGGCGATGGTGGGAGCTGACGAGTTACCATATCAACATTACCTAAATGGGACCCTTAGAACCAATAGGACAAGCGCCTAAATCACTGTTTTGAATAATTTATTCAATACTTTCATTATCCCCCAACACCCCTCTCCTTACTTATACTGCTTTTATAAGATCCCCTCCTAATGACACTGATTCCAAAATTGTAGCCTATACTTTGTCCAAGTGCCAGTTTATGGCGAGATGGAGGTGTCTCCGTGTAGACACCTTCGTGTGGACGGGAAACATGACCGAGTAGTTAACCTTTGTTAACAGGACACTCAGCCATAAGTCTGCTATATACACTCAGCCATAAGTCTGCTATCTACACTCAGCCATAAGTCTGCTATCTACACTCAGCCATAAGTCTGCTATCTTTAGGGCAGAATGTCACTCCAAATACAGCTATGAATTTCCAATGAAAGTAAATAATAACCAAGATTCCTGGATATATAGCGTTTATACCCATGTTCTAATTAACTTAAATGTAAATAATATGGGCAAGTAACGAATAGAGGGAGGTATCATGGGAAAACTGTAATGATTGGCAAGAATGGAAAATTAGCATCCATGGAAGTTCATAGAAGTTTCAAATAAAATCATGTACCACTTGATATATTGCTTCTAGAAAGCCTATTAGTTTCAAAGAGGAAGTGATATCCGTGTGTGGATATGTGGAAAGTACGAGTTCTGTTTGTACATTTTTTATGATACCATAAGCTTATTCGTATAACTTATCGGTAGTTTAATGTGGATACCATTAAGTGTAATTATGACTGGCCAAGTACATGTTCCCAAATAGTACCACTTCCATTTAGCCTGTTGACTTTTTCCTAAGAGGATGCTAACGGCTGTTAAAGAGCTCTTCATTGTCATAAGTAAAGGAAGGAAATTTTTGTGTTACTTCTGGTAATTCTATATATTGTAAATTATACAAATATATCAAGCTGTATATGATATCACACAGTGCACTCTCATTGGCTAAACGTAATAACTCATTCATTATCCCTGCTCCCTTTTTTTGATCCAGACAATGTGCAATATTTTATGGAAAGTTTTTTTTTTCAGTGCATTTTTTGAAGATGGTTCAGTAATAACAGTGGTAGAAAGATAATAAAAAAACAAAAACAATGAAAAAAAATAATAATGGAAAAATAAAGGCTTAATTCGGAGTTGCCAACTAGGATTTTCATCAGGACGGAGTGGGACTATTTGTTTCAGACTACCTTGGCTGTGGCTATTAGTGTATCTGTAACATGGTAACGTCGTGCCTGTAATTGACATCAAAGTGAGCAGGCAATTAATGGTATAATTGTTTTGTTTTTTTGTCTAATTGGACACAAGGTTTGCCATACTATATAATCTATGGATTTTTATTTCGATTTGTGAACAGAGAGCCCTCTTTTAATTACAATTGGATTTTTTTATTACATGATTTTTGAAGGGTTATATTTAAGTTTTAAAAAAGAAGCATAAACAAACAAAAAAATTTCGCAACCTTAGGATTTCTTTTGGTTGGGTTAATATAAATCCAGGATTTTTTTGCTGTGAGAAAATGCCCTTTTGATGCTATTTCTTACCGATACTGAATTTATAGATGTAAAAAAAAAAAAAAAAAAATAACCTTTGATTTCAGTATGCTATTTATGGTAATAAGATTATCACTAACCCATTTTTGGTTATGTCAAATAGTTGTACTGATTAATGACCCTTTAGATTGTTTAGACATGGTAAATGTATTTTCTCAAGGCAAAATTTAATTGAAAAAAGAAAAGTTTTTTAATTTTATTTTACGAACTAAAATACTTGCTAAAATATAGCAAGCTAAAGAAAATAAAACAATGGGTGTTTTGTGCTATTTCTTTATTTTCTTAAACAATTTCCACCTCTCAAAATATATTGCAAAAAAGTAAATATGTTTAATGGGAAATTCTATAAACTCCACAAATATACCTCTCCATCCCTTGCTCTTTGTTGGCTTGGGGGCTTAGGAGGTCTCAGTGTAGGGGATCACCCCTGCATTGGGCCTCAGCCCTAGCCTCAACTAATTTTGCTTGGTGTTTTCTTCCCTTTCCTCTTCCATATCATCTTCATCCCCTTCTATCACATTCCTAAGGTGAGAGCCGTGCTGAAAGGGTGAAAGGCTGGTGTTTTCTGCCATGAATGGCCTCCCGGAGCCCTGGTCACAATATTCCCTTGTTTAATTGCTTAGCCCTTACCTCTTAGGGTTAGGGACCGTTTCTTTTCCCCATTTTACTCAGGCTCACCACGGCCAATCATGATTTTTTTTACCTTTAATAGGGTCATTAAGGCTTGCCCCTTCATCAACTAGCCTATCTGAATTTAATTTTAATGGTTTCCTGACCCCTGCCCCTCCGTTGACCACGGCTCCGACCATTGATACTATACCCCCACCTCGACGCTTACTGACAACTCTCCATTCCAAACCACCCACCCAGGTTATTATTTAACCTCCAGAAAACACCCCTTCCTCTCTCCCAACATTCTCCTCTCCATCGCCTACTGCACAGTCTACTTCATTGTCAACTCCTTCCCTTAATACCACTCTTCGTCCTTATTGCCCTTCCCCCACAGAATTACTACACTCACCCTCATCCTTCTATTGCCTCAACCCCAACAAACCTTTTGAGTACTCTATTACTACCCCCCACACACACACACACAGCCCCTTGTTCTGTTAATATCCTTCTGTTTCAGTAGGTTACCTTTCGTTCACATCTTGTCACTTACATCTGAATCCCAAGCTCGTGCATTATCTCTGCTAACTGACCTCACTAGCAGACCCATTCCTGCCGAACCTCACCCCCTCTCTTAATATTTGTACTGGAACTGTTTCTACTCCCCTAAATGCTTGTCCTAACTACAACAAGGACTGGTCAGACTGGAAATTACCTACTTACCTTGCTGATTATAATGCAGTGCAGTGCTACATTATTCCTCCCCGAGGCCAGTGTAAGTTCCATGTCAATATTACCAAGATTAGCCTCCGTAGACCTGATCTCCACCATGAAGTTTATATTGGTGGATTTTCCTACCATGTTGGCGTTTTGGCCACCCAGCCCAACAGGTCATGACCGTTCATTTTGCTCTGCTCACTCACGTACATGTGCCAATTATGGAGACTCCCATAATGTATTTCATAGAAGATGCCCAGTCTACAAGCTCAAATGTGAGGTAGCAGTTCTCAGATTCAAACTAGGCCTCATTCTACGTGAGGTTGGACAGGAAGCATGGCAACAAAGTTTTTCTCTCTACCTATTCCAAAACAGTCCTTCGCTCTGCACCGCCCTCAATCTCCACAAGATGTATCTGCATTTCCCTCAGTATCTCTCCCTCTACCCTGAACCATCCTACCTCTATCCTCCCTCTCTCCCAGTCAAATTCCCTTTTCATTATAATCCCAGATACTCCATTCTCTACCATTTCTACTCTGCCATCCACACCCTCCTTTTCTTCTGCTCCTTGAAAATCTCTTCTCACAAGATCCTTTGTCTCTCAGACCTTTCTACCCGAATCCCTCCAAAAACTCTTGAAGACATCCAGAAATTCCTAGACATGACCGAAGAAAATGTACCGGTCCCTCATCCAATCCCTCTATTCCTAGTCCTACATTCAAAGTATTTGCTGATATCCATTCTCTTCCCTCTTTAGTTCCCCCTATCCCACTTCTTACTACTCTTTCCCAACACACCCCATCTCCTCCATGTACACCATTCCCTTTTCGTTCTCCATTATCCTTACCTCTCCCACTTGGATACTCCTTTCTGTCGCAAATGTCCTCCTCCCGATTCCTGACGTGCTTTCTGATACTTCACCTCCTTCCCCAGTCCCCCAGACTTTTTTGCTACTTCTCCACCAGCCATTTCTACCCGTATTACCTGTTGATTATTCCATGACAGCTCTATTACAAGTTTTTCCTTGGAGCAATGTTACTATAGCTTCCCCAACGAAAGATACGCCCCATAGCTTAACTCTTTCCTCTATTGAAGTCCGATTTACATCATTTGTACCCTCTCTTTACCCTTTTTCCTATAGTACTATCCTAGAATACTATAACCTTTGACATTTAACACTCTTTTTACTAATCGTTAACTCATTTACTTTTCACCACAGTACTTTCCCATAGTACTATATGACCTTGGATGTTTAGCACATTTATTCATTTCAACCATTAACCATTCACCATGATCAATAATTTGGCAATCCTCCATCAGACTATATTAGGCCAACATACTTTATATGTCAACGTTAATGTTGAAAAGAAAACGATAACACACTCCCACCCACTATCTCTGAGGGTAATGGTTAATTGTTAAAAAAAAATGAATGTGCTAGTCCTCAAAGGTCATATAGCACTATGGAAAGGTGTAGCAGTGAAAAGTGTAAAGAGTGGGGTTTAATGATCAAATGTGTTACACGTCAAAAGTTGTGCAGCAGTTCAGAATAGTGTGGCATTGAAAGGGACAAAGAAGGGTGGACATAAATAAGGAGAATAAATGGGCTAAGGTAAGGATTAACAAGAGTTATTAAATCAAGGTTGCCAAAGGAAAAGGGGGGATTTAGCTAGGATTTTAAAGGGGTAAGGTAGGGATTAGCGAAAGGAGAAAGGGGGGTTAAGATTAGATCAAAGAGAAGTTTCAGGAGAAATATTAGGAGGGAGAGAATCAAGGGAAGGGGGAAGTTTGTGACAAAAGGGGGGGTCATGTGTATCCAGGAGGAAGCGAAAGGGGTAACAGAGGAGGAAGGGAAGGAAGATGCAGATGAAGCAGGGGTCAATGGGATGTGTTGGGAGAGAGTGAGCAAGAGTTGTAGGGGGAACACGAGTAGGAGGATGGATGGATGTTGACAGTTACTTTGAGTGTAGCGGGTGGAGGGAGAGGTACTGGGAAATAGAAATTAGAGTGTCTGGATAACGTCGGACAAGGAGGGACTCTTCGCCAATAGAATCAATGGGAAACTTGTGTCTACGGAAGATAATCTTGGCAATATTAGTGGAGGACTTATGGTGGACTCTAGGGGGAATGGTATATCATTGTCAATAAGGCAGGCGAATAAAGGCTTGTCTACACGAGTGGACATGATCAGGCAGAAGTGATATGGTGTTGAACACAGATTGTGGCACCACCACTTGTTTGAAAGGTTTCATATATTTCTGGATGTTTATTTTCAAATGCCATGCCACATGTGATGTGCCATCTTGGTGTGGAAGCTGCCAAAGTCTTCTCCACAGTTAACCAATCCTTGTAGACAGGACAGACAGATGGAGACAGTTCTGGTGCAATTATTGAGGGACGGATGAGGCTAGGTATGAATGGGTTTGCCAGTTAAGTCATGGTACTTGAGCTTGGGTTTCAGGTGTTACTGACAAGGCAAGAATGATCAGGGAAGCTGTGGGAGGAAACTTTGCCTACTTGTTTTTTGAGGCACTGTTGGAAGCGAAAGGTACGGTCCAAGTAAGAGGCTGTAGAGGGGATCACAAAAAAATTATCCCATGTGTATCAATTCTGGGGTATTTCCCACTCATCTACTCGGAACTGTTATTTGTGAGAGATTGCTGAAAGGATCAAATTTGCTGAGGAAATTATACTCATACAATAAGAAATATTTTATTAACTCATCCATACTGTATTTACAACACATAATTGCACATCATTACAATGATTTATGAATTTGTGACCCTAGTTACTACAAATAAATATATTCACAATTTCTAATGTTCCATGAATACACAACACATCCAGTAGCAAAAATAAAGCTCATGTTCTATTTTATTTTATTTTTTATTCTTGTCCCCTCCCTTGCTGGACTAACGATATGTTGATCTTGACTATGGCCAGATTCTAGACACTGTTTGAGCAAAATATATAAAATACAATCATATGTATTCTAGATTAAGTGATCACCTAACGAGGTCATGGGGAATCGACTTGATATAAACAAGAGCTTCATCTTTTCCAAGTTTGGAAATGAATACTTCCTTTAATCGTATTCACTACATGATTGCAGTGCCAGAGTTCCGCTCTTGTACACACCCAGAAATTTCCCATAGCCCAGTCATTTGTGCAGGTATTTCAGGGTGAGCACAAATGAACCTCTAGCCAGTGGCAACACCAGCATGTTAGTGAGGAAATAGAGAGCTTGCTTTACGGCACAAATTCATACAAGTTTTAGCTCCTTACATTGTCTTCAACCTTCTGTTACTGATGGATTCTAATTCATTTTGGTTACTGCAGTTCTATGGCATTGGTCATGTTTTGTCTTTGCAAAAGGCATTTTTGCATATATACACCATAAACATTTTTTTCCCCCCTTGATCTACAACACATCAGCTGTCAAATTCCAGTACAAATCCTTTTCCTCAAAAGTTCAGAACGTTCCTCTACTACATTATTTTTAAATAACTTTTTACCTTATATAACTCATATCCACATTAAAGTCAGTATTTGAGTATTTGAATACCTTTTAAAAGAGCATATAAACCTGCACTGGTAAACGACTCATAAAATGTACTCCCCCAAAAGTACAGAGTTGCATATCAGGACACATTATTAAAGTTCTTATGCAAGTTTACAAAATCATCCGATCAAGACCTTTTACAGAGAACATAATATCAACATCTAACACATGTTAAGTAATACATTCATTAAAAATATTTTGACAAATATGCCTTTAAAAATGTATAACTAACCTTTTCCAGGTCATCAGCCTTTTATATTATTAAAAAAAGAAAAAAAAAAAAAGGCTGTTATTATTAATTGAACAAAATAAGATCTATATTTTTTCTTCTACTTTAATCATCACAACCTTTAGTCAAATTACACAATGCAATAGCAAGGTGTAAATGTATGACTTCTCAAGGAGTGTGTACCTAGAACTCATTTTGGGGCATTGAAAATGAGAGAAAAAAAAAAATCTACTGCGACCCACTGGTAACACTGCATTACATTGTTGTAAATACATTGTTGTAACAATTCTGAATATCACTTAATTTCCCTTCTACAGTAATCTAAAATGCAAGTAGATAGAAACCTTTACTATTTAGGTAGACATTTTAAAACTAAAAGATAATAAATTTCTGAAAATAATTTTCTCAAAAGTTCACTTTATAAAGTTTTGCAATACACCCTATGGAACAATTCCTCTTATAAATTACATAACAAAATATACTTTTTCTTATCAAAAACTTCATCCAAATAAAATCCGATTTTTAATTTCTGATTTTCTTTTTTTGTACCGTTATCATCTGGAAAATAATATAACTTAAATCAGTACAATATATTTCTGTATGGTAAAAACAGAAGGTTCCCTGGAAGTCTAAGAAATTTTAGCCTCAAATAACAAAGACAGAACTTCACTAAAACCTTGAAACAATTTCATAATTTGAAACAAAGAGAAAAATTAATATTATATATTATTTCACCTACTATTTCATTCTTGCAAGAGTAGGCAGTGATATGGAATCAGCAATGGCCTATGATGCCTCAAAAAAGGTGTGCCATTTTTTCTTTTAGCATTTCAGGCTGACCAATCTAGTATAAAAATGGATCCACAATATTGACAGGGAAGGCAAAAAGGATGGCAGCCTATCAAACAAAATTTGTAGAAACTAATAATTACTATTTGTGGAAAGGTATATTTGCACTATACAAAACTTATTGTGATTACTTTGACAATTAGTTAATAACTGGCTAAATATGTTCTTTTTTACTTTACTTTATACTATTGGATGAGGTTTTAACTCTATACTCTGAATAATGGTAACATGCTTCCACTCTACCCTAAAGCATATTCAACTTAAATGTTGATGCATTGCGTGATGAACTTGACTATTTACATTCTATCAATTTTTATAATCTCTAATAGAGATTCTATAAACTCCTTGTTAAATAAATCTGACTTCTATGAAATGGAATGGGTATTAAATAAATTTCTGTTAATTTAGAAAATATCATTTATACCTGATATACTTTGCGTGATTGCACTTTGCACATTGTAACTAAAGCTATCTCTAATTATTTTAAGTAAAGGCAAGGCAAAAAAGAAGAGAGAGAGAGAAAAAAAAAAGGGAACTTCATAATGACTGCAATTAAAATCCTGATGTATTAAGACTTTCTCAAGAACAATAAATAAAAAAAATATTAATGTTTTGTACCACCATAGAATCTGAAGAAAAATCTGGTAGTTGCCACTTACAATCAAGTCTGCAGTAGTACACGTACCATACTATTTCATACCGAATAACACAGAAATGACCGATTTTGCTTGCTTAGTTTGTGCTATCAAATACCTATTTACATTCCTCTTCATTCTTTCCTGCAACTTTTTTTATGGCACTTGAGAAAGAAAATATAT
The DNA here is from genome assembly GCF_003789085.1 of Penaeus vannamei. Taxonomy (NCBI): domain Eukaryota; kingdom Metazoa; phylum Arthropoda; class Malacostraca; order Decapoda; family Penaeidae; genus Penaeus; species Penaeus vannamei. The sequence continues at coordinate 87,546 of NW_020870117.1, read as the reverse complement.
TCTTTGTCCTATTACTGAAAAAGAAAAAAATATTCCTATATATTGTCTTCTTGCAGGTCACCTACCTTGAAGTGTCTGGGAAAGGGCCCCTAGCCATATGTAAAACTGAAAGCATCGTACAGTAGTCTGAGAGTAATCTGGAATGTCTTTTTAAACTCAATAAAAAAAATCTGGTAACTTTCTCTACATCAACATTCATTACAGACAGAAGCCACAAAGTAAAAGAGTAAACTATAATTTCATTTCTTAATATTCATTCTAAGTTCACTAATATATACCTCTTATTCACAGGTGTGTTCATATCAGCTTTCTTTTCTCTTTTCTCTGCTGATACTATCAAAATGTCTCATAATGCTATATCCTGTTTACAGTATCTGCATGAAATGTATTATATCTAATGCCAAGAACTTGGTTTCTGGATGTAAGGATACTGGATGACCTCTACAGAAATATTTCACTGCATATAATACACCAATCTACTAAAATAATCTGTGCCTACTGCTAGAGGTACATGTGACTAGGGATTCCATCTTGTGAAAATTCTTTTCAATATGTCATTGTCTGATAACACTAAAATGAGCAACCCTAATGACAAAATATTACACACACCAATCTAGTGATTTCTATTGTACTTTCTGCCAATAGTTACTCTTATTTCTATGACATATGAAAATAAATGCATATTAGTGTGGCTTGTAAAAGAAATAAAAAAATAACAGCTGATTGTAAAGATACCCACTTTGATATTGTCACACATTTTGATTATGGAAATGTACAAAATAGATACTAGACATTTGTTTGTGATATTCTTTCCGGGAATTATCCTTTCCTGGAATTATGACATACTTCTGGAACTCAAAATCAACTTAATCAGGTACGAAACCATTCCTCCTTACAAAAATTGAGAAGAAAAGCATTTGAACCTTCTCAAGTAGAATTGGGAGCTTCTAAGCCTTCGATTGTGAAGAAATTATAATGGTCTTGCGATGAACAAAAATAATAAAATATTCATAATGACATATCTAACAAAAGGCAAAAGCCAATTCCCAATTGTATAATATATAGTAAAATTAAAGGAAGAAACAAATAAAAATTAAAGAAATCACAAGTATTAATCCATCTAAATCCACGTATTTGCAGTCTCA
>NW_020870117.1:58986-63986 GCF_003789085.1 Penaeus vannamei | reverse complement strand
AAAACAAAAACAAAACACAAAAACAAAATAATATAAAACATAATTATACAATAAAACAATAATAAATATAACCTCACTACTCCTAATAACGATGTTATGTAATTATGATACATTAATATATGTACTATACCTTATATATGATATATTGACCTATAAATATACATATAACCTAAATATACCCTATATATAATACTAAAATAATACAACTAGTATAATAATATACTATATATACACACACACCACACACACACACACAAACAACAAATCATACTAAAATACAATTACATAATAATATAACTCGTATATATAGACTAAATACTACTACACACAATATATATATATTAACAAACCACTATATAATAAATAATGTATATAAACATAAATTAAAACTATTATATAAATATATAAAAATAATACCTAAAATAAATACACATATAATATATAATACATTATATAAATAATTATACAATAGTCTATATAATATAAAATAATATAATATAAATATAATGTACATATATAGTATATATATATATATATATATATATATATATATACTAATATACATATATATTAAAACAACATAACACACACAACACACACATTATATATATATATAATACCTCAATATACTACATACATAATAAATATCATATAAACACAAAACAAAAATATAATAATATATATCTAAATTATAATATACAATATATATACTACATGTAATAATATAAAATACACATATAATAAAATAGAAACTCGTAAATAATACCACTCATCACCCCAATAAAAATATACCCACTTAAATATAATAACCTAACAAAAAATACCCTACCATAAAAAAATTACTAATAATATCACATTATAGTGTGCTGCTGTGTGTGTGTGTGTTGTGTTTGTGTTCTGGTGAAGATGATTGTGCAACACATATCAACTGAACAATGTCTAGCAAATATATACAATCATATACTATATAATAATATAACTAATATATAAAAACTAAATAATAATATAGTAGAAATAAATAATAAATAATAACTATATAATAACCTCAAATAATAATATATACTATTATAAACTATATATAAATATAAAATATATATGTGTGTAGTGCATGTGGTATGTGTGGTGTGTGTTGTGTGGTGGTGTGATGATGTGATGTGTCGCTGAATGTGAGATGTGTTGTGGTGATGTGTGCTGTGTGGTGTATGTGTGTAGTTGTGTATACATAATAACTAAAATCTAATAATCATATTATAAACTATATAATAACAAAAATATAAAAACAATAAACTAATACATTTAATGATAACTAAATGGAACTATAATAAATATACACATACAACATACATACAAAATAAAAATATATAAATTATCAACAAATATATATACACAAATATAAATAACCTATATATATATAACTTATATATAATATATAAATATCCAGCCAATATTACACAACAGACCACATACACCACACACACGCAACTGCACACAACACAACACACACCAACACACACACACAACAGCACACTACAACACACACCCAACACACACACACACACACCACACCCAACACACAACAACACACCACACCCCATCACACACACACCCACACACACAACACCACAACAACACCAACACACCACACACACACACAAATAAATAGTAAACCCTACTATAATATATATAATATAAAAATATATACAATATATATATAAATATATTATATATTAGATATATAACCACATATAATAATATAATACCATATAATATATAATATATATATAATCCACCTTTATATAAATACATATATATGAACATAAATATAATATTAAATATAAATACTATTCTAATATAATAAATTAAAATAAATATTTATATATATTAATAATATATAATATAAAAACTAATAACATATTACATACAATAAAAATAATAAAAAAAACAATAAACAAAAAAAAATAACTAAATAATAATACAATTTAGTATATACAAATATAACAAAATATACAAAATAAATAATACGATAATACATTACTATAATATATATATAATAATAACTAAAATCCTATATATATTAAATATACTAAAAAACCAACCACACAAAAATAAAAATAATATCATAATATAACTACTAAACTCCTATATATATATATTATGTATATAATATATATATATAATATAATAATTATAATATATATAAAAAAATAATAATATTAAAAATATATATATAATAATACATATATATTAAATAATGTATATATACATAAATATATAAAGATAAAACCAATAACTATATATAATAGTTATATATAAATGTAAATATATATATTATATATAATATATTATAGAATATATTTGTATATTATGTAATTAGTATAATATTAAAATATATATAAAATATATATAATAATAAATAAAGATATAAACTAATATATATGTATAAATATTAATATAAATAATATATAAATCCAATATAATGATTATATACATTATATATAATAGTATATTATGATGTATGGTATATATATCAATTATATTTATTTATTTATATATATATATTACATACAAAATTTATTATATATATAATTAAATATAATATAATAATATAATAAATAATATATATAAAATATATAACATAATATATAAAAAAAAATAAAATAAAATATATAACATATTATAAATAAATAATATAATATATAATATAATACTAAATATATATATATATATAAAATATCTAATGTAGAATATTACATACAAATATTGTATGTAATATAATGCTATAAATATATAATATATATATATATATGTAAATAATATATATATATATATTTAATAAAAATATATATTATATAATGCATAAATAATATATATATATATATATATGTATATATACATATATATATATTAATAAATATATATTACTCTTACTAATAATATTAACTTAAATATAAATAATAAATAAAAAAATAATAAATATTTAACATTATAATATATAAATAATAATATGTATATACATATAAACCACTATATAATAATTTATAAATACTATATATTAATACAAAATAATAAATAAAATAATATGCATATATACATAAATAAAAAAATATATTATAATTATAATATTATATATATATAATATACAAAATAATAATAACCACACACCCACAAATAACACCCACATACCTCCAACAACACACACACCCTACATTACACACATACATACACTAACCACACATAACACATCTAACTACCACACACACCCACACACCTACAACACAAAAATATAACTTATAATAATTATATAAAATAAAAAAAAATATAATAATATAATATATATATATTGAAATATATATAAATAAATCAGATAAATAAATAAATCATAATATATACATATATGTTTATAAAAATATATATAGTAAATTATTAGTAAATATAGTATATATATTAATATAATACAAACAACATATTATATAAAAAAATATATATAATATATATATATATGTGTGTAGTTGTGTGTGTGTGATGATATAATAATAATATAAATAAATAATAATAAAGCATATAATAATAAATAAATATATTAAATAAATATATATATATATAAAATATATAAAAATATAATATATAATATATATTAACAATATATAATAAATAAATAGCATAAAATAATAAATAATAAATATACAATATGAATAATATTCATAATATAAATTATAATTAATAAATAATAATATAAATACATATATATTATTATATTATATATATTATATGTATATATATAATGTATATAAATATAATAAAAAAATAATATAAAATAAATAAATAATAAAAAATATAATATATGAATAATAATATAAAATAAGTATAATAAAAAAATAATATATATATATAATAAAAATAAAATAAAAAAAATATCTTAATATATATATAAATGATATATTAATATAAAAAAAATATAAATAAATAAAAATAATATATATAAGTAAATATCAATAATTATGATATAAAATAATAAATATATAATATAATATGAAATATATCATATAATATTATAATAATAACATGCGATATATTATATAAATATAAATATATATTATATATAATAATATAAAATATATATATATAATATATTATATAATATATTTATATATATAATAATATATAAATATAAAAAATACATATACATAATATATTACATACATAAAATATATCATAATAAAATATATATGATATATGATATATGTTTATAAATTACATAACAAATTATATAAAATATATATAATATAATATAAATATAATAAATATAATATATATGATAATAATAATAATATGTATAAAATTATATATAATATGGTATAATATATATATATAATCATATAAGATATACATAAAATAAATAATTAATATCATATGATCATATATATATCATAATAAATAATTATAATATATAAATAAAAAAAATATATAAAATAATATAATATTATATAAAACATAATAAATAAACTAAGGAATAATATAATAATCAAATATAAATATAATGTATAATGTAATATAATTAATACATAAAAAATATATTATAAAAAAATAACTAATATATGATATCTATATATAATATTATAATATAATAATATAATACACATTATATAATAAATAATGTAAATATATATATATAGTAATAATATAATAAAATATATAAAATAATAAATAATAAATATAAAATAATAAAATATATAATATATATACACCACAACACAACACACACCTACACAACACACACACACACACACACACACAACACACACACACACAACACACCACACACACACACACACACACACACACACACACACACACACACACACACACACACACACACACACACACACACACACATACACACACACACACACACACACACACACACACACACACACACACACACACACACACACACACACACACACACACACACACACACACACACACCCAATACACATATA
>NW_020870117.1:43986-46486 GCF_003789085.1 Penaeus vannamei | reverse complement strand
ACAATATGGAACACAATACACACAGGGTATCTGCGTATGCTCTTGTGTAGGTATGGAAACTCTCACGTCCCTACCTACACGTGCGTGTACAATGCGCTTTTTTGTCACTAATGAGGAATACTTTAATAACCATGATATCAGACCCCTTCCCTCGCCGTTATTATCAGACACTCGCTTATTCATGATTTGCCTTTAGATAATTACTATATCACCTTCATAAAACCCAATATCTCGCGATTACTCATCACCATTATATAAAACTCCCTAATGATCGCCAGGGAGACTGGGTTGGGTCAGGGCTGAGAAGGGGGCCGGGATGGGGATGGGGAGGGGCGGGTGCGTCTCTCCAATCCTCGCCCTACCCCCTCCCCCCATCGACTCCTGAAACCCCGACCCTTTCCCTCCTGTTCCTTTAATTCCCAGAGACGTTCTTCTTCGTTTCCTCCTCCTCGTGTTCCCTTTTCCTTAAAGTCTCTCCGTTCCTCCAGCTATCGTTAGCCCCGTCCTCCTTTATTCCCATTTCTGTGCGCCCCTCTCCCTCCTTTCAACCTCCCGCCCTGGCTCCCTCCCGACCCAGGCATTGGATATCCCCATAATCATCAGAATAATTACCGAGTCGTTATTAAGGTCGAGGATAGCAAGGCACGATAACAGGGCGGCGCTGTACAATGGCCTTAATGAACAGGGCCTACAACAACGTCATTACACCGACGTGCCAACCAGGATGGCTCTCCCCAGGCTGACCAGTTTAGACGCATCTTCGCCATTTCTTTTGAATGTTAAACACATCAGGTGATCGGGGTTTGGATCAGCCTTCTTATACCGGGTGGAGGTGCTTCTGTGGCCCAGGCCGCCCCTCTCGCCTCCCTCGCCTTCTGCTCTGTCTCGGCCTTGCTTCTCTGCGCCTCCATATCTGTCCCGTCCTTTGTCTCTGGTCTCTGTGCGCTTCCCCCCCCTCTAGCTTTTTTCTTTCTCCCCCCCCTGCCTCCTCCCTTTACTCGTTTCTTCATTCGGCCTTAACTTAACCCCTATTCCCCATATTCATTTCTTTCTGACCCCTCTGCTCTTGACTGTAATCCTCTTTCTTTCTCTCTTTCTCCTTATAGCGCTATCGGTTTCCTTTCTATTGCCTTGTTTTCTTCTCCCTTTCCAGCTTCCCCTCTCTTTAACTCTTCCTCCCATTATTTTGGGTTTGCCGACTTTGCATCTCTCCTTCTGATTGATGGTGAATTACAGTTCATGTCTTCTCCGCTTTGCCTAAGCATCCTTCCATTGTCTCTCTTGCTTCCACCATCCATTTTTGTCCAGATTATTTTTCTTATTTTGTTCAAGCCATTCTTCTTTCTCACCGACGTTTCTGTTCCTCATGAGACCTTGATATTCTCTTGTATGCTTACTTTCCTTCTCTATCATTTGATTAATATATGTTCCATACCACGTAGTCACAGTTGCTTCCTTCTCTTTACTACACATTTAATTTTTACTGTATTTATTCTATCTCCCTTCTCCTTTTGTATTCATTCTTTTACTTTTTCAGTTTTATATCCATCATTGTTTTATCTCTGTAATCTTTTGGCAAATACTCAATCGTTTGTCATGTCATCTCATCCTCTTCCTCTGACAGTCATTTCAATGTGATCTTGAAGCTTTCATTTATTACACACCAACACACAACACACACACACACACACACACAACAACAACACACACACACCCACCACACACAAAACACACAATGTATATATATTATATATATATATATTTATATTTATATTATATATATATATATATACTTACACACACACACACACACACGCAACACACCACACACACACAAAAACCACACACCACCACACACACACACACACACACACACACACACACACCACCATATATATATATTATATATATAAATTATATTATATTTATAGTTAATAACACACACCACACACAACACAAACACACACACACCACCGCACACACACACAACACACACAACATATATATATATATGTGAAATATATATATATTATATAGTATATATATATATTATATATAGTTATATATATATATATATATATATATTTATATATATATATATATAAATTTCCTATTATCCTATTATTAATCTTTTCTCACTCTCTCTATCCCCCACTTTCGTCCGCGCCCCTCTCTCCTCCCTCCCTTTTCCCTCTCCCTCTTTCTCTCTCCTCTCTCCTTTCTTCTCTTTCCTCTCTCTTCACACGATTCTGTCTCCCCTCTTCTGTCTGCTTACCTGTCTGTCTGACTGCTCTCTCTCTCCCTCCCTGTTATATCTATTTAACTGTCTATCTCTTTCTTCTCCCTCCTGTTTTTTTCTCTCTTCGTCTCTAGCCAATAGCTCCCTTGTTAAGCCCCATACAGGAACTCTAAATATTTCGGGCGCCGTCCATTTTCGGACTCCTCCCTCCTCGGCTTCTCCTTCTTCTTGCTTCTACTACTCTCACTTGTCATTCCTTGA
>NW_020870117.1:31063-38563 GCF_003789085.1 Penaeus vannamei | reverse complement strand
CCTCCACCTTCCCTCCCTCCCCTTCCCCCTTCCCTCTCTCCCCCCTGTCCCCTTCCTTCCCTCCCTCCCTCCTTCCCTCCCTTCCCCCTCCCTCCCTCCACTCCTCCTTCCACCCTTTCCCCTTCCTCCCTCCCTCCCTCCTCCTTCCCCCACCTTCCCCCCTCCTTCCCTCCCTCCCTCCACCCTTTTCCCTCCCTTCCCTCCCTCTCAAAGCAAACGCAAGCAAGCACGCCGCGTGACCGTAGCGTAAGGTCATCCATTCAAGAACTTGCCGACTCATTTCTGTTGGTACTTGTCGCTTCTTCCTTCCTATTCCCTGTAATTAGTGTGTCCTGTCTCTTGTTCCCCTTTTCGTCTCTGTGTTTTTTTTTTTTACTCTTTTATTCGTGTTTTTTGTTGTTTGTTTCTTATTTTGTGTTTGTGTGTTGGTCTGTCTATGCCTCTTTCTGTTTTTGTTTTTTTTGTTTCTCTCTCGATTTCTATTTCTTTCTCTTTCTCTCTGTTTCTCTGTTTTTGCTTCTCTCTCTCTCTCTCTCTTTTCTGTTTCTTTCTCTCTCTCTCTCTCTCTCTCTCTCTCTCTCTCTCTCTCTCTCTCTCTCATCTCTCTCTCTCTCTCTGTCGTTTCCTCTCCTTCTCCCCCTGCTCTTTCTCTCATTTTCTCTGTCCCTTTCCCCCCCCTCCCTCCTCCCTTCTTCTTTCTTCTTCTCCTTCTCCACCCTCCATTTCCACACATGCTCACCCCGCTTCCCCCCTCCCGCCCCTCCCCTCTTACGCATTCTCACCCCCCCCCTCTCACCCTCCCCCTACTTCGCCCTCCCCTAATGTCATATTCTAATACTCGCTCTAAGTGTTTACCTTCACCCTCCTCCCCCCTTCCCCCCCCCCCCCCCTTCACCCTTGCCAGAGCCTTTATATTCTTCTTGCCCCTGTTATTGTTATTTTTCTTCTTCTTTATTTCGTTTTCTTTTCTTTTTTTTCTTCTTCTTTCTCGGTTATTTTTTTTTTCTGGGTATCTATCCTGTGTGTCTATCTGCTTGTTTGTCTCTTTCTCTTTTCTTTTCATTCTCTCTCTCTCTCTCTCTCTCTTTCACAGTTTCCTTCATAATATGATTCTTCCCTAATTCCTACACCTCTCCCCTCATCCTCCATCTCCACCCCTTCCCTTCCCCCCCTCCGCTTGCTCTTCCACCCCTTTCTCTCTCTCCCTCCGCTCCCCTACCCTTCTTTCTCCGTCTCCGATCCCCTCCCACCTCCTCTCTCTCCCTCCGTTTCCCCCCTCTCTCTCCCCTCCGCCCCCCCTCTTTCTCCCTCCGTCCCCCCCCTCTCTCCCTCCGCCCCCCCTCTTTCTCCCCCGTCACCTCTTCTCCCCCTCCTCCCCCCTCTCTTTCTCCCTCCGCCCCCCTCTTTCTCCCTCCGTCCCCCCCTCTCTCGTCACTGTTTCCCCCTCCACCCCCCCCCTCCGGTCACCCTCGGCAATAATGCAATTAGGTGATAGAAGCACACCTCCTTCGCGTCCTCCTTCTCTCCCTCCTTCAACCCTTCCCTCTCCCTCTTGCTATCCTTCTTATAACCTTTAGTCTCTTCTCTCTTCTCTCTCTCTCTCTCTCTCTCTCTCTCTTTTCGTTCGCCTCTCCTTGTTCTTTTGTATCGGTCTCTCTTTTTCCTTTTCCCTTTTTCTTTTCTCTACTTTAACCTTCTGCGCATTCTCCTTTCTTTTCTTTCGTCCCTCCTCCGTTTTCCCTCTCCCTTTTCCTCCATTCTTCCTCTTTCAGTTTTCAGTTTTCCTGTCTCTCCTTCTTCCTTCAGTGCCAGTTTCTCTCCCTCTTCCCCTAATTCCCCCCATCCCTTCTTCCTTAATAATATTCTATCCCTTCTTTCTCCTTTCCTTCCCTATCCTCATTCACTTATCTATTCCCTCCTTCCTCCCTAATTCTCGTTTCAGTCCTTCCTCTCTCCCTCAATTTTCATTGCACTTCCTCTCCCTCCCTCCCTTTCCCTTCACCCCCCTCAATTTTCTTTTCCCTCCCTTAATTCCCCCTTTTCTCTCCCTTCCCTCCCCTAATTCCCCTTTCCCTCCCTCAGCTCCCCTTTCCCGCCCTCAATTCTCCCTTTCCTTCCCTCAATTCCCTTTCCCTCCCTCAAATTCTTCTCTTTCCTCCCTCCCTCAATTCCCCTTTCTCTCCCTCCCTCAATTCTCCCTTTCTCCCCCCTCAATTCTCCCTTTCCCCCTCAACTCTCCCTTTCTCCCTTCCCTCCTCAATTCCCCCTTTTTCTCCCTTGATTCCCCCTCTCTCTCTCCCTCAATTCCTCCTTCCCCTTCCCTCAACTCCCCTTTCTCTCCTCCTTCCCGAGAAACAATACAAACAAACCGCGCAACGAAAAAACGGAGACGCGCAAACAAAGCTAACACTCTACGACCCTATTAAAATCACCAATAAAACCCCTTTGTTCATGACGTAAATCAGTGACGTCATCGTTACGTCATCAAGGAGTTGCTGAAGGGTCATTCTTGCTTCGGATATTTACTGGGAGTCTTGTTATCATCGTGAATTATGGAAAGGAAAAACAATAAGAAATATGATTTTTTCGGTTATATATATTTTATTTTTCTCTTCTTCCTTTTATTTTCAAATTTATTTTTTTTAAAAATCTCTCTTTTTGCCTTCTTTTTCTTCTGCCTCTTTTTTTTCATCCCTTCCTCTTCCTCCACCTTTCTCATCTTCCTCTCTTTTCGCCACCTTTTTCTCCTCATTCCTTCCTCTTTCCTCCACCTTTTCTCCATCTCCTTCTCTACCCCCTCTCTTTCCTTTCTCCTCCTCCTCCCTCCTCCTCTCCTCCCCTCCCACCCCCACCGTCTCCACACAAAAAGCCTAAAAAGGAGGATCTTTTTACGTATCTCTTTCTCCATCGTTCTCCTCCCCTCTTCCTCCCCCCCCCTTTTCCCAGGTAGATAAAAAAATCCAATTAGCTAATTAGAATGAACAGGTAGCCTACTTCGGGGAGATGGGGGGGGGGGGGGGGGGGTTGAGGAGATGGGAGGGAGATTGCGGGAAGGGAGGGAGAACCTGTCAGGAGAAGGAGGGGGAGAGGGTGAGAGAGAGAGAGAGAGAGAGAGAGAGAGAGAGAGAGAGAGAGAGAGAGAGAGAGAGAGAGAGAGAGAGAGGAGAGAGAGAGAGAGAGAGAGAGAGAGAGAGAGAGAGAGAGAGAGAGAGAGAGAGAGAGATGGATAAGAATGGATCGTGAGCGAAGAACAAAATAAAAGGAAGAAAGGAAGTACACACACACACACACACACACATACATATAATATATATATATATATATATGTATATATATATATATATATATATGTGTGTTGTGTGTGTGTGTGTGTGTGTGTGTGTGTTGTGTGTGTGTGTGTGTGTGTGTGTGTGTAATGTGTGTATTATGTATGTATGTAATGTAATGTATGTATGTATATATGTATACATACATAATATATATATATTAATATATATATATATATATATATATATATATATATATATATATTATATATATATATTCATATATTTACACACACACACACATACACACGCAAGGAAAAAAAAAAGAAAAGGGAAAGGAGAGAAGAAGAAAGAAAGAAAAAAAAAAAACAAAGAAAGAGAACGAGATAAAGAACGAGACAAGAAACGCATAAAAAAAACGCGGGCCGAGATTCCGCGCCAAAAGAAAAACGAAACCAAACACCCCTTTCGGTTGCATATAGTTTAATCAATCCCTCATCTCATCTCCCTTTCTCCACGGATTTCCTTTCTTCGAAGAAGGAGAGAAGGCAAGGGAGAAGGATTAGGTTCATGGGAATTTGCATATAGGCTGGATTCCACTTTCGGTGCAATCCTAAGCGATGCGGCCATCAGGTTACATGTACATCAAAGATCGTATGAGGGGCGTTGTGATTGTAAACCGTCGTGACAGGAGGCGGTGAGTCCGGGAACCAAGCGGTGCGGCGAGGAGGAGGTAATTTATACTCTTTTATAAAATGGTGAACATTTGAAGGTTAGGGTGCTCATGTGATGGTAAAATAAAGATGATTACAAATAATACATTATGAAGGGGGTGAAACCTGCGTCTCACTAAAATAGAATAATATTGCCTCTTAGGCCTTATCAAAGATCTACTAATATCGTCATTCATCAGGTAACAGGTTATCAGAGATTATGAAGTAGCATTAACTCTGTCGAATAATCATTAAAACTTCTAGCAATGATGTAAATCTAATCTAAAATTTACTAGCGAATACAAAATGAGTGTCCATGTGCGAATAGACTTGGAGGGCATAACGAATTAAGAGCATCAGGTAAATACCAATACTAGGAGCCGCTCCACTCAAGCCGCTCCCCAGCTCTATACAAATGAAGTATCGACAGGCATACACGCCGGATAGTCTAGTGCGCGGAAGCTACTATGGCATGGTGTATGAATTGGATTACTCAGAGTCGTCGCGCATATTGGATCGACTATAAGGCATTAGGCGACTATACTGCTACTTTATCGAGTCACGACTGAAACCCCACCATGCAACTCTGAACCGGGAGTACGTCAGACCATGTCGCCGTAGAGTATAGAGAACTTAAGGGTCTGCAACTATAATATATCGAGCCATATCTAGACAAGCTGCTGCAGAGAGAGGTAAGTGCAAGAGAAGACTGGGGATGGGATGTAAATGAATCAGCACGAGCATGTAAACCGAATGGGACCGAAATCGCTGCACTATAATTGGCGGACCTAGGACACGAAACTTAAATCAACGGAGTACAGAATTGCATGGAATAGCCAACCTTTGGTGGAGGGAACAAGAAGCGCAAGCGAGGAGCTTCGGGACCATCAGCAGCGATCTACAGCGAATATGCGAAAGAGCTGCAACGCTAACCAGATGACACCCACCGAGATCGTAGTATCAGCGACACAGATAGCATAATGCACAGACGTGATGCTGGCACGTAATTACAGGCACGCAAAGAGCAACCTATACGCGAGCTGTAAATGAGCGGAGCAAAATAATAATGAGAAAAGAGAAGACAGAGAGTAATGACGACAAGAAGGAGAGAGAAGACAGATTTATATCTCTAGCGACGGCGGAAACAAAAAGAGAGACAGAGAAAAAAGAGGAAAACTTGGACATATACCCCGCAAAAGAAAAGGAAAAGAGTGAAAAAGGGGGACAATAAAACTACGAGACCACATGAACTATCAGAAAACGAAAAAGGTAACTTGCCCAGCCACATCCCCAAAAAAGAAAAAAAAAAAATCGACCCACACTAAGCTACAACTAGAGCTCCAGCCAGACGAAGGCCTGCCGTACGATGCAGCCTGCGAACTGTGGAGAGCAGCCGACAGAATATCAGTAGAGAATGGTGCCGAAGAGTCACATCCGAGGGATCAACAGACTAGAACAGCAATAGCTAGACTACTCACGATGAGTCGACGCGGCAGCCGTCGAGAAATGAGTAACTGAGAGCTCTGATGGAGAGTCCTGCACGACCTAAGACCAAGCTGTGTGACGCAGTACACTGACGCGGGGCTAAGGATAGCGATATAAATAGAATAGTCACGATAGCTGAGAGATCTGCGGGCAGATGCATTCATGCTACCAGCTAGACACGAGATGCAGAGTCTCCCCTCCATCCTTCACTTTCACTAGACTAACTTAAAGCCCGATTTATGGATGCAACCGGTCTGTATCTGGCATCATACAGTTATGGTATCGAACGGCTCCTGTCCTTTCTTTATTTTCTGTCTTCTGAATTATCGTAGCTCTCTATTTTCATTGTTACTGTGGTCTTAATGAAGGTATCAATTCATGTGGTGATTCTAGTAAATGACTGCGCAAACACATCGAAAGGAGAAGAAGGAGGAGACTCTAATTGACGACTGAAAGCTGGACTGCGCAGTCACTCCCGCTACCGGCCATGAGTGCAGGTTGATTGCGCAGTCACTCAGTCTTGTCGTAATGGACTGTTTCGATTTTTTAAAACTTTTTTTTTACTGGTTGTCACTGTTTCGAGATGTTGCTGCTGGGTTGGCTTTTTGGGGAAAGTCTGAGAGGGGGAAAGGATACGAAAGAAGAAGGAAGATGAGAAAAAGGGAAAAAAATGAGATTGGAGATGATGAGAAAGGGGAAAGAAGAAAGAAGAGAGGAAGAGATAGACTTAGGGGATGGAATGAGAACCATGCAGGAAAAGGAAAGGAGAAAACGAGAAAACATGAAAAGAAGAAAATCTCTGCTTTATTTTCTGATTTTTCGTCTTTATTCTTTTCGTTGTTCCCCTGTTTATTTTTTTTATTTTTTCGTTCCATTTCGCTTTATTAGCTTTTTCATCACAGGCACGAAACACACACACACACACACATCACACACACACACACACACACACACACACACAACCACACAACACACACTCACACACACACACACATCACCACTTACCCCTCAATATAGTGTAAATAATTTCCAACATTTACTAAACAGATCTATTTCTTGATTCCCTTTTTGCCATTTTCTTCGTATCTTTCTTTCCTTTACCATTTTCTTCCTCTTCTTTCGTTTCCATTTCTTATTTTCCATTTTTTCGTTTAATCTTTCTTTTTTTTCTCTGCTTCGATCTTTTTTTTCTTGTCTTTTCTTCTTCTCTCGTTTGTCATCGTTTCCTTGTTCTTAATCATTCTTTCCTCTCCTTGATTCTCTGTTTTTTTTATATTGTCTTTTCCCTTTTTATCAATTTTCTCCTCTTCCTCGACTTTTATTGTCTCAGCTTTGACCTTTTCCTCTTCATCTTTTCCCTTTTTATCAATTTTCTCCTCTTCCTCGACTTTTATCTCCCATTTCCTTTGTCGTTTTCTCGTCTTTAACACCCTCTTCCTCTTCTCTTTCTTCATTTCCTCTTGTTCTCTTTGTCATTTCTTCTGACCTTTCCATGCGTGACTCTTTCGCCTTTTTCGTCATTTCGTGTCAGTGAATAGGGTGTCATACGTCATCCAGCTGTCAAGTGTCAACTGTCAAGCGAGGTTCTCATTGTCTCGTGTCTGTGTCTTTGTCTCTGCCTGTCTTCGTTTTCTGATGTTTTTTTTTTTTTTTTTGTTTTGTTTCTTCTATGCTTTCATTGGGATTTCCTCTCTATCCCCCCTCTCTCTCTCTCTCTCTCACACTTTCACTGTCACTCTGTCTCCTGCCCTCTCTCTCTCTCTCCCTCCTCTCTCTCTCTCTCTCTCTCTCTCTCTCTCTGTCTGTCTGTCTGTCTGTCTGTCTGTCTCTCTCTCCCTCCCTCCCCCCCCCCCCTCTCTCTCTCTCTCTCTCTCTGTCTCTCTCTATCACTCCTCTCTCCTTCTCTCTCTCATCTCCTCTCTCTCTCTTCTCTCTCTCTCTCCTCTCTCTCTCCCCTCTCTCCCTCTCCCTCCCTCCCCTCTCTCTCTCCTTCACCACCACTCCTACCCTCCTCCTACCCGCCCTCGCCCCTCACT
>NW_020870117.1:27500-29146 GCF_003789085.1 Penaeus vannamei | reverse complement strand
CGTCCAGCCCGAACCACCTCCCTTTTTGCAACGTTAATATTGCAACTCGGGCACTCTCCCCCTCCTCCTCCTCTCCCCACCCCCATATCCTCTCCTGCTCTCTCCTCCTCCTCCTCACTCCTCTTCTCCTCCCTCCTCTTCTCTTTCCCCCTCCTCCTTCTCACTTTCTCCCCCCCCTCCTCTCCTCTTCTCGCCCCCCTTCCCTCCTTCTACCTCCTCTCCCACCCCACCCTCCCACCTCCTCCTGACCCCACCCCCACCCTCCACCCTCCTCTCGTACGCGCATTCTCTCTCTCTCTCTCCACGACGACGGCCTCTCCCCAGCAGACCTTCCTGAAGCCTCTACACGCCCCACACCGCACCCACCACCACCCCCAAGAGACAATCCTCGATGAATTCTCTCTCCTCCCCTCTCTCTCTCTGGCTCGCTCTCGAGCTTTTGACGGCATATCGGAGGGAGCTCCGGTCAGAGAGCCGGTCAGAGAGCCGGATGAGGGGAAAAGCGCCCGAACATTTTTTTTCCCCTCGAGGGCAGTGGGCGGCGAGTACGAGGCGTGAGGACTCCGCTGGACTTCTGGACTCGCTCGGACGGGGTGGCCCGAGGAGAGGGAGGAGAGGCCGGGAGGGTTCGGGTACAGTATGGTATGCTCTTTTGATGTCCGGTGTGATGGGGGATGTGTGTACATGTATACATACGTAAAACACGTAACACACGGACACACACACACACAACGCACACACACATACACACGCACGAACGCATACACATACACACGCACGAACGCATACACACACACACACACTCACACTTACACACACTCTCGCAACACATGCAATACACATACACACCTATATACATATATACACACATACATATGTATATGTGTGTGGTGTGTTTGATTGTGCGGGGGGGGGGGAGTGTATGAATGTATATACATAAATTTATATATGTATATATGTATATGTATATATATTATATATATACATATATATATAATATATATATATACATATATATATAATATATATATATTATATATATTATATATATATATATATATATATATATATATATAAATATATAATATATGGATATAGAAAATACGTAATAGATATGTAGATATGTAGATAAATAAAGTGTGTGGGGTCAAGAGCACGATGAAGATGAGCGGAAGAAAAGGACAAGAAAAAGAAAAGAAGAAAACCCACTTTCTTCTTATGTCTTACACCATCACCCAACAACAGACCAAAATCAGCGACGAAGAAAAACAAGAAAAGAAAGACAAATCCACGCATATACCAATACCATAATTCCGAATCAGATTGGAAGCAGAAACATGTCTTATGTCTGTGGCTTTCGTTCAGTAAAAGTGTAAATGCAAATTGAAATGTGTCGATATTTCCTTTTGATTCATTCGTTATCTTGCTTTCTATTATATTTATTCGCCTTTCATATTTCTATTTTGCGTTTTTTTATTACCTTAAAGTAAATTAGTAGTAAGCTCCATGTTCCTTTTTTGCTTTTTTTCACTAACCTTCCTTTATTCCCACACCTTGCATAATCTCTAACGTATCTAAATACACCAAATCACTTCGAAATCTAAGACCAATAATACCAATTCCTTTTTTTGTCATCAATGTTTCGC
>NW_020870117.1:0-15000 GCF_003789085.1 Penaeus vannamei | reverse complement strand
GATGATCTTAATTCTATATATATAATATCAGACAAGGAATCCTTCATTCCTTTCCAACTAGACAGTGCATAGGTCGTGAGAACAGTAATTTCAGTTTCACCGCGACATATCAACAAAATAACGAGACAAGCATACTAAATCTACATCACGGTGTACTGCCAGTGGAAGTACAATGCCCGCACTGTAAGACATCGTGCCATTACAGAAATGACAAGACACCAGTGGGTTTGTGGTGCATGGAAAAGGATTCAAAAAACAAAACGATGAAAGCAGCGTAACTTTACTGTAGACGATCGCAATTCCCGCCAACAACGACCTGGAATACGTTGAACCGTGTTCATGTTGACAAATGCGGAGAGGTATGAATGAGAGCGAATACCTTCACAATGAAATACGTCTCTTGTATTGTGAAGATATTCGTTCTCATTCATACCTTTCCAGACCTGGAATGCCCCCGACGATCCCAGTGACCCGCAGCCTGGCCCGTCTGGAGTTAAGGCTGAAGGTAAGATGAGGTTTAAACTGTCCCTGGGTCAGGGCTCTCTCCTGCCGGAGCATACGAGGTGAAGATTTTGTAGACCAGGCGGGAGGGGGGGGGAGGCGGCACCCCCCCTGAAAGGTTGCATTTCAAAATTTACCAATAAGATTATAGAACAAAGTACGTACAACCACCAACCAAAATGTTTAAAATCGGCTAAGGTACATCTTTTGACGTGACCGCCATCTTTGAAAATTGACAAATTGACCGACGGGCTTAACTTTCGGAAACTATATGGGAATCCTACCTATCTTTCGGCGAAATTTACGGGAATTCACACCATCCAGAACCCCAGTACAATACGTCCTATCCAATAAACCAACCTAATTCCACGTCACAAGGTTTATTCAACAATCTGTCATGATTGGGTGTGGCCTTTTGGCATTGTCCAAAGCAAACATTTTCTTCATCTCTGTACGCACGGCAAAATAGAGCCTAGTGCGTTTACACTGGAGCATACACGGCAAGATAGAGCTCAGTGCATCTTTGCCTTAAAAAGTATCCCACATTCATTTATATAGCGAAACACCAAACTTTGCTTTCGTCTACTGTCTGAAATGCTTGTTTTCTAATCACTTCCTTCGGAATTAGGCCACATGATGGTATCAAATATTAGGCTGTGATAGTTTATATCTTCTGCATAGACACTATATTGTTCCTAAAATGACCCGGAATCGATACAGCATCTAAAATGCCTCTCACACTCAATCATTCCTCAATGACCGCCATGCCCAGTGCAGGGATAGGAATTTTGGGGGAGAATAAGGAGTGATTTCTAAGGAAACTAGCATATTGCACGGAATACAATGCTATCGAATCAAATGTAGACACGTCTTAGGTTTATTCTAAGAATCATCAACATATAGTGATGCCCGGGCTCCTGGTGGTAGGACTGAGGCTATGTCATTTACAGCAAGAAGAAATAGAGTGGTACTAAGTACACTTCCTTGTGGGACGCCTTCGAATTGAGGAAAGGATGATGACGTGGAAGAGGCAATTTGGACCTGGTTTAGAAAGGAAGGATTTGATGAAAACGCCCATGTTTCCACGTAAACCTAAGGAGGACAATTGTTGGAGGATATGGTATCGCCATGTGGTATCATATGCTTTTTCTAGATCAAAGAATATGGCTAATACGGATTCATGACGTGCAAATGCCGATGTAATATATGTCTCGAAATGGGTTTTAAGAAAGGTAGGATAAGAGCATCTCGCCAATGAGAAGGAAAATTTCCTGACGTCCATATGTGGTTGAAAATTGTTAAAAAGGATAGAAGAAGAAGATGGGAGGTGTCGAAGCATACGATAGTGAATACCATGAGGGCCTTCATGAGTGTTGCGGCACGACTGTAATGCAGCGTTGAGTTCAGAAGAAAAAGGAGCATTATAGGACTCAGAGGATAGGGTGAAGTAATAGGGATGCGTTCTTTGATGGCTTTAATGGAAGAAAAGTGTGGAGAAAGGTGAGAGCCACTACTGACCTGGCTGAAATAGTTGCCCAGTTCATTAGCTACTTCAACAGGTTCAGATATGAGAGTATCTCGAATATGGAGGACGGGTGCAGGATGGGGGGATGTTTGCCCGATAATTTATGAATCCGTCGCTAAACAACTGAAATAGATGTAGATGTAATTGATGAAACATAATTTTGACAGCTATTTGTTTTGCTGTTTCTAATTGTACGGCGAAGATGGGCAGATGCCCAATTAAAGGAAATATGGGCTGATAGCTGGTGAGAGGTGCCTCGTTTGTAGCGAAGTGCTTTGGTGCAATCAGAATTCCACCATGGAACACATTTATGGTCTTGAAGTTCGAGGAATGGCTGTATAGGCAGCTCTTAGGATCGTGGTTGTAAAACATTGTAGCATATCTGAAATGGACGGTAAGGGGAATGGAGGGATAGGTATAGTAGAGAGTGAAGTGAAAGTATGCCAGTCAGCTCTATCAAAGCACCAGCGTGGAGGATTAGGAAGTGGTACATATGAAGTAGGAGAAAGGAGTACTGGGAAGTGGTCACTATAGGGGAAGTGGTCTAGAACTGACCAATGGAAATCTAAATGTAGAATAGGAGAGCAGAGAGAGAGGTCAAGGCATGAAAAGGATTGCATGTCAAAGTATGTGGGGCGATCTGAATTAAGAATATATAGGTTATTTGTGAAGAGGAAGCGTTCTAGAGATCGGCCTCGAGAGTTGGTGGTAGAGTCAACCCACAGTGTGGCGGCAGTTGAAATCAACTACGAGGAAAAGTGGTTGGAGTTAGGAAATTAGAGTTTCAAAGGCAGTAAAGTCAATGGGATGGGATGGGGAGAAGTAGACTGAAATCACTGATCTAGCGGCGAAGAAAGATGCGAATAGCTGTGCACGGGACAGTAGTTTGTATGGGAGGTATGACATAAGGTGTTTTATGATGGATAAGTATAGACGAGACAAAGGGAGTGTGGGGAAGAGAAAATGGTAATTGGGAATTGGAATAGGAGGGTGTGTGAGGAAAGTCTCTTGCAGGCAGATAATAGATGGATTATAAGCAGCAAGGATATGACGTAGGTCTGGTCTATGAGAACGGAAACCGAATATTCCAATGTAGAAGAGCTATAGCTTATGAGTGATATCGCATACGGTACGTATTGGGGAATCTGGGGGAGAAAGAGCTAGAGGGTGTGAAGGATTCAGATTCATATAGTTTATTAGCCAAAATATGTACAGTTATAAAATTACATAGAAACATATTGATACATTGGCTGAGCATCTTGAGAGTAAACTCTCCTCAGATGTTCCGTGAAAGCTGTCTATATACAAGTATATGACTAATAATTTACAAAACTATACACTAATGATTTACAAAGTTATGGTAGTTAGACTTCAAAACAAAATAGTATATACTGAAATAGGAAAAATAGGTATTTTAGGGAACATATGATAGAGATGACATAGTATCTATCGAGATGACATAATATATGATTTTAAAAGTTTCTTAAAAGACACTATAGTTATACTGTTCCTAACATGCTCAGGAAGGTTATTCCAGATTTTTGGGCCTCGATACAGAATGCAAGACTGTGATTGTGAGGATTGCATTAAGGGAATGTGCAGGATGTTACAGTTTCTGAAAGCGTACCTTTGGTTTACTCTGTACGAAAAAAAGTTAGTAGTGTGGAAGAAGATCGATTTAAACACGAAGAGTGAAGTTTCATTAATCTTTAAAATATTCAGTTCATTAAAGGCATTAATTGTGGATGCATACCTTGATAGACCTGCCATTGTTCTAATTACCCTTTTTTGTGCCTTCACTAGTGGTTGCAAAGAGGTAGTATGAGCTCCTCCCCACACCACTATACAATATGTCAAATGAGGATATATTAATGAGTAATATATTGATTTCATTGCCTTCGGGTATGATATAATATAGCACATTCCTTGTTAATATTTGCTTGAATTTTGTTGATATGATCTTTCCATGCAAGTTTTTCGTCTATATGTGGACCCAAAAATTTAGTACTTGTTTCCCGTTTGATTACATAAGGTCCAATCTTTAATTGTGGGAGGTCATTAGGAATTACTTTATTCCTATTAAAAATGAGGAAATGAGACTTCTCAGTATTTAGAGTTAATTTGTTGCTTAATAGCCATTTCAGTATTTCCTTGAGTTCCTCATTAGCCATAGTGATGAGATGATGTAATGAGGGACCCGATGCATAAATGTTGCTGTCATCTGCGTACAGTATGAATTTAAAAAAGGAGCTAGTGGATACAATGTCATTGATATACAAAAGGAATAAAACTGGGCCAAAATGGAACCTTGTGGTACGCCATACGTTATAGATTGCATGGAGGAGGCTTTTTTGTTACAGAGAACATATTGCATTCTATTGCTAAGGTAAGATTTAAACAAACAGACGTATTCCTGATTCCATAATGTTCCAGTTTAGACAGTAAGATGTTGTGGTCAATGGTATCAAAGGCCTTGGATAAATCCAAAAATATGCTTAATACAAATTCTCGATTGTCAAAGGCTCTGTACACATCATTGGTAAAAGTAGTGACTGCTATATCTGTAGATTTGCTGTTTACGAAGCCAAATTGACATGGTGTTACGATATTTGAGTCAGCAAGATGCTGCAGTAGTTTGGTACAAATGATTTTCTCTAGTATTTTACTAATTGCTGGCAAAATTGAGACTGGTCTGTAATTTTTAAGTAAGTGCTTATCTCCTGACTTTGGTATGGGTATGACTTTAGCAACCTTAAGTTTATTAGGGAATAATCCAGAGACTAGTGAGCAGTTTATGATATGTAATAAAGGTAAAATGATTTCTGGAAGGATGTGTTAGATGATCGTCATTGAAATATCATCCTTGCCTGGAGAGGAATTTTTCAATTTTTTTGTAATGTTAATGAGTTCAGCTTCTGTAATTTGCTCAATTGTGAAATTATTTATAATCCTGTCACCAAGAAATTCTAAAAAATTATGACTGCAGGGTTCAACTGATCTGGCAAGTTCTAATCCAACAGCAGAGAAATACTCGTTGAAGTGGTTAGCTACTTCTGTTGCGTCGGTAACTTCAACGTTGTTGACTTTTAGTGTGATTTTTTGCGATTGCTTTCCTCTGTTCAAAATTGTATTAATAACCTTCCATTGAGATTTACTACTTGCATTTTCTTCCAATTTTTCAGAAAAATATGTAGATTTGGCTTACCTTAACCTGCGGGTAACTAAATTACGGAGCCTTTTATATTCCTCTCCGTAGGTCAAAGGCCATTTGGCATATTTCCTCTGTACTTTATTTTTATAATTGATTAAGTTTAGTTCTCTGGTGATATAAGGTTTGTTGATGTGTTTGTTTTTTATAATCTTTGATTTTAAAGGGAGAAACTTATTGAAGCTTGCACTTATAATAGTTTCAAAGTTTTCATATGCAACTTCAGGATTTAATGCTGAATATACAAGATCCCATGATACTTGGGATAACTGCTCTGAGTTTATCAATATTTGCTGGACTGAACTCCCTATATTCAATAACTTTCGTCTCACTCGATTTTAGGTTGTTAAGGCTAATGTACGAGAAGATGGGAAAATGGTCTGTTATGTCAGAGTAAATTATACCGTTACTTTTGGATCTGTTGATTTCATTTGTCCAGATATGATCGAGAATGGTGGCCGATGTAGCAGTTACTCTAGTTGGCTTCGTTGTGACAAAAACAATTTGCTATTGAGGAGACCAACAAATTCTTGCATGGTTGTCGAACAAGTTAAAAGATCCAAGTTAAAGTCTCCAGCGAGTATGCATAGTTTGTTTTCAGAACATGCAGTTGTGAGGATATCACTTAATTTTTCCATGAAGCTATGAATATTACTTTTTGGCCTTCTATAAATCTCCCCAACTAGAACATTCTTTGTTGGTGTTTTAATTTCAGCAAATACTGATTCAATGGCATTTTCACTGTAAGTGAGATCAGTTCTGAGAACGGAGTTGAGTCTCATGTACATACAGAGACACACCACCGCTTTTCCTAGACCGGTTATTAAAATAAGCATTATATTGTGGTATTTCAAATAAATGTTGAATATCATTACTTATTATTGGATTGTGTGAAACCAGACTGTCAAAGGCTTCACCATTATGAACTATGCATTCCGCTAATAATGTCTCGAGATGTTCCGGGGCAGATCTTATGTTATGGCTTAAGATGCTGACTTGATGCTCTTTAGCATTACTGTGGATGTGAGAGTTACAATTTGCTGTACCAGAGAATACATAGTTGCATAATGGATCGGTCATCCCGAGCGAATTTTCTATAAATAAGTCAGGATCATCATTTGAAAATTCGACATCGTTATCAGATGTAAAGTTATTATATTTCAGTTTCTAAAATGTCTAATGAGATTACAGGGTTTGGTGAATCTGATAGAAGACAGATTAAATCATCGTCATTAATGTTATAAAAGGGTAGATTGTCCAACAGAACCATAATGGAAATATTTACATAAATATCACGTCGATATTATCTACTTTTTCACTCACAGCTGTTTTTTCCTGGTTCCGGTGGGCTTCGATCTCAGGGCCATTCCAGCGTTTCTGTCGTGTGTCGTACCTAGTTTGTGGGTTTGCTGGTTTGATGTGGTGTGCGAAGAACGTGGCGGGAGTCTGCCAGTCGTGGCACCAACAGCTCCGGCAGCAATGGTACTGGAAGAAGAATCCGTGGCTATGGAGGCAGAGGCATCATGTGTGGCACCAGGGGCATCAGCATCCGTGGCACCAGAGGCATCCATTGCATTGGAGGCAACAGAAACCGAGGAGGGGTATTAGGAGGTAGGGAATTTGGGGAAGGGCACTGTTGTGACGAGTGATTCTCGTGTGTATCCGGGAGGGAGTGCAAAAGATAGAGGGGATGGAGGGAGGGAGAATGTGCCTATAGTTTGGGTTGAAGGGGGTGGGTTGTGTTGGGAGGGAGAGGGGTTGGTGTTGGGGCTGTAGTTGAGATTGGGGTGTCGGGGTTTAAAGTGGCAAAGGAATTGGTCTGAGGGATTTAGAATGTAGAAGTGGAAATGGGGACATTTTGGGGTGGAGGGGGAGGGGCTGAGTGAACGATGTTACTCGAGTATGGAGTATGAGAGAAACCTTGTTGACGTGCTTCCTGTCTGGCTTCATGTAAAGTGAGACCCAAGTTTGAATCTGAAGTAGCAACTCATACAAATATGAAGTGGGACAGCCTCTATAAAATAGATTATGGGGGCCGCCGCAGTTAGCACATGTTCGTGCTGAGCAGTTTGATCGATTATGACCAGGTTGGGCACACATGGGGCATCGGTCTGTGGAACAGCAATGTTTGGCAGGATGTCCAAAGTGCCAACAGTTTTGACATTGACGGGAGGAGGTTGGTATGGTCGAACATGGAGGGATTGTCCACCACTAAATACGTAAGGGAAGGTCATGTGTACGGAAGGTAATTTTGGCAATGTTGGTCGGATTCTTTCGTTGACCTTTAGGAGGAATGGTATAGCAATGTACTGATTTCACATCTTGGTCTTTGAGGCATCCTAACAAATCTTTGGTATCGACTGGGCAGTTTGCTGGGGGGGGGGGGGGAGAGTTCCGGTACAGATATAAAGGGTTGGAGGAGGTTCTACAGGAATGGGGTTGCCAGAATCAGTTAAATTTGATAGTGCTATAGATGGTTTCTGATATGACTGTTACAAGACGGGAGCGGTCGCGTCTGGTATAGAAAGGGACTACCTACTGGTTTTTGGAGGCATTGTTGAAAGAAGAGTTACCTGAGTAAGGAGCTGTAGAAGAGATCACGAAAAATCGGTCCCATTTAGCTGGGCTAAACAGTATTTAAGATATATGTTGGGTTGGTGATGGATGGTGTGGAAGAGAGTATTACGGAATGGAGAATATGGCTGCAAGGTAGTAATAAGGGAGGATTGCTTGCTTGAAAGTTGCATGGGTAAAGTTGTTGAATTTGAGGAAGTTGGGTAGGTAGGAAGGTCTTCTGGGGATCGATTTTCTGCTTGGGTGGGTAATGCACTAGTAGGCATTGAGGAGTGGGTTGTAGTTGGTGTTCGGAGCCGTGGTCAAAGGAGAGCCTGGGTTGGGGCTATCTTTTAAAGGGGCAAGCCTCATTGCCTCTAAGAAAGGGATTACATTTTCATTACTGGTCATGGGGAACCTGGATTAAATAAGACCTAAATGGTCCACCTCCTTTCGCTACTGAAGGCAAGGGTTAGATTAGTCAGGAGTACCGTGCCCATAGTTCCCGCAGGCAGTTCAGGACGCATTAGGTCAGCCTTTCATCCTCTCAGCACGGCTCTCACGCCTTAGGAAGTAGATAGTAGAAGGGGATGGAGAAGAGGCGGAAACAAGCTGGAGAGGGAAAAGACCATGCAAAATTAGTCGAGTCAGGGCTGAGGCCCTAGGCAGGGGAGATCCCTGCATTGGGTCTCAGTCTTCGTCTCCTAATCCCCCCCCCCCCACGATAACGGGCAAAGGATTGGGGGGGTGAGAATAGTGGTTTAATACATTTCCATATGAAGCATTTCCTTATACATCAGATGCATGTACAGAATAAGCAGATATGAATAAATCAATGATGCTGAAAATGGTAGATGGGGTATTGAAGTAATCGAGCAATGTAAAATGCAGACAAAAGGTTACCGATATATGAAACTATCAATGCATTATGAAGGAAAGTTGGCGATATCATGGAAGGACTTACTGTAGGAAAAATAAGGATTCATGTTATAAACCACTCAAGCTAATGTTAAAAATAGTGTTCACATTTGAAGTAAAGGTGAATTACCTCATTTGGCCTAATACAAATATGTAGGTGGCGCTGGGAAGTTGGGGGACCTTTGTATTCATAGTACATTTCATCCCAGGTATGCAAGGATTCACCCGTGTCTTTCAAAAGGAGTACATGCAGTAGCTTCAAGCATTGCTGTGTTGCTATTCTAAAATAGCATTTAAGGCAAGGTTGTATATACATACAATCTATTGCTTATACTATATACCTTTCATTTTAATCTGATTATATACTCCGCCTTTTAGGCATGGTAATTTTAGGGCAAGTTTATATGGTTATATAAACCTGTATATAAATAAAATACATACTGCCGTTTCATTTGTTTATATGTGGAACCCACAAGCCCTTGTATAGCAGAGAAATTATCATTACAATCTAAATCTGTATACATTCTTTACTCAGGAATCCTCCTAAACAGAGGTATAGAAATCCTATATGCGCTTACCTTCCCTTATCATTTGGAGAGGAATAGAGAATATGTTCGGGTGTATAGGCCTGCTTTTGCATACATCAGCAATGCCTACATACCGTCATTGATGTAATCATGTGGAAAGTAAAAAAACAATCCGCCGTTTAAAAAAAAAATCACATCAATACCGCAACCACTAAACATGGATGCAAAATTATGACCGATATAATGCCAATACCACCAAGCAAACTTTCCCTAGCTTGATCTGGACATCAAATATTCCTTTGCCTCGTCTGACTAGGCCTCAAATTCCAACTCTTAACCCCTAAATCATGATTTCTGTCGGTATGTTTAAAAATCATGCTTTGTCAAGGTATTAAGTGGCCTATTTGACGAAATTATGACGAGGCTTGGGCAAACCAATAGTTATCTTGATACATAATCAAGGATTATACAATGAGGTAGTTCTGGTCCACCCTCTTTCATGGATAAGGTGGTATAGGATGCAAAAGAGACTCCAGATGTTCTTAGTCATTTAAGGTAAGGTGTACACCTGTACAAATAAAAGTAGCTTTAATTTAAAATTATTTAATATAAAAAAAATACAAGACTAGGGTCTCTCAATAAGAAGTGATCTTCAAGACGTGTCGATCCGTGTGCAAGACCATCTAGTCCGTTTACTCGAAATTAATTTAAGAGCTCAGAACCTGATTCTGTAGGTTTGCAGGCAAGTCATTGAACATCGCCTGGGGTACACCCTCTGTGGGAGGAAGAGGATTTTAGTACATGCTTATTCCAGGCAGAATATGTCCAAAGTATTTTAAACAAAGTGCTTGGCAAGTTAAGAGGGCAGACTTGTGCGCATCTAAAGAGGTAGGTCATAACCCTCTAGCCAACCCTTTAGGCAGCATACAAGTAGTAGACCAAGTTTCCTAACAGCCAAATCAGTTATACCCATTACCTATGCTAGAGGCTCCCACATGGAGGGGCAGCCCAATTTATTGGTAGTCTTACCTCCACATTTATACTCCATGTTGGACCATATAATTTCTTCCTGGGAGAAGCAGAAGAGTCCCAGTCTGCCTCCTTTCAGGGTGCTGTCATAAATGTTTCCAGAGTCCATGACCTGGTTATTTCCCTGGTACAAGTAGAACCTTATGGTTCCAATATCAGGCCGGTGGTGAAGCAGCCAGCGGTAGGCAACCTTGGGTTTCCATCCAAGGCTGCCATCATGCCAGAGCAATTGTGCCTGAAAGCCAACCACCACACCATTAAACCAGGATGGTTACTCCCGACATGCTAGCTATATCGTGAGCTAGTTGTATGGCTGAACAAATCTTGCATGCCTTTGGTTACCCAAAGTATAGCTACCTGGTTTGGTGTAGACCCAGTGAACCACAAGGCATCCCTAAGTTTCGTGCCAGGGCCCGTGTTAGAGTTTACTAGCTTCAGAGTAACGCCTCTCTCGGCCTTGTTGAACCAGTTTTGTGGTGCTTTTTTCCAACTCACAACATAGAACTTGGCATTGCTTTGGTAACTGTTGGAGGATAAAAATATGTGAGGGCCAATCTTTCATTGGCAATTTAACATTTCAGTGGATTAACAATACTTACCCGAATATAAAGCCAACAAAATCGTCATCACTCGTGTCTTCAATGAAGAAGGTCCCCTCAAAGTCGACATCGCCCAGAACGTGGTCACCTGCAGTTACATTACAATTATTTTATGCCACATTTATGCAGACCCATTTAGACGTCTGGCATTTCAAACCTTTCCATCATACATACCCACTGCTATAGCTGGGTCAGAGTTCACGGTCTGATGAATTTCTGCACCGTTGTCATAGACGACCCATACCGGAGGAGTAGATGCCGTTTGCGGGTCTAGTGCCACCATTTGCAGATGTCTGCCAAGTTTAAAGATGTTCAAGTGGCTGCCCTAGTTGTATTGGGGCTTCCTTCAAAAACTCGCTAAGCTGACCTACCTGAAGTCGGTGCTGTGCACATTAGGGTTATAAATGCAGTTGTCATCCGGATCTAAGACCTTGTCACCATCCTTGTCATCACTGCAGGCGTCACCAAAACCATCCCCGTCGGTATCCTTCTGCTGCTTATTTGGGATTAGTTCGCAGTTGTCATTCTTGTCAAGTACACCATCATTGTCATTGTCTGTATCACATGCATCACCTTTACCATCACCATCTACGTCTTGCTGGTCACTATTGGCCACATTTGGACAGTTGTCCACACTGTCCTCCACACCATCACTGCAACAGAAGGCAGAAGTTGTATTGGCCATCATTAGATTTACATTTGCCAGGTTAAACAATTAAAGCAATTCATCAATCCATACCTGTCAGTGTCCACGTCATCATCACAGGCATTCCCTAGGAGATCTTCATCCTTATCACTTTGCCCTTGGTTGGCGTGCTGAGGGCAGTTGTCGCAAGCATCTCCAATACCATCTCCATCACTGTCAGCTTGGTTGCCATTAGCTACCTTAGGACAATTGTCTGCACCATTTAGCAATCCTGAGGGAACAGGTGGGACATGGAAGACTCTTGGCCAAGACGAAAGGGGAGTGGAAGCCATCAGTCAAGAATTAAAGTAACAAGCATACCATCATTATCAATATCGTTGTCGCATTTGTCGCCTTTTCCGTCCCCATCAATATCGCTTTGGTTGGGGTTGGAGTCATCAGGGCAGTTGTCACATTTATTTCCACGTTTATCCTTATCCTTGTCGCTTTGGCCAGGGTTGGCTATCAGGGGACAGTTATCCTGGAATGCAGGAGCAAATGGAATGTTCATGGTGGACAAGTGTTGGCATACAAGATCCTAGCATTCCCAGTTAGTCTTTCATACCTTATTATTGTCATGTCCATCTCCATCAGCATCATTATCACAAGCATCGCCAATCTTATCACCATCGGCATCCTCTTGTCCGGAGTTGGGCCTATTGACGCAGTTATCCTTACGGCAGTACTTGCTTGAACAGCTCAGTTCAGTGTCTGGGTAGCCATCAAGGTCAGAGTCCGGAGCACACTCTGCACCTTCACCAGCAAAGCCAACAGGGCACTGGGAAGTGGAGAAAGACATGTTAATTCAGGAATTAAAGTTACTCGATTAGTTGGTTATGAATTAACACCTAAATCCCAACTATCATAAATACTTACCTTGAGGGGCTGGCACACTTTTCCATCACCTGTATAACCAGCAAGGCAAGAACAAGTTCTGCTGCCAGCAGTGTTTGTACACTTAGCTTTAGCATGGCACCCACCATTAGCTACCAAACACTCATCCACATCTGGAGGATGAAATTGTAGCCGTTTACTAAATATAGTCTAGTCCTGACTTTGAGCAAGTCATAAAACCACTTACGAGTTTACAATTGCTAAGGTACTCGCCTGTGCAAACTATGCCATCCCCAGTGAATCCTGATTTACAGGTGCAGTCACGGCTGCCTGGAGTATTGCTGCAACGGGCATTTGCGTCGCAACCACCGTTGGCAACCAGACATTCGTCCACCTCTGAAACATTTCCAGCTCAATAAAAAGAAATCATAAAGCCAAGAGCAAATCCACTGCTCACAATAAATGGAGTGTGATCCTCCAGCAAGTTTATTCTGCAGCATATCCAGTTTATACAAGATACTACGAGCTGTCGAAATATTCAATACTGATCACAACCCCAAATTCCAAAAAGGTTAGTATTTTGGGCTTTGACCTTGCCCACTTCTAGAAGTTGGAATTCACCCATACCCTTAGGGAAGGTATACACCTTTCAATGGGGTGACATGCAAAGCATTAAAGTATGCAAAACTAGGGTGATAAACTTCTTCCATCCTATGGCTAAGATTTTAAGGCCTCATTGCTTGTTAGATGGCTTAGCATTAACCTTTAGATTTACACCAGTCAGTCTAGCCTAGTTTACTTCTGGCCTAGTAAAGTTGCTTTATTCGGTCTAAGCTTTCCAAACGCTTAGAAGGGCTGGTCATAGATTATCACTGTAGATGGTAATTACTAAAGAACTAGACCAGTCAAGTACTAGGTATCTATCCTTACTGTTAAGGCAAGTGGGTTAGTAGCACAAATAGGAAATATGTAATACAGCATATTTGATGGCATTAGATTCCTTAGTCCACTATACAATAAACAGATTTTACAATTATGCATTTTCAGTTTCTTACCAGTACATTGAAGTCCATCACCAGTGTAACCAGGATGACAGGTGCAAGTTCTGCCACCAACATCATTTTTACAGTCCGCATTAGCATGGCATCCACCATTAGCCACCAGACACTCGTCAACGTCTGCAAGGCATTTCAGAAGGTACCCAATATAAATTAACAATCAAGGGTAATTAATGCTAGAATTTTTTACATTCTTTATACTTGCCTGTGCAAACTAGGCCATCCCCAGTGAATCCTGATTTACAGGTGCAGTCACGGCTGCCTGGAGTATTGCTACACAAAGCATTAGCACCACATCCACCATTGGCAACCAAGCACTCGTCAACATCTGTAGGTACAAGACCAGTCATTAACCAACCTCAATTACTTGAAGGCAAAAAAGCATCCGCTTTTGCAAGCACTCACCAATGCAGGTGAAGCCGTCACCAGTGTATCCTGCTAAGCAACTGCACTGGAAACTGCCATCAGAGTTTGTACACGTGGCACTTGCAGAACATCCGCCGTTGGCCACAGCACATTCATCAACATCTGGGGATATAGTGCAAGGAATGTATTGTGCGGTGTGTACCTTACTTAGCTATATAAAATTTGCCAAGATTTTATTTGTGCAAACTCACCTATACATGTATATCCATCACCACTGTACCCTGCTCTGCAAGTGCAACTCACACCTCCATTAATTGTTAAGCAGTCTGCATTGGCATTGCAGCCGCCGTTGTTTGCCAGACAGGGATCTGAAAGTAATATTAATGACTTGACCTAGTAAGGTTATATTACACATTTCTTAGACATCACAGGAGCATTTCTGCAGCATATCAAGCACTGGAAATCTACCAAACAAAATTTCAGCAATATACGTTCTTTTAAGGTTCCACTCCCCCCCAACTGGTGGACCCC
Organism: Penaeus vannamei; assembly: GCF_003789085.1. Lineage (NCBI taxonomy): Eukaryota > Metazoa > Arthropoda > Malacostraca > Decapoda > Penaeidae > Penaeus > Penaeus vannamei. The sequence goes on along the minus strand of NW_020870117.1, from coordinate 666 downwards.
ACATTTATCGGGCACTAAAATCAATCTTCAACTATCTGTTTAGATATAGTTTGCTGCTCAATGGCCAAACATTCAAAGGAAAAGGCTTGTACCTTTTAATCAAATTTCAACTAGAATCTACATACCTGTAGTCTCATCAGGACACATCCCCTGTGGAATGCTACAGCGGGTGAAGTAGTCATACAGATTCATCTCGTGGTCCTCCACACACGCTCCTCCATCACCAGAGTCGTTAGCTTTCCACACATAACCATGGGGGCACTGGTACCGGGCACGCTTCATCAGCCCACCAATAATCAGGCATTCGTAGTAGCTACGGCGGTCGAGGGGATCTGGGAACCTGCCTTCCTCATAGCACACCATTGTCCGCTTGCAAGGATCTTCACAAGCTCCCGTTGCCTCGTTGAACAAGGTTCCATTTGGGCACATGAACAGCCTCTGCAGCCACCCAGATTGAAGCGAGATGCACGAGTAATATTCAGAGCAGTCATCAAGGTTTGCAAAGACACCAGGCCGTCTGCAAGCTGGAAGACTGGCTTGGTTGCGACACTGCACAAGGGTCTCGTCAAACACCATGCCATCAGGGCAAACGTGGATCTCGGGGAGTACTCCGATGCCAGAGCAGCTGAAGAACTTCTGTGGGTCATACAGATCGCGGACAAACGA
>NW_020870116.1:790788-793532 GCF_003789085.1 Penaeus vannamei | reverse complement strand
TATATAGTATTTTTCAGCTAATTGACATGCTGGAAAACACTTGCCATACTTAAAGAATGTACTTGACTATACTACTGGGCGCGTGCTATCGAGAGTAGCTTCAATAGAATGAATATATACATAGGATGAATGAGAGGAATTATTCGTTATGTGATTTCCATAATATTTGAGCATAAGATTTGTAAGCAATTATTGATATAATGGTAACAGAGCTAAGCTCTTCGATTGGCCACAGACTGATATTCATCAATATTTCATCAGACCAGTCCTAATATCTGGAGTATTTAGTTAAATCGTTGTGTGCATATATATTCAAATCATCATTGTGATGATTGAGTTTATCTAGTTGAGCGGAGGGTGTCAAATAATACCAATTAATTATAAGCAAATTATATGATCATAAATAGATATAGATAGATATGATTAATGAACTGATCACAAGAATATTGAGATTTGAATATTGAGTTTATGAGACATAATATATAACAATCACACATGATCTTGAGTGAGTAATGAGACTAATGAATGGGTATATTATGAAATCTCTTTTCTCTCTTCTCTCTCTCTCTCTCTCTCTCGTCTCTCTCCTCCTCTCTCTCTCTCTCCTCTCTCATTCTCTATATATATAAATATACTATAATATATATAATATATATATATATTTACATTATACACACTAATACTTAGTACCTATATATATGTATATATATATACTGCTCTAGCTAAGTATGCAACTCATACACCTACCTATATAAAATTGTATTGTTAATGTATCATATGTATTTTTTTCATTATCACTGCTGCTAATAAAGAATACCATCTGTGATGCTGTGCCCAACAGTTTCTTTGAGTATTGGTATGAGATTGCAGTCTCATAGCCGAGTTTGTTATACACTCACTTGAGCTCTATGTAGAATTACTGAAATACGTTTAACACTCTGCCTCGAACCCATATGTGACTTAGGCTTTATAGTATGTATACTCAACTATTATGCATCGCTTATACCACATATTCACTTAGAGAGTGCTTATCCAATGAGTAGTACAGTCATTATTTACTGCCAGCATAATCACACATGCACTTACGGAGAGTGATAACATACTATCACTACAATACAAATTCTCATTTCAAGAGTACAAATATAACACACATCCGCTTTCTATATAATATAAGGACTGTATACACACACACAATTACCACACTCTCGCGCCCAAAGATAAGCTAGGTGAACATGCACGGACGCCGAGGAATACTGAAATCTTAAGCTCAGTGCAATTGTTCATACATCAAGACAGATTAAAGCTAGACTCGTGAACACGCACTCTAAAAATCAATTATATACGTTCAACAGCTATTTGGTTATATATATACATACATAAATGTTTGCTGCCAATGGCAAACATTCAAAGACAAAGGCTTGTACTTTTAATCAAATTTCAACTAGATCTACATACCTGTAGTCTCATCAGGACACATCCCCTGTGGAATGCTACAGCGGGTGAAGTAGTCATACAGATTCATCTCGTGGTCCTCCACACGCTCCTCCATCACCAGAGTCGTTAGCTTTCCACACATAACCATGGGGGCACTGGTACGGGCACGCTTCATCAGCCCACAATAATCAGGCATTCGTAGTAGCTACGGCGGTCGAGGGGATCTGGGAACCTGCCTTCCTCATAGCACACCATTGTCCGCTTGCAAGGATCTTCACAAGCTCCCGTTGCCTCGTTGAACAAGGTTCCATTTGGGCACATGAACAGCCTCTGCAGCCACCCAGATTGAAGCGAGATGCACGAGTAATATTCAGAGCAGTCATCAAGGTTTGCAAAGACACCAGGCCGTCTGCAAGCTGGAAGACTGGCTTGGTTGCGACACTGCACAAGGGTCTCGTCAAACACCATGCCATCAGGGCAAACGTGGATCTCGGGGAGTACTCCGATGCCAGAGCAGCTGAAGAACTTCTGTGGGTCATACAGATCGCGGACAAACGAGTCCGCGCTCTGGCAGGTGCATGCAGCAGGATGACCTGGGTAGCACACTGCACCCCCAAAGGCTGCCTTGATACTACAAGACCTCCCACTGATGCACTGGCGGGCAAAGGCCTGACCTTTCACACACATGACCATGGTTCTGCAGTCGGCGCACACAAAGTCATCAGGCTGACCTTCACACAAGTAAGAGTACCTGGGATATGCATTAGTCACACTCCGCTCACTCCTTGAAAGACACTGAAAGGAAAGATAAATGAAGAATTCCACGGGTGCTCTTTACAGTTAGGGAGTTACTACAAATAATGCTCAGGAGGTAAAAACCTACCATCTCACTGCTGCACGTCCTGGAGGTAGTGTTGAAGACGAATCCATTACAGTCATCAAAAGATAATTCATAGCCCCCATTGTCATCTTGTATGCAGTCGTAGAATCCACCACACGTATTTGGGTTGGGGAACCTGCCCTCACCAGAACAATCAGGCCTGGAGGGGCAATGCCAGCAAGAGTTACATGCTCAGTTACATTTTAATGCCATTTGTTTTAACAGGGATAAACAAACATTACTTACACATTTGTGGGCATGGCAACTGCAGTTGCAGCCACCATCTGGAGGAGATGAATAAAAGTTTAGATGACACGTAATTGATTATTCAATAAAATATTAAATTTAGCAAATTAAAACCTTTATTTTATGCCTATTAGCTATCCCTAGTTTTTTTTTTATGGGAAGGCGAACCGTTTCGTATATTTAA
>NW_020870116.1:775788-785788 GCF_003789085.1 Penaeus vannamei | reverse complement strand
AAGGCAGACTGGGCGCTGACTGCTGCCTGAGCGCTGTTGATTGGTTGCGCACTATAGGCCGGCTGAGCGCTGACAGCCGGCTGCCGGGCAACAGCGGGCTGGCGGTTGAGGCTCGGGCGCGGCGCCTTGATGACGTTGACGGCAGCGCCGATGCTGCCCTGGGAGCCGTCGAAGCTCTTGCCGAAGCTGAGGGAGCCAGAGGAGGCGAGGCCCGCCGAGCTGTCGCCGCTGAGGGAGTTCCTGTAGTAGTTCTCGACGACCGGGCCCTCCTCCTCGCTCACGACGGCCTGGAAGCCGGAGTCGCCGTCGACGTAGTAGCGAACGATCCTGCGGCAGAGAAGGACACACAAAACCAGTCAAGTAACCAAGTCAATAACGAAAACAGAGAGAAGAAAACGAGAACATTAAAACGGCAGGAAAACAGAACAGCACCGATATAGCAAGCAAAGCGACCACGCCGTTTCAAAAGGACGTCGGGCGAGGCTACCTGAAGAGGCCATTGGGCTGCAGCCAGCGGTACTCTCCCTCGGTTCTTCCTTCCGGTGAAGTGGTCTCCTTGTGCTCTTTGATGTCGTCGGTTTCGGGCACGTTGACTCCGTACGAAAACTGATACGGCATTGGCTGAGAAAAAGTAAATAAAGGAATAAAGTAAATAAAGGAATGATTAGAATCAAAGCATCGATCCTTAGTCACAAGGTTGCAAGACTTCAGGGTTGACAGTTATCAGATATGACGATAAGGTATGATTTGATTTTTATCATACATATTGGACCATTTAATTACCGCTTTGACTTCTGTGGATTGGGGCGCTGCCTTGGAGGCTGCTACCATCAGGCACAGGAGGAAGAACTGAAAACAAAGGATAAGAATAATATTACAAATGAATTACGTTTTGTTTGATCCCTGCAAGAGCAAATAAGAAAATATATAGTCATTTTTTCCTTGGATACTTTTTTTTACATAGATTCGGTAGTTCGAACAGCGACCTAGATCAAATTTAATGGAATTGATGATGTAAGGGATAGAAATGGAATCTCCACGAAGTTGTTTCACGGTCGGATGAGGCCGCGACTGTGATGCAATTCCCTCGGCTTTTCCAACGCTTCTCTCTCTCTCTCTCTCCTTTAGGGGGGTGAGCTTCCTGTTTTCGCTCTCTCTCTCTCTCTCTCTCTCTCTCTCTCTCTATATATATATATATATATATATATATATATATATATATATATATATATATATATATAACACGCTGTATATATCATCACGGACACACAAAATAAAAGTTTAACTCGTTATAGCGAAAAAAGAATACGCACGAAACACAGGACATTGTTTGAACGTGTACTTCGCTGGTCACGTACAACCGTAGCGTTCCTGCCACGTCATTCTACGTCCTTCCTTAAGGACTTTCTCGCTAGGTAGATAAACGACTTGGGTCACTAGTGTCATTCTCACCTTTCACTTGTTTTCAATGCGGGGAAAGACAGTGTGTTATCTTCGCCGGCGTGACAAGAGGCGTAACTGAACGACATTATTCATCGTAGATATATATTTGATTTTACTGAGGACTTCATGTGCGATGCTTAGTTCTTTTTCATTATCATCGTTTTATCGAGTTTAAGATAATGTCTCAAGGTGCATCATGATGAGTACTCAAATACGTCTCTCGAGTCTTCTCTCTCTGTTGCCTGCTCTGGGAGGACGGGTCACGGGTCACGGGTCACGGGTCACTCGCCAACGCGCGGTCGTGGAGGTTTCACTGATAACGGTAGGGTGTTGTTCAGAGGCGTTTGCCATTGATGAATTCATGGAGGTAGTGAACGCCGGCCGGTACACCCTGTCCAGAAAGCCCGATTGATTCGTAAGTTTACACGAACGGAGGGATTTAAAACGAGGAACGAAGCAATCTGTAGGTGCCGAAAAAAAAACCCTTCCCGCTCACGCCATCCGGCAGGAGAAAGCCCCATCGCCTTCCCCTGTAACGGAATTTTTTTGTGGGTCAAGCTCGCCTCCAGTTGCCTCGCAAGTGACCTCAAGCGCGAAGAAAAGAAAGAGAAAGAAAGAAAATACTAAGTTACGGATGATAGTTGATCGTTCTTTTAAAAGAAAAGAGAGAGAAAGAAAAAGAAAGAGAAAGAGAGAGAGAGAGAGAGGCAGTGACCTCGAGCGCGAAGAAAAGAAAGAGAAAGAAAGAAAATACTAAGTTACGGATGATAGTTAATGGTTCTTTTATCATCTTTATCCTATCTTTGGTATTTTTCCTTATCGGCTGAGACAAAAGTTGCCTATAAAACCGCCCGTGAGTTACTGCTTCTTAGATTCTACTTGTACCTTGCGAATTAAATCGTTATTTTACGTCTCTCTATAATCTCCGCCTCGGCAGTTTTCTCGTGGCCTCTGATCCCTTCTGTCTCCGTATTTTCTAGAGATTTATTATCAAATTTACATGCAATTTCGCTGCAACGGCAAAAACAGGGAAATTATGTGCTTCCGACCGCGTGCAAGCTTCATCCTTTGGCTTGTGCGTGGCCTTGGGTTTCTGCTTTCTGTTTCGTACTTCGTTTTTGCTTCAGGCCAATTACCCCTTTCTGTACGCCAGACGGCACTGCATCTTCCAGGGAAAAAAATAACGTATGCACCCGTCTTCGAGGCGCCATTACTTACAAAAGAAAGTTTAGTACGTAACATTACTAACTTTTATATTTATATTATATGTATATTTAGATATATGTGCGTCTTTAATTCAATTAGGTTGAAGAGACCACCATGAGAGTCGCATTAGGTAAGATTTCCAGTCGAGAAAGAAAACGCAATATGGCAACAGTCGCAGAACCGTTAAGTTGCCAATTACTCATTAGCTGAGGATCTGCAGTCATCACGGCACATCCCTCTTACGTCATCGAGTGAATCTGCTGAGTCACGCCGGGATCCTCTCGCTGACCAAGGGCGTTATTCACGACAATGACTTGCAGGAATCGTTGTCGGATATTTTATTCTTTTAATGTAGTTATATTGTCTTCACTTGATGTATTGTTTGTCCTTGGCTTTTGTCGTTTTTGCGACGGCTGGGAATTCTCGTCGTATCTTCCCAAAAGCGAGATGCCTGAACCCCACGTAAAATTATTAATAATTAATTATTATTATTATTATTATTATTAATCTTATAAACCAGTTTGATCTCTTATTTTCTTACGTTAAGATGAATTTCAAGTTACCGATCGATCTGAGGACAATGTTCTTCACCAAACATTTTTTTTTTTCATCAGACAGACAGCAGCCATGTCTACTCATCATGCACGGCCAACCACGACTCAAATTGGAATCCAACAAAGCCAGCATGAAGATAATGTGTGCGTGTGTGTGTGTGTTTGAGAGAGAGAGAGAGAGAGAGAGAGAGAGAGAGAGAGAGAGAGAGAGAGAAGAGAGAGGAGAGAGAGAGAGAGAGAGAGAGAGAGAGAGAGAGGAGAGTGTTGTGTGTGTGAAGAGTGTGGTGAGGTGTGTGTGTGTGTGTTGTGTGTGTGGTTGAGAGAGAGAGAGAGAGAAGTGTGTGTGGAGAGAGAGAGAGCGAGTGTGTGTGAGTGTGTGTATGAGACAGAGAGAAAAAGTGCATAAGAGAGAGAGTGTGTGTGTGTATGAGAGAGAGAGAGAGTGTGTGTGTGAATGTGTGAGAGTATATGTGTGTGTTTCTCTTTGAGTGTGTGTGAATGTTTGTGTGTGTATATACGTGTTTCTGTGTGAGAGTGTGTGTGAATGTTTCCTGTGACAGTATATAGTTTTACTGTGTGAGAGTGTGTGTGAGTATGTTTGTGTGTTGTATAAGACGTGTTTCTGTGTGAGAGTGTATGTGTTTCTGTGTGAGAGTGTGTGTTTATGTGTTTCTGTGAGAGTGTGTGTGAATGTTTGTGTGTGTATATGTGTTTCTGGTGGTTTTTAGTGTCAATGGCAGTTGATGCATGTGTGTGAATGTGTTATCTTGGTGTGGAAAAGTGTGTGTGAAATGTTTGCGTGTGTGTAAGTGTTTCTGTGTTGAGAGTTTAGTAATGTTGTGTGAGTAACGTGTGATCACTGTGTATTACCTGTGTGAGAGTGTGGTGAATGTGAGATATGCTGTGTGTTTAATCTGTGTGTGTATATACGTATTTGCTGTGAGAAGTTGTGTATAATATGAGGTATGTGTGTGAATGTTGTTTTACTGGTGTGAAGAAGTGGTGTGTGAATGATTTGCGTGTGTGTATGTTGTTTCTGTGTTGAGAGTATATGCGTGTGAGCAATGTGTGTTTCTAGTGTTTTCTGTGTGAGTAGTGTGTGTGTGAGCAATGTATGTGTATGAATGATTTTTCTACTGTGTGAGAGGTGTAATGTAATAGAGTAATGACGTAATGTAATTTTTCTGTGTGAGAGTGTATATGTGTGAGTTAGTGTTGCTGTTGAGAGAGTGTAGTGTGTGAGAGATAGGTCGTTGGTGACGCACGCAAACACAAATGCACGTACGACCGGCTCATGCAATGTAAAGTCGAGTTTTACACCAAACGGTCCTGCAAGAATGAGGGGAAAAAGAATGTCTAGGAAGCAAAGGGACTTTCCTTCTCCTCTGACGTAAAGGCTGAAAAGTTCAGTTGAAAGTCCCTGGCTTAGATAGCGATACGTTTGTAGAATTTTATTTGCACTCGTGAAAAAATATTATTCCCTTAGTAATAATAGACAGATCTGCAGCTTCGAATAAAGGGTATGGGAAGAAAGGAAGAAATATGAAGAGGAAAGAAAGGAAAGCGAAGAGAGAGGGGGAAGGGGGATGAAAGAAGTATGAAGAGGAAAAGAGAGAGAGAGAGAGGGAGAGAGAGAGAGAGAGATAGAGAGAAGGCATACAGAGAACACGAACAGAGAAAAAGAGAGAGGGAGACAGGATTGATAGAAATAGAGTATGAGAGAGGAAAAGAGTGCACGAGAGAGAAAGAAAGGAGAAGAAAGAGAGCAGCAAGACGCCAGAAAAACAGACAGAGAAAAGAGAGCAGCAGGAAGGGGGATGAGAGAAAAGTATAGAGGAAAGAAGGAGAGAGGAGAGAGAGAAAGAGAAAGAGAGAAAGAAAGAGAAAGAGAGAGAGAGAAGCCAAGAGACCAGACAAGAGATAGAGGGAAAGGGGGATGAGAGAAGGTAAGTATGAAGTAAGAGAGAGGAGAAATAAGAAGAGAGAGAGAGAGACAGGCACAGCAAGAGCAGGCCACAAGACAAGCAGAAAGAGAAAGATAGAAGACAAATAGCGAAGGACCATAGACAAAGATAAGACACAAAAGACAAAGAAAAAAGAAAGAGAAACGACAAGGAACAGCAGAAACATTAGCAACAGAACAGAGAATAGAGGAACCATTAAAAGAACAGAGAAAGTCCTGGAAACCCCTTGTTATTACAGCTCCCTACATCCCACGACAGCTCTCCACGTGACACCGAGACTAAAACGTCATATGTGTAACGGTCATAGAAGTACGCAGCAATCAAGGTGTACGGCAAGAGATAACGGCAACAAAGTAACGGCAACAAAGACGGAGCATCAAGGGTACGGCATAAGGACGGCAACAACGGTACGGGCAACAAGTACGGCAAGAAGATAGAGCAAGAAGATACGGCAACAAGGTAACGGCAACAGGTGCGGCTTACAAGGTGTTAACGGCCAATCAAGGTGTACGGCAACAAGGTACGGCATCAGGTGTACGGCTCAAAAAGTAACGGCGAAAAAAAAATACGGAGCAAACAATGTCACAGGGGGAAAGAAAGGAAGGAAAGAAATATAGTGAGAAAGGTGAGAGAGGGAGAGAGTAATGAGAAGAAAATTATGAGGCTAGAAGATTAATTAGGAAATAAGTAATTAAATTAAGTTAGAAATAGAATGGCGGTTATGATAGGAAAATCAAGCCTAGTCAGACACATTGTTTAAAAAAGAAAAAAAGACAAAGACAAAGAAATGAGGTGAGAGGAAAGAGAAAGAGAGAGAGGAAGAGTGGAAAGAAGAGGAGAGAGAGAGGAGAGGAGAGAAGATGAGAGAGAGAGAGAGAAGAGAGAGAGAAAGAGAGAGAGAGAGAGAGAGAGAGAGAGAAGAGAGAAGAGAGGAAGGGAAAAAGGAAGGGAAGGGTATTGGGGCAAGGGAAGAGAAGAGAGATTAAGAGAACGAGAGAGGGGAGAGAGAGGAGAGAGAGACAGACAGAGAGACAGGAGATGAGAAAAGAGGGAAGAGTGGACAGAAGAGAGAGAGAGAGAGAAGAGAAGTGGAGAGAAGAGAAAGAGAGAGGAGAGAGACGCAAAGAGCAAGAACAGAGACAGAGAGAGGACAAGAAAAATAACTCAGAACAAACCTTAATGGAGATAAATAAGAAAAAGAAAGAATCAACGCAAAATCTAATTCGACCAAAAACACAAAAAAAAAAAAAAAAAAAAAAAAACACAATATTACTTGAAGGCAGAAATTAACTACACATCCCGGTGCTGCTCCTCTTAACCGCTTAACCCTGCGTGCAAGCAAGCAATGTCGTCACAGCATCATTTGAAACGTAATTGGGGACTCACAAAAACCCCGTTTGCAGTGAAAAGAGAAAAATAATTGTCTGCGGCATTTGTTTGGTTAAATGAACAAGAGAGAGAGAGAGAAGATGAGAAGCGAGAGAGAGAGAGAGAGAGAGAGAGAGAGAGAGAGAGAGAGAAGGAGAAGAGAGAGAGAGAGAGAGAGAGAGAGAGAGAGAGAGAGAGAGAGAGAGAGAGAGAGAGAGGAGAGGAGAGAGAGAGAGAGAGAGAGAGAGACAGAGTTAAATAACAAATATGAGTTTAATTTTTTTGTGGTAAGTAAGAACAGCTTGTGTATTGTATGTGTTATCTGTGTGTTGTGTTCATTCGTTTTTGAAAATAAGAAACATCATGTGAGGGTTTGTATGTGTACATATGTACACGCAAACAGACACATGCATACTTACATACATACATATATACGTACATACATGTGTATATGATAGATATAGATGAATCGATAGAGGTGGATGGATCGATAGATAGATAGATCGATCGATAGACAGATGATAGAGTGGACGATAGAAGATAGATATAGATGGATTAGATAGATAGGTAGATAGACGGATAGATAGGAAGAAACTAGTCAAGGAGAAAGGTTTAAAAAAAACAATAAATCATTCTAAATAAAAATATGAGAAGATCTGACACAAAATAACCGCTCCTTTTGTCCCTTTAATTCACTTCTGCTGAATCATTATATTTAGGGTGACAAAATATATACGTGAGTTGAAGTGGATGTGTTCATATTATTGTATGTTTATATCTAGGAATATGATATAATATATATATATATATATATTATATATATATATATATATATATATATTATATATATATATATATATATATATATATATATAATATATATTATATATAGTGTGTTTGTATGTGTGTGTGTTTGTGTGTGTTGTTGTGTGTGTGTTGTGTGTGTGTGTGTGTGTGTGTGTGTGTGTGTGTGTGTTGTGTGTATGTTGTGTTTGATGTACCTTTGTTTGTGTGTGTGTGTGTATGTGCGTGTTTGCGTGTGCGTGAGCGTGTGTGCGTGTCTGTGCGTGTGAGCGAATACATAACCATATATACAAACACACATGAAAGGAATACGCAGAAACACATGAAAGGAATACGCAAAAATCACAGAACATAACGAAGCTGACGAAAGAACCTCCCCCCACCCCCCACACACCTCCCCCCCCCCCCCTCCTTGACCTCCAGAGACCGCAGACCTTACGGACCTCAAATCCCCCCCAACTGTCAGTCAAGACCATAATTCCTCTGATGGGATTTAGACTTAGTCCCGACAGAAAAAAAAAGAAGAGGAGTTATAACAACAGAAAGAGCGTACTGTTCAGTGTCTTGGAACCTTCTGCTCATGTTTTCATTGTCACTTAAAAAGGATTAAGTGAAACCCGCTTCTCTTTTGTCACTTAAAAAGGATTAAGTGAAACCCGCTTCTCTTTTGTCACTTAAAATTGAAACCCGCTCTCTTTTGTCACTTGAAAAGGATTAAGTGAAACCCGCTTCTCTTTTGCCACTTAAAAAGGATTAAGTGAAACCCGCTTCTCTTTACTTAAAACCCCGCTTCTCTTTTGTCACTTAAAAAGGATTAAGTGAAACCCGCTTCCTTTAACTTAGGCGGTTCAGAGCGCAACATGGACAGGATGTTCAGACTTACATGTGTGTTAATTATTATATATCAGTATATCCATACATGTATACACACACACACACTTATATATATATATATATATATATATATTATATATATATATATATATATATATATATATATATAATACATACATACATAATATATATGTACATGTATATATATATATATTATATATATATATATATATATATATATATATATATATATATAACAAGTGTGTGTGAATGCATAATGCAGACAAACACAAATATGTAAGTATGCATATATATATAAACATACATGTAGGTAGATTGATTGATTGGTAGATAGATAGATTGATAAACAGAAGAGAGGGAGGGGGGAGGGGGGTGAGATAGATAGATAGATAGTTAGAGAGAGAGAAGATAGGGGGAGAGAGGGGAGAGAGGGAGATGAGAGAGAGAGAGAGAGAGAGAGAGAGAGAGAGAGAGAGAGAGAGAGAGAGAGAGAGAGAGAGAGAGAGAGAGAGAGAGAGAGAGAGAGAGAGAGAAGAGAAGAGAGAGAGGGGGGGGGAGAGTGAGACAGACAGACGAAAAGAGGGACACAGAGACGTGTGTTTAAAAGCCTAAAACAATTTTTTCAAAAAGAAAAGCAGAGAAGCCAATATTGATCCCACCCCCCCAAAAAAAATCTTTTGGATGACCTAATTTCAATTTTCTTCAAAGTTATTTGTCTAAATAGATGGTGGAAACAATCACGTGACATAGATCTGATAAGTATTTTTTTTCGCGTACCAATGGCAGATAGGCCTACTTAATTAAATCATAAAAGTGTTATCTACTTCCTTAATTAATTCCTCCTCTTTCGTCAGAATAATTAAGATCGAAGGGTTTTTGTGAATAGCATTACAAGGAATCCATATAATCTATTTTATATCCTTTGCATATATTTACGCACGTCTATTTTTAGTATTTGCAATATAACCAGATATGAGAAATCAATAAGTTTAATACACTGGTAAGAAAACGGTTTTATTACTGTTGTCGTGTCATCAATAAATATTTTGATTCAATACCTTATTCGATATCTGAAGCAAAGCTATTTATAATTTCAGACATAACAGAACTTGTTTCAGAATGACGTAATGAAGCTACATCTGTCAAAAGTAGATCTAATTTCAATGAATCACTTTTCAACATGTAAAAAATGAAAATGAAAATAATAAAACGCCTCTAAAATCTCGACAAGACGATACATGACAGATCCTCAGCTGCCGGGGCGAAACGTGACGCGAATAAAACACTCCACCAAAATTTCGAAAAAGTAACCAAACACTGTGGGAAAATTTCGAACGCACTAGCCCCGTGTTCTGCCTTTCCGTCTGTCACACACTAAACTTCATTGCGGTCTCTTCATGCCCCGATAACATTAGTGCAGTCCTGTCTCACCTGTAGAGACGCCATTCTTGAAGAGTTGAGAAGAATTGACTGTGACGACAAGCCATACCGAGTGTGTTAATATACCTTTACTTTCACGCGACGGCCGATAGCATGGCGGGAAAGAGGAGTTGCCAACGCGCTTAATACCCCCCTCCCGGTAAAAACCCTTAAAAAAAACGTATCCCCTAAGAATTTCATACCAACACACATCCCAAACAATAATTAACTAAAAAGAAGACTTAGACACCAAAAGCATGACCTAAAACACCGGCAAATAAATCCGAAGAAACGGACTAGGCGGCACCGCAGAGAGAGGGGTCGGCTGCAGGCACCTTGGATGACCTGCGCCCCCCTCTCCCTCCCTCCTTCTCCCCCCCCCCTCCC
>NW_020870116.1:765788-768288 GCF_003789085.1 Penaeus vannamei | reverse complement strand
CCCTCTTTTCATTTTTCTTCTTCCTCTCCTTCTCTTTCTTTTCCTCCTCCTCCTCCTACTTCTTTCTTCTTCTCCATTCCTTTCTCTATCTCCTTCTCCTTCTTATTTTCCTCCTTCCTTTCATCCTCCGCCTTCTTCTTCTTCCTTATATCGGAATGGTATGCTTAAAGGAGGAGTATGACGCTGCGTTTGTTTTTCTTCCCCCTTCGGCTTCAGAGATCCGGCTCTTCACTTTCTGAAATGCCCTTTCCTCTCGGCCCATTTCATTGGCTATTTTTGTAATTTTTTGTAGACTTTTACTCGAGGTTTTGCTCTCTTTTTCCTCTTTTCACTTTCCTCTCAGCCCATTTAATTGGCTATTTTTGTAATTTTTTTTGTAGACTTTTACTCGAGGTTTTGCTCTCTTTTTCCTCTTTTCACTTTTCTTTCAGCCCATTTATTTATCTATTTGTAATTTTTTGTAGACTTTTACTCAAGGTTTTGCCATCTTTTCCCTTTTTTTCTCCTCTTTTCATTTTTCTTCTTCCTTTCCTTCTCTTTCTTTTCCTCCTCCTCCTCCTAATCCTTCTTTCTTCTTCTCCATTCCTTTCTCTATCTCCTTCTCCTTCTTATTTTCCTCCTTCCTTTCATCCTCCGCCTCCTTCTTCTTCCTTATATCGGAATGGTATGCTTAAAGGAGGAGTATGACACTGCGTTTGTTTTTCTTCCCCTTCGGCTTCAGAGATCCGGCTCTTCACTTTCTGAAATGCCCTTTCCTCTCAGCCCATTTCATTGGCTATTTTTGTAATTTTTTTTTTTTGTAGACTTTTACTCGAGGTTTTGCTCTCTTTTTCCTCTTTTCACTTTCCTCTCGGCCCATTTCATTGGCTATTTTTGTAATTTTTTTTGTAGACTTTTACTCGAGGTTTTGTTGTCTTTTTCCTCTTTTCACTTTTCTTTTAGCCCATTTATTTATCTGTTTGTAATTTTTGTGGACTTTTACTCAAGGTTTTGCCATCTTTTCCCTCTTTTTTCTCCTCTTTTCATTTTCCTTCTTCCTTCTCTTTCTTTTCCTCCTCCTCCTCCTAATCCTTCTTTCTTCTTCTCCATTCCTTTCTCTATCTCCTTCTCCTTCTTATTTTCCTCCTTCCTTTCATCTTCCGCCTTCTTCTTCCCCCTTCGGCTTCAGAGATCCGGCTCTTCACTTTCTGAAATGCCCTTTCCTCTCAGCCCATTTAATTGGCTATTTTTGTAATTTTTTGTAGACTTTTACTCGAGGTTTTGCTCTCTTTTTCCTCTTTTCATTTTTCTTCTTCCTTTCCTTCTCTTTCTTTTCCTCCTCCTCCTAATCCTTCTTTCTTCTTCTCCATTCCTTTCTCTATCTCCTTCTCCTTCTTATTTTCTTATTTAATTGGCTATTTTTGTAATTTTTTTCTTGTAGACTTTTACTCAAGGTTTTGCTCTCTTTTTCCTCTTTTCACCTTTCTTTCAGACTATTTATTTATCTATTTGTATTTTTTGTAGATTTTTACTCAAGGTTTTGCCATCTTTTCCCTCTTTTCATTTTTCTTCTTCCTTTCCTTCTCTTTCTTTTCCTCCTCCTCCTCCTAATCCTTCTTTCTTCTTCTCCATTCCTTTCTCTATCTCCTTCTCCTTCTTATTTTCCTCCTTCCTTTCATCCTCCGCCTTCTTCTTCTCCCTTCGGCTTCAGAGATCCGGCTCTTCACTCTCTGAAATGCCCTTTCCTCTCGGCCCATTTAATTGGCTATTTTTGTAATTTTTTGTAGACTTTTACTCGAGGTTTTGCTATCTTTTTCCTCTTTTCACCTCTCTTTCAGCCCATTTATTTATCTGTTTGTATTTTTTCCCATTTAATTTTCTATTTGTAATTTTTGTAGATTTTTACTCAAGGTTTTATCTTTTCCCTCTTTTCATTTTTCTTCTTCCTTTCCTTCTCTTTCTTTTCCTCCTCCTCCTCCTAATCTTTCTTTCTTCTTCTCCATCCCTTTCTCTATCTCTATATCTATCTCCTTCTCCTTCTTATTTTCCTCCTTCCTTTCATTTCGTTTGTTTTTCTTCCCCCTTCGGCTTCAGAGATCCGGCTCTTCACTCTCTGAAATGCCCTTTCCTCTCGGCCCATTTAATTGGCTATTTTTGTAATTTTTTTTTTTTTTTTGTAGACTTTTACTCGAGGTTTTGCTCTCTTTTTCCTCTTTTCACTTTCCTCTCAGCCCATTTAATTGGCTATTTTTGTAATTTTTGTAGATTTTTACTCAAGGTTTTGCTATCTTCTTCCTCTTTTTCCTCTTTTCATTTTTCTTCTTCCTTTCCTTCTCTTTCTTTTCTCCCTCCTCCTCCTAATCCTTCTTTCTTCTTCTCCATTCCTTCCTCTATCTCCTTCTCCTTCTTATTTTCCTCCTTCCTTTCATCCTCCGCCTTCTTCTTCTTCCTTATATCGGAATGGTATGCTTAAAGGAGGAGTATGACACTGCGTTTGTTTTTCTTCCCCCTTCGGCTTCAG
>NW_020870116.1:753288-755788 GCF_003789085.1 Penaeus vannamei | reverse complement strand
TAACGAGAATTTTGGACGATAAAGATCACGAGAATTTGAAGCGATAAAAATAACGAGAATTTTTTACCGTTAAAGAATTTTCAGCGATAAAAATAACGAGAATTTTTTAAACCCATAAAGAATTTTCAGCGATATTTTAAATAACGAGAAATTTTCAGCGGATATCATAACGAGAATTTTTACTGTTAAAGATTTTTCACCCATAAAATAACGAGATTTCAGCGATAAAGAATTTTTTCAGCGATTAAATAACGAGAATTTTTACTGTTAAAAGATTTTTTTCACCCATAAACGAGATATTCAGCGATAAAGAGATTTTAAAGAAATAACGAGAATTTTTTAGCGATAAAGAATTTTTTTTTCACCATAAAAACTAACGAGAATTTTACCTTTTACGAGAATGAATTTGACCGATTAATAAATATGAGAATTTTTTACCGATAAAGAATTTTCAGCGATAGAAATAACACAGAAAAAGATTTCAGCGAAAGACAATAACAATTAACGAGAATTTTTACTCATAAAGAATTTTCAATATAAATTAACGAGAAATTTTCAGCGATAAAAATAACGAAAAATTTTTACCAATAAAGAATTTTCACCCATAAAATAACGAGAATTTTCAACCTTCAAGGAAAGGAGAGCGGGCACCGTTCTCTCCTAAAGGTACGCAGAGTTATGGCACGGTCCGGGTACAATATGGCTTTTTGGGGTACATATGGGGAAGAGGAGGTATGTAGGGAGGGGTAAGGGGGAGGTGAGGGTATTAGGGAGGGTAGGGGAGGGAGGTAGGGGTAGAGGAGGTATGTGGGAGGGTAGGGGTAGGGTAGGGAGGGTAGGGGGAGGGAGGGTTGTAGGGAGGGGTAGGGGAGGGAGGGTAATGTTAGGGAGAGGGGTAGGGGGAGGGAGGGTATGTAGGGAGGGGTAGGGGTAGGGGGAGGGGGGATAGAATAATTTCTTTTTCTTTCGTTTTCTCTCTCTCTTCTCTCTCTCTTTCTTTTTTTTTTTTTATAGTTCTTTCGCATGAAGCAAGGTGACTTTCCCTCTCCGTGTAATGCAGGAAAGGGTGGGATAAAAAACCTTATATTCCGGTTATGGCAACACTTGCTCTCGCTCTCTCTGCCCTCTCACCTCTTCCTCTCTCTTTCTCTCTCTCTTCTCTTCTCTCCTCCTCTCTCTCTCTCTCTCTTCTTTCTCATTTTAATCTGTTTTCTTCGTTCTGTTCTTTGCGTTCTCTTTTTTCTCTTTCTCTCTTTCTTTTCTTTTTCTTCTCTCTTCTCTCTCTCTCTCATTCTCTCTTTCTCTCTCTCCCTCTCTCTCTCTCCACTACTCTCTCTCTCTCTCTCTCATCTTCTCTCTCTCTCTCTCTCCTCTCCTCCTCCCTCTCTCTCATTCTTTCTCTTCGTCTCTCTCATCTTTCTTCTCTCTCTCTCGCGTCGTCTTCTCTCTGTCTCTGCATCTCTCTCCCCCTATTCAACAGTATCTTATCTATATCTATCTAATCTATCTATCTATTAGTCTATCTATCTATCTAAGTCTTCTAAATCTAGATATATATATATAACTATATTATATATATAGTAATAATTTCCTCTCTTTCTCTGGTGTGTATAATAATCACATGGGTTGTGTGTGCGTGGTGCATGTTGTGTGGATGTGTGTGTGTGGTGGTGGTGTGGTGTAGTATTGTGCGTGCGCGGCCGCGTGTGTTGTGTGTGTGGTGTTTGTCCTGCACTTGCAATCATGGAAAGAAAAGAAGGTTCTTCGTATGTATATATGTTGTTTCATCATACCGATAATCTAGGAATGGCTGCATGTAGTTGTGGATATAATTCACAGTATATGAAAAGACTAGTATTAATAAGCTTCCATCACGGGGAAAGTGAAAAGTTGCAGGATGAGTACAGAAGCAAGTCCTGACGTGCAGGACCGAACTCACCGAAATGATGTTATGTGATGTTATTCAATGTTTGTTGAGAATGATGGTGTTGGGTCGCTCTATTGGTTTGTTATATTAAGAAATGTTGAGTTGGTCAGCGATATAGATTAAAAGGTACGTGCATAATTCATTAATTTTTTTAATTTTTTTTAAATTTATTTTTAACTTATTAATTTTATTAATTTAGTTTATTTTTTTTTCACTATCTCCTGTTCTTTTTTTCTTTCTCCTTTTGTCTTTCTATTCCTACTTATGTTTCTTCTATTTCCGTAATATCCTTCTTCCCTTCTGTCGTAGCCGTGCATTTGTTTAGTGAAGAAAGCTTACTTGTCCTGGAGTTCGAAAACGAGACTTATTCCTAAGAATTACATCTATATTCATTTATTCGTACCTTTTCTTATTGCTCTCTTTTCTTTCTCATTTTGTACACTTATCTCTTACATTCATTATTTCTCCTATCTTCGATTTTTCCTTCTTATACGTAGGTGTGTTGAGTTTCGCGAGAAGAAGACTTATTTTTTTCATTTTTGCTATTTCTTCCTTACTGTGCTCTCACTTCTC
>NW_020870116.1:740788-748288 GCF_003789085.1 Penaeus vannamei | reverse complement strand
CTCCCTCCCTCGCGACACGGTGGCGCCGGCGGGGACCTCGCGGCGGCGGAGCTCTCCCTGAAGGCCACGCGCTGAGACCCCAGATAATTTTCGGTTGAGAATATTGCTTTTACACCGTCATTATATGTATTTTTTTTTTTTTTTTTCCTTTTCAGAGTGGAAAGCGGAGAGAATGTTCTCGGTTCGATCATGTTGCCGAGGTGGGCGTCGCGTAGCCGTCGCCCGCTCCACTTTTCGGCGCGGGCCAGGGCGTGCGGTGATTACAGTTGGTATACTCACACAGATAATCAGTAAACACACACACACACATCACATACACACATATAATTATGCCAATTGTATGTCCTGCAATTTCCCTCGGCGTTCTCTTTTCGCTATCATATTATGTATACTCATTCTCTCTCTCTCTCTCTCTCTCTCTCTCTCTCTCTCTCTCTCTCTCTATATATATATATATATATATATATATATAGTATATAATATATATATATATATATATATATTATGATATACGCACACACACAATCCGAAATGCATAGGAAGCCACCCATCATAAATCCCCCCTCTACACGTCTGCTTTGACAACATGCCTCTCCTCGCCGCCCAGAGGCCCACAGGTTCGTCGTCGAGAGGCTGCGCGCAAGCGTCGGGGCACTGGGCGGCGGGGCGTTTCCTGCGACCCGAGCAAAAGTGTTCTACATGACGACTTGCGATCATGACTTGTATTCGCACGTCGGGGTCATTGTTTTTTTTGCGATCGCTGTTATATGGGTCTACGTTTATGGAGTCCCGATTCGTTTCAGGTTTGTGTGTGTTTAAGATGCTTGTTGGTGTGTTGGTGTGTGGGGGATGTTTGTGTTTTTTTTTGGTTTCTGTGTCCCTTGTGTGTAGTGTGCGGGTTGCGTTTGGCTTGCTTGTTGGGATGTGTGTGTGTGTGTGTGTATCGGTGTGTACATCTATGTGTGTACATTTACTTGTCCATGACGTATGTAGGTTCATCTTATTATTGCCCATAATTGCATACATGCATACGAGTTTTTATTTATGTTTTTTTTTATGTGTTTGGGTACATGTGTGCCTCAAGTGTACAAATACAATACGTTTTTTGTTGCAAATACACCATAGGCTTTCACACGCTTCCAAATATGACGTCAGCTGGGTACATATCAGCTGTTTTCTTCGGTTCTCTTTGTAAAAAAATAATTTGACATGATCTGTTTGGAATGATATAATTAAGACATAGAGATGTTGACATGAAGATGAGAACAAGAGATATTTTTTAAAGAAATTTAAAGAAATAAAGTAAATTGCATATTTTTTTCACTGAAGAAATAAAGATCGTTATTTCATGAAGGTAACATTTACAATAATAGTTATGATGATAAAGAATTATGATAGATAATTTAGAAATTACTTTTGATGAAGGTTATAATATTTATACAAATGTTCCTAATGTTATGAAGACGGAAGATTATAATAATTATGATGATATTTATGATAACAGTATAATAACAATAATGGTGATGAATATGATTATAACAATTATAATAGTTATGATAAAGGTATAATGATGATAATGATAAAAATGATAATAATAATGATAATAACAATAATATCAACAATTATGATAATAACAATAACAATGTTGATAATGATAATAATAAGATTATAAAAATGATAAAAAATAACTGTCATAGTGATAACAATAATCATAATGATATATAACAACGATAATAGAAATGATAATAACAATAACATCAATAATAATGATAGTTATAATAGTGATAGTAGCGATAATAGTAATAATGATAACCATCATCATTATTATGATAGATATAACAATAACAGCAATGGTGATGATGATAAAAGAATAATGATAATAATGATAATGATTATTATTACTATAATGATAAAGATAATAACAATAATAATAATAGTAATATTGATGATAATAATGATAATGCTATGATAATACTGGTAATGATAATAGTAATAATGATGAAAATAATTGAAGGTAATAATAATTAATAATAATAATATAATAATGATAATTGAAATAATAAAGTATAAAATGATGATTAAAAGATATCAATATAATATAATCAACTTATGAATTAATATAATGATATCATTAACAATAATCTTTATAATAATGATGAAATGTTAGTAATAAGAAAATAATAATGATGATATCATATAATGATAAGAACAATAATAGTTTAGTGTAGTAGTATTAGTAGTAGTAGCAGTAGTAGTAATGAATAATAATGATAATAATAATAATAATAATAATGATAATAAATATGATAAAAATAGTAATAAAGATAACAATAATGACAGTAGTAGAATAGTAGTAATAATGATGATATATAAACAATAACAATTATGATAAAAAAAACAATAATAACTGCGATGATGATAAAAATCATCATGCTTATGATAATGATGATAACAAGAAAAAAATATTAGCAATATTTATTATCATCAATCAACCCAGACAAACATTCGTAAATATATATTTTTTTCTTTCTTTCTTTTTTTCTAAGCAGAGACAGCAAGATCTGCGTGTGGTCTTGCAAGAAAAAGTTTCTATTCCCCCCCCCAAAAAAAAAAAAAAATAGTTGACATCTTCTTTTAATTGACCTCTGGATGACCTTGTGCTTCTTATGCTTATCTCAAACGAGTCAAGTTAATCTGAATACCAATCAGACTTGAGAGAACCGGTTTGCTTATTAGTATTCAAAAGAAACGAAAAAAAACATGTTTGTAGTGGTAAGCGCCGCGGTCACGATCAGTAGCTTTCAGAGACAAAATATATATATATATATATATATATATATATATATATATATATATATATATATATATGTGTGTGTGTGTGTGTGTGTGTGTGTGTGTGTGTGTGTGTGTGTGTGTGTGTGTGTGTGTGTGTGTGTGTGTGTGTGTGTGTGTGTGTGTGTGTGGTGTGTGTGTATGTGATTAGTGTGCGTGTGGTGTTTTATTCCGTATTGAGTGTTTTTGGAGACAGGAATGAGCGGCGAAAGAGATGGAGCAGGACAGTGGACACTGGTGTGATTGTTCCCGGTGTCAATAGATGGCGTGGGAGACGACGAAACCTCGAAGGGTGTTTAGGATCTTTGCTTTCCTCTCTCTCTTTTTTTCTCTTTCTCTTTCTCTCTCTCTCTCTCCTCTCTCTCTCTCTCTCTTCTCTCTCTCTCTCTCTCCTCTCTCTCTCTCTTCTCTCTCTCTCTCTTCTCTCTTCATCTCTTATCTTCTCTTCTCTCTCTCTCTCTCTCTCACCTCTCCTCCTCTCTCTCTCTCTTCTCTCTTTCTCTCTCTCTCCTCTTCTCTCTCTCTCTCCTCTCTCTGCTCATCTCATCTTTCTTTTCTTCTCCTTCTCTCTCTCTCTCTCTCTCTCTCTCTCATCTCTCTCTCCCTCTTCCCTCTCCCTTTCCCTCTCTCTCTCCTCTCTCTCTTCGTTTCTCTCTCCTGCTCTCTTCTCTCTTCGCTCTCTCCTCCGTCTCTTCGCCTCTTCTCCCCCCCTCTCTTGTTCTCTGCGTCTCTGCTCTCTCTCTCTATCTATCTTCATATCTCTATAAATTCCTCTCATGCTCATCACTTGGTGTCATATCTCGTGTCTCTTTCTGGTGCTCTTAAATCATGTTGTCTCGCGTACTGTTCTGTCATCTCTCTACTCTCTCTCTCTCTCCTGTCTACTCTCTCTCTCTCTCGTCTCGATCTCATTCTCTTTGTGACCTCTCATCACTCTCAGACTTATCTTTCATCTCAATTTACTCTCGTACCTGTCGTTCCTCTCATCTCGCTCCTCGGTCTTCAATCCTTATTTCCCGTCCTCTCAATTCGTTCTCTTTCCTTCTCATCCATCTCTCAATATCTATCTCTCTTCACTCTCCTCATACTCTCTCTTCCATCTCTACATTCTATCTTCTATACTTCGTACATCATCGTCCTCTCTCTCTAGTCTCTCTCTCAGTCTGCTTCTCTTCTCTACACACTCAATATTTATATCTCTCTCTAACAACCTATATTTCCTTGGTCCTCATGTGATCTTTTCGCTTTAACCGGGAGTACAGGATGATGTTTCAAAAGGAATTTAATCAGATTTTTTTGCGTATATTTTAGGGAGAGATTGCAATCCTTTCACATATCAACTGCAGTAATCTTTTAGATGCACATTTATTAAAAATTAACATTAAGAAAAATATTAAATAAAATAAATAAAAAATTAGGAAAAATAGAAAACATAGAGCAAATAAGGACGTCAAAGCAAGTGAAATCTTAGAAATAGTAAATCAGAAATATTTTCGTTGTGTACGTAAGTATGTCCGGACATCAACTATCTAGGCTATCAGAAATATTTATCGTTATATTTGTTACGTAATCTATGCTATGTATCGTATCTATCGCGGTGTACGTATCTATCGCTATGTATGTATCTATCGCTGTGTAGTTCTATAGCGGTGTACGTACTCTATCGCTTTGTATGTATCTATCGGCTGGTGTATCGTATCTATCGCGGTGTACGTATCATCGCGTATCGTATCTATGGAAGCGGTGTCGTAATCTGCGGTACGTATGCTGTATTATTGGCGGTTTGTACGTATCTATCGTTGTGTACGTATCTATCGCTATGTATGTATCTATCGCGGTGTACTACACCCGTTATAGCGGTGTTCTTATCATATGCGATAATAACAATATGATATAGCAATAATAATAGTAATGATAATGATTTAACAATAACAATAAGACGACTGATAATATAATTTTGATCAAGTTGATAATAATAACAGAATGATGATAAAAAGTAATATGATAGTGATAACAATAAAACAATGATAAACCTATAACTTATTGATAATAGCAAGTGATAATGATAATATCAATGATAATCGCATCAATCAACTAATAACAACAAAATAATAAATAAAAGAGAAATAATAACAATAATAAACGAAATAATAACAATAATAAGAGAATAATAAGAGAATAGTAATAGAATATTCAATAATAAGAGAAATAATAACAATAATAAGAGAATAATAACAAATAAGAGTAAATAATAACAATAATAAGAGAAATAATACAATATAAGAGAAATAATAAAAACAATAATAGTAATAGTAAGCGATAAATAGTGACAATATCGCCTATCAATTTATTTATTATTATTATTGTCAATCACAAGACTTAGACACTTAACAAAGGATATATGGAGGAGACATCAATAAGGAAAGCAAACCCTGCAACACAAAAGAGATAAGTTGCAACAGGAATCTTTTTTTTTTTTTGGTATTTTTCTTCACGTTGCAAAACGGTGTCTATCTACTATTATTAATTTAAGAATTATTATTATTATTAGGATTAGGATTAAAATCTGATTGGTTTAAAATGATCGTGAATTTCAATCAGTGCAGAGAATTTAATGATATTCATAGGCTTATATATCGTCATCTGCACTCCGTATCGTTGACAATATGCAAGGCTGATTATCGTGTGTAAATATCATAATATATATAAATATATATGTATATTATTATATTATTATATAATAATATAGTATATATATAATATATATATATTATATATATAATGTGTGTGTGTATATATTTGTATATGTATGTAATGTGTGTGTGTGTGTTGTTGGTGTGGTGTGTGTGTGTGTGTGTATGTGTGTGTGTGTGTGTGTGTGTGTGTGTGTGTGTGTGTGTGTGTGTGTGTGTTATGTGTGTTGTGTGTTGTGTATACATACATACATACATCATACACATCACACATACAGCACACACACACACACACACACACACACACACACACACACATATTACTTATAATATATATATATATATTAATATATATATATATATACTATATATTTATATCAAGCTATGATTACACACCGAACACATATGCACAAAAATAAATGTGTCTACAACAATGAAAAACGAAAAAAGCAAAATGGTTTGTTTGAAAGAGCTCGTTCGAAACGTTGCGTTTATTTATCTCATTGTGGTTATTGTGGTTATGTTTTATATATATATAATATATATTATATATTATATATATTATATTATAATATATATATATAATATTATATATATATATATATATATATATATAGTATATATATATATATAATATATAATATAATTATTATATATATATATATTATATTTATATAAATATATATAATATTAATTATTATAAATATATAAAATATATAATTATATATATATATAATATATAATATATATAAATATATATATATTGAATGAAAAACTATAACTTTACAGCCGGAAGTAGTTAGTCTCATACCCAGTGAGGAATATATATATAAAATACATAAATATGTATATGTTAAATTAATATACATACATATTATAATAATATATATATAGATTGATAGATAGATAGATAGATAGATACAGATAGATATATTGTGAACAGCCAGAAGAAAAAAAACATAGCTAATAGTTATAATAATCATAATAACAATGATAAAGGTAATGATAATAATGATAATGATGGCAATTAATGAACTAATAAACATTATAGAAATAGATAATTCCTAAAACAGGATAAAAAGAACAGTAAATAAGTTGGCAATAATAAGAAAATAACAACAATAATGATAATAATAATAACAATAATGATAATAATAATGACAATGATGATAATAATGGCAATAATGATATCAATAATAACAACATCAATAAGAATAACAACATCAATAAAAACAATGATAATAACAACAAGCAATGATAATAACAAGATAAAAAAATGAAAAGCAAAAATAACAAACACATCTATTCTCCAGTCTGAAGAATTTCACAAATAACTGAAGTAATTTTTCGTAAGGCGAGATAATAAAACTAGGGAGAAGAACAATAAGAATGATAATAGAAATAACAATAATAATGATAATAATAATAACAATAACAATAATAATAATGACAATGATGATAAGAATATTGACAATAATAATATCAAATAATAATAAAAAACATTACACTAATAATAGCAAATTCCAAAAAAACTATGATAACAACATGGTATAATAACAAATGAAAAACGTAAGCCAAAAATAATTACAAATGCATCTATTCTCTCCAGTCGGAAGAATTTCACAAATAGCGAGTGGCATCTGATAAAGCGAGACAGAACCTGCCCCGTCAAGCAGAACAGGGAGGTGTGTTTACATTGCGTTGGTATCTCGTTATCCTTCTCTCTCTTTGTCTCTGTCTCTGTTTCTGGCTTTGGCTTTCTCTCTCATCATTTTTCTGTCTGTCTATCTGTCTCATGTCTCTGTTTTCTGGTTTCTCTTCTTTGTCTTTGTCTCTGTTTCTGGCTGTTTCTCTTTCTGTTCTGTCTGTCTTTTCTTCTTCTGTCTGTCTAGTCTCCTGTCTCTGTCTCATGTCGTCTTTCTTCTCTCAATCTGTCTGTCTCCTGTCTCTGTCTGTCTTTTCCTCTCTCTGTCTC
>NW_020870116.1:731598-736598 GCF_003789085.1 Penaeus vannamei | reverse complement strand
TATGCGTATGCATATGTGTGTGTGTGTGTGTGTGTGTGTGTGTATATATATATATATATAATATATATATATATATATATATATATATATATTTGTTTATTTATTTATTTATGTATGTATGTAAGTATAATGTTCTGCTCCACTTGTGCGAGTGTTAAGAAGCCTGAATTGACGTAGTTATGATGAAAAGTAATTAAGTATCATTTAATTAAGAACCATTACGGTAATGTTGGTGTGGATAAAGTAGCGGTGACATAAAATACACTTTTTTTTCGGGAGAAGTACATTAATTAAAACAGAAATCGGGAGGGAATATAAAACTGTACCAAACTGCTTATGTCATTTCCCTTCAACTCTAAAATGAAAGTGGTATAAAACACCTCCCATGCCGATGTGATTTGACACCGCGCCTGGTTAGCGAGACGACAAGCCGAGAAGCCGGTTTGGAGGAGAATGCAACACGACCCCACGTGAGCCGAGACATAAACATGGCTTTGGTTCTTTGGTTTTGAGGGATTTAATCCGGTTTGACAATTATAACAGTACGTAGTGATGTGTTTGGTTGATGAAGATAGTAATAACCAGGTTTCATATTTATAACAGTATATAGTGATATAGTAATAATCAGGTTTCACAATTATAACAGTACGTAGTATGTTTGGTTAAGATAGTAATAATCAGGTTTCACTATTATAACAGTACATAGTGGTATATATGGTTAAGATAGTAATAATCAGGTATCACAATTATAACTACGTAGTGATATGTTTGGTTGAGTAAGATAGTAATAATCAGGTTTCACAATTATAACAATACATAGTGATATGTTTGGTTGAATAAGATAATAATAATCAGGTTTCACAATGATAATAGTACGTAGTGATATGTTTGATTGATTAAGACGGTTATGATCAGATTTTACAATTATAACAGTATGTAGTGATATATCTGGTTGATTAAGATAGTAATAATCAGGTTTCACAATAAGAACAGTAGATAATTATATATTTGATTGATTGATAGTAATAATCAGGTTCCACAATTATAATAGTACATAGTGATATGTTTGGTTGAATAAGATAATAATAATCAGGTTTCACAATAATAGCAGATAATTATATATTTGCTTGATTAAGACAGTATTAATCAGGTTTCACAATAAGAACAGTACATACTGATAACGTTGACAGACAAGTAATCATATTTTACAATAATAACAGTACATAAGTATATCTTCGGTTGATTAAGATAGTAATCAGCAGGTTTTACAATAATAACAACACATAATGATACTTTAGGTTAATTAAGACAGTAATAACCAGGTTTTACAATGATAACTACATAATGATACTTTTGGTTAATTAAGACAGTAATAACCAGGTTTTACAATAATAACAATAAATAATGATAACTTTGGTTGATTTAGACAGTAATAACCAGGTTTCACAATAATATTACATAATGATACATGTGGTTATTTGATTTTGACAGCAATAATTAGCTTTCATGATAATAACACAATTATATCTTTGGTTATTTGATTTTGACAATAATCAGGTTTCATAATATAACAATAATATCCTTGATAATTTGATTTTGACAATAATCAGGTTTTATAAAGATATCACATAATGACATCTTTGGTTATTTGATTTTGACAGCAATAATCAGGTTTCATAATAATAACACAATTATATCTTTGGTTATTTGATTTTGACAATAATCATGTTTTATAATATAACACAATTATATCCTTGATAATTTGATTTTGACAGCAATCAGGTTTCATAATATAACACAATTATATCTTTGGTTATTTGATTTTGACAATAATCATCATAATAATAACACAATAATATCCTTGATAATTTGATTTTGACAATAATCAGGTTTCATAATAATAACACAATAATATCCTTGATAATTTGATTTTAACAATAATCAGGTTTCATAATATAACAATAATATCCAATAATATTTTGACAATAATTATATCTTTGGTTATTTGACTTTGACAATAATCAGGTTTCATAAAAATATCACATAATGACATCTTTGGTTATCTGACGCTCGCTACTGCAACCAACATGTACCAGAGAAGACCTACTAGTCCTTGACAACAACAATCAATCAAGCTTTTGCATAATATCAATCATCAATAATAATCAACAATAATCAATAATCAATAGTCAATTCATCAATAAAATAATCAACAATAATCAGTTTATATAATATTCAATCAAATCAATAATAATCAACAATAATCAACAAACAATCATTTATATAATATAATATAATCAACAATAAACAACAACAATCAGATTTTTACAAATATCAATCACAATAATAATCAACAATAATCAACAATAATCTATATAATAATCAATCATCAATATATATCAACATAATCAAACACAATCAAGTTTTATATAATATCAATAATAATCAACAATAATCAACAACAAATCAAGTTTTTATATAATATCAATCACGAAAATAATCACAATAATCAACAACAATCAAGTTTTTATATAATATCAATCAATCAAAATAATCAAACAATAATCAACAATAATTCAGGTTTTTATATAATATCAATCCACGAAAATAATCAACAATAATCAACAATAATCAGTCAACAATAATCAACATCAATATATCCACGAAAATAATCAACATATCAACAATAATCAGGTTTTATATAATATCAATCATCAATAATAATCAACAATAATCAACAACAATCAAGTATAATATCAATCCACGAAAATAATCAACAATAAACAACAATAATCAGGTTTTTATATAATATCAATCCACGAAAATAATCAACAATAATCAACAACAATCAGGTTTTTATATAATATCAGTCATCAATAATAATCAACAATAAACAACAACAATCAGATTTTTACATAATATCAATCCACGAAAATAATCAACAATAATCAACAACAATCAGGTTTTTATATAATATCAATCCACGAAAATAATCAACAATAATCACATCAGGTTTTTATATAATATCAATCATCAATAATAATCAACAATAAACAACAACAATCAGATTTTTACATAATATTAATTATCAATAATAATCAACAATAATCAACAATAATCAAGTTTTTATATAATATCAATCCACGAAAATAATCAACAATAATCAACAATAATCAAGTTTTATATAATATCAATCATCAATAATAATCAACAATAATCAACAACAATCAGGTTTTAATATAATATCAATCATCAATAATAATCAACAATAAACAACAACAATCAGATTTTTACATATTAATTATCAATAATAATCAACAATAATCAACAATAATCAAGTTTTTATATAATATCAATCCACGAAAATAATCAACAATAATCAACAACAATCAGGTTTTTACATAAAATCAATCATCAATAATAATCAACAATAAACAACAATCAATCAAGTTTTTATATAATATCAATCCACGAAAATAATCAACAACAATCAGGTTTTTATATAATATCAATCCACGAAAATAATCAACAATAATCAACAACAATCAAGTTTTTATATAATATCAATCATCAATAATAATCAACAATAAACAACAACAATCAGATTTTTACATAATATCAATCCACGAAAATAATCAACAATAATCAACAAAAATCAGGTTTTTATATAATATCAATCATCAATAATAATCAACAATAAACAACAACAATCAGATTTTTACATAATATTAATTATCAATAATAATCAACAATAATCAACAATAATCAATTTTTTATATAATATCAATCCACGAAAATAATCAACAATAATCAACAACAATCAATTTATTATAATATCAATCATCATAATATCAACAATAAACAACAACAATCAGATTTTTACATAATATCAATTATCAATAATAATCAACAATAAACAATAATCAATCAAGTATTTATATAATATCAATCCACGAAAATAATCAACAACAATCAGGTTTTTATATAATATCAATCCACGAAAATAATCAACAATAATCAACAACAATCAAGTTTTTATATAATATCAATCCACGAAAATAATCAACAATAATCAACAACAATCAAGTTTTTATATAATATCAATCCACGAAAATAATCAACAATAATCACAACAATCATATCAATCACGGTTCTATTATAATATCATCATCAATAATAATCAACAATAATCAACAATAATCAGGTTTATATAATATCAATCCAGAAAATAATCAACAATAATCAACAATAATCAGTTTTTATAAAATATCAATCCACGAAAAATAATCAACAACAAATCATTTTATATATAATATCAATCCACGAAATAATCAACAACAATCAGTTTTTATATAATATCAATCACGAAAAATAATCAACAATAATCAACAATCAATCAAGTTTTTATATAATATCAATCCACAAATAATCAACAATTAATCAACAATCAGTTTTTATTAATATCAATCCAGGAAAATAATCAACAATAATCAACAATAATCAGGTTTTTATATAGTATCAATCATCAATAATAATCAACAATAATCAACAAGTTTTTATATAATATCAATCCACGAAAATAATCAACAATAATCAACAACAATCAGGTTTTTATATAATATCAATCCACGATCAAGTATAATATCAATCCACGAAAATAATCAACAGCAATCAAGTATAATATCAATCCACGAAAATCAACAACAATCAAGTTTTTACATAATATCAATCCACGAAAATAACGTAAATAGGAGTAGCTAGTTACGGAAAGGAAAGGAAGCCGAACGACACGCCCGTTGCTAAGGAACACACGACTGGCAGAGGAAAGATGACACCCAGAGACGCTGTGTTGACCTTGAGACAGCAATATTTTCTCACGGAGAGAGGAGGCGGCGACGGAGGCCGAAGAGGTCACGGCGGAGCGAAACGAGGTCGGGTGCTGCGCTGGGGAGGGGTACTGAGGGCACGTTGGGATTTTTTTTTTTTTTTTTTTTGTGATT
>NW_020870116.1:721598-726598 GCF_003789085.1 Penaeus vannamei | reverse complement strand
AGCACAATCTCCATGTTTCACATAATGTATTCAAACAGTTCCTCCATGTCCAGAAATACACATTTTGCTCCACACAAACGAAGGCTAGTTCCACTAATTCTAAGATTTCTAACTATGTTTTAATATTTACTTCACGTAGCCGCGCGCTCGCACCGGTGAATTTTCACGCTTGACAGCTACAGAAATCTACAAGAGGTACGCCTAGTTCTATATAGATTTGTGTATTTTTGATAGCAATGATGCACTTATGTGGAGGTGGAACTACGGTATATAGACATATAGAATTGCTCACAATGACTAAATTTTTAAATCCTATTCTTAGTTTAGTATTGGCTCTAATCTGCGTGTTTACACCAAGATTTTCTTAGATATCATTTACAGTGTTAGGGGGGTGAGCACATTTATTTTTCATGATCTGGAGTGGCCACATAAGAGTGTGGATGATCTCTGTTTTCATAGCCGTCTTATTCACTTATCTCTCTCACGCTCTAGAGCACATTATCTTCTCCTAAGTCTTGTTCGGAGATAAGTGAAGCTGAGAATAATATCTTTTTGAATATTAACCAAGCTGGTTGGGATCACCTGCAAATTTGGTGAGATATTGGGGTTGGTGTAAGTATTGTGTCGTTTTTTTTGTTTTGTTGCTACAGTATGAATCTGCATGTGGGTAGATGAAAAATGATGTATGAAAAAGAATATTTTAGCATTATGCTCATGGTGCTTTTATTTTTGCCTATGCATACTCATAATTGTACATTTCCTTTCTTTGTCATATATCAGATTGGTCAGTCAGCTTAACGCTATATCGCTTTCTATAGTGCTATATTCCGTGTGTTTATTCATTTTTTTAGTTTGTATTGACATCCTCTCCATTTTCATATGGTTCAATCTTATACTTACAAGGATGTACACCGTTTTCTCTTGCTCCAAATCTGTCTTGTTCTCTCTTCTCTTTCTTTTAGTCTCTTTCCTTTCATACTCTTTGTTCTAATTCGTATTTGTGTCGCTCTCTCTAGGGATCTCCCGCTCGTACGCTACTCGCAGACACTCTTGACCCCAGTATTTCTGTTGAAGAACTTGAAACTTGCTCGTGAACTTTTTTCGTACAGTGCTTGTATAGCTATTCTCTCTTCTTCCCTCTAGGATCAGTGCCGCTGTCGTTGCTCTCTGAGTCCCGTCCTTCTGGCTCATATACGGCTCCCTCTAGCTTCGACTCTCAATTTCGTGGCTGCTCTCCTCTCTCTCTGTTATACTTGTTACTCCTGCTAACCTGCTCTCTGTACTATCTACTCTCTGTGTCTGCGGTCATCCTACGCTCCATCCTGTTCTCTCTCTCTTTCTCCTGGCTCTCATATCCCGCCTGATCCTAGCGTGTGCTGCCTTGGACGTTCTTACTCCAGATTTTTGACTAAAGCTCACTTATTGAAACTTGGCTTTCGAGATCCTCACGTGTCTGTAGCTCCTGCTCCTCTCTGGACCACTCTCGCAATCTGTCTCCAATACTTGAACTTGAATCCAGATTAGAATCAGTAATTGAGGGTTGGTACTATACTATGATTCTGCTACTGACTTGAAGCCAGCTGATCACAGACATTGGCCACTTGAATCCTCAAGTCACACGCTGACACTATTATGTCTTAGCTTGGTTAGGTGAAATCATGGTGATGGATCCAGTACATCACGTTTACTATATGATCGCATCTGGGATCCTTTGGGTCTGTGGTTGTGATAGCCATAGATTGTGTGCTGAGACAACTGACCACTTGTCCAGATTGGCGTAAAGGTGTGAACCGATCCTGCGTCTGCTGAAGCCAGCTGATCCAGACAGGTTGTCCGCTTGAACCAGACTTGCTGAATACCAATTTGTGAACCACTCACACGCTGACCACTTTGCTGCCTGCTTGGCTGAACTGTGGGTTGATCACTCACACGCTGACCACTAGAACCAGTCTGGGTGAAGCCAGCTGATCCAGTCAATTGACCAGCTGATCCAGACTGCCTGAAGCCAGTGGCACCAGTCACACGCTGTCCACTTGCTCCTGCTTGAGAGAAAGTGGTTGACCCAGTCACTCGCTGACCACTAGAACCAGTCTGGGTGAAGCCAGCTGATCCAGACAGTTGACCACTTGAACCAGATTGGCTGAAACCACTTGAACCACTTACACGCTGTCCACTCGCTCCTGCTTGAGAGAAAGTGGTTGACCAGTCACTCGCTGACCACTAGAACATTCTGGGTGAAGCCAGCTGATCCAGACAGTTGCCACTTGAACCAGTTTGGCTGAAACCATTTGAACCACTTACACGCTGAACACTTGCTCCTGCTTGAGAGAAAGTGGTTGACCCAGTCACACGCTGACTGCCTGATCCAGCTTGGCTGAAACCAGTTGATCCAGTCACACGTTGACCACTAGACCCCAGTCTGGGTGAAGCCAGCTGATCCAGACAATTGACCACTTGTTTCCAGATTGGCCAAAAGATGAGCCAGTCACACGCTGACCACTTGATCCGAAAGCCAGCTGATCTCAATCTGCTGACCACTTGCTCCTGCCTGAGAAGCTGGTTGATCCAGCCACTCGCTGACCACTGATCCTGTCTGAGAGAAAACTGGTTGATCACTCACACGCTGACCACTTGCTCCTGCTTGGGTGAAACTGGTTGATCCAGTCACTCGCTGACCACCAGCCTGGGCTGAAAGCCTGATCCTATCTCTCCAGAAAACTGACTACTTGATTCCGGATTGGCCAAAAAGATGAGCCAGTCACACGTGGCCACTTTGATCCGAAGCCAGCTGATCCAGTCTGCTGACCACTTGCCTCCTGGCCTGAGAGAAGCTGAGTTGATTCCAGTCACTCGCTGACCATTTGATCCTGACTGGCTGAAGCTTAGCTGGACCAGCCCCACTTGGCCATTTGAACTAGTCTGAATGAAGCTGGTGGATCCAGTCACACGCTGACCACTTTGATCCCCTTTGGATGAAACCAGGTGATCCAGTCAACTGACCACCTGAACCTGTCTGACTGAAGGTATTTGATCCAGTAACACGTTGACCAAGGGTGCCTGTCTGACTGAATTGGTTTGCTGAGCCAGTTTGAGAGATGCCACTTAATCCACTCAAACGCTGACCACTTAATCCTGTTGGGCTGGCAATCCCGGATCCTGTCTGGCTAAATCTATTGGATCCTGTCACTAGTCCACTTGATTGTGACTGGCTAAAACTGGTTGAAGTTTGACGTGACGTAGAACCTTGTCAGCCCGGTTGAAACTGGGGATCCTGACTGGCCAAAATTAGCATTTGTGCCTCTTTGACTGAAACTGGTGGATCCAGCCAGTCGCTGACCAGCTAATCCCGGTTGAACGCACACCACTTGACCCTGTCTGGCTGAAACCACTGTTGAACTGACCAGTAAACTGTGACCCAAAGCTCTGCTGAGAACCAGAACTTTGTTGAGAGTTAAAGTTCTGTTGAGAGCTAACGGCTTGCTGGCTTATTTGACTGAGCAAATTTGTGACAGGTAAATCTTGACTGTTTGAGTAGAAGTTAGCTATGTTTGGGCCTTCTTCTTCACTAACAGTTGCTTGATACCCACTCTCGCCATCAATGAAGTAACGAGTTACTCTGTAATAAATGAAAAATATCGTTGGTACTATTAAACATATAGATATACATATGTATGGGTGTGTAAATGTGTGTGTGGTGTGTGGTGCATGTATATGTGGGTGATGTGTGTGTATAGACACATATATATGATTTTATTTTCATTCATTTTTCAAGAACAATTGTCTCTGAGCTTTACATGTTTATATCCTTAGATGCTACAAGATTTGTGGACTGAAATAATTTTCAGACACTATGAGAACATTTGATAACAAGAGTGCATGTATTGTCTCCCTTACCCTTGATATATCAGTGGTAAGGATTATATCCGGTTTTACTAAAAGCTGACATTTAAAAAAGGATTTGAATGTAGAATATTGAATTAGGGAAACGCACCAACGTAAAAAAAGTCGACAATCCAGTCCTCCTATTTAAAAGAAAATCCAGTCATAGCATACAATCTACCTTCCCAAAAGTGGATACATTCTAGCACTACATTCGCCATGGACCTAAACGTAAATTTCCTGTAATATTCTTGGTATGAAACAAAACTTCTGACACGCCAAAAGGGTTTTAAGAATTAAGACGTTTCAGACGCTCTTCTGACACGCCAAAGAGTTTAAGAATTAAGACAATTTACAGACGCTATTCTGACACGACAAAAGGAATTTAAGAATTAAGACGTCTTCCAAGACGCCCCTTCTGGTACTGGACGGCCAAAGGGTTAAGATATCAAGATATATCAGAGACTTTTTTGGGACACGCCTAAAGTGAATGAAATGTAATTAAAGATGTGTTTAGAGCACTCTTCTGACACGATAAGGCATTTAAGAATTTAAGAAATTCATTATTCAGACGCTTTCTTCTCACCGAACGCTCACTAAAGGGAGCTCTACGAAGGATGTAAAAACGTTTTAAGACGCTCTTCTGGACCACGCCAAGGCGCCGGGAACTCGGATCTAAGAACTTTAGACGCTTTCCAAGAACGCATCATATTGGGACACGCCACGGATTTGACAAGAATTTTAAGGATGTTCAAGAACGACTCGTCCATGAACGCACGGGCACAAAAGGAGTTTTCTTACGGAATGCGCTTATATCAATGACACTTTTTCGTGACCGCCCAAAGAGTATAAGAACTAAACCGTCTAATTCAAGACGCTCCGCTGCTCACATTACGAGGTTCTTTTATTTCGGCTGCCAAAACTGCTAGCCACCGGTACTCTCCTCTCACAGTGATGCGGCCCAGTCCTTGACTCGTTCACGCTTCCTTGCTGGCGCCCTTTTGATGTCCCCCGTTCACGCTCTCCGTTTAGAACCCGTTGAGTTTTGTCAGTTATTAGTCGTAGGGGATTGGGGCTGTGAGGCGGGAGGGTCTTTGAAGGGGGCGTACGTGGTGCCGGGT
>NW_020870116.1:714539-721498 GCF_003789085.1 Penaeus vannamei | reverse complement strand
CAATCACGCTGCTCCTGAGGCCTGGCGCCTGAACGCCATAGAGACCTGCGCCCTAGTTACTACATCAACTGCTCCTGAGCTGCGCCTACTTTACATCCTGCTCCTGAGGCCTGCGCCTTACTTTCTCATTTGCGCCTGCGCCTACTTTCTCATCCTGCTCTGAGCCTGCGCCTGCGCCTCTACTTTCTTATCCTGCTCCTGAGCCTGCGCCTGCGCCTACTTTCTCATCCTGCTCCTGAGCCTGCGCCTGCGCCTACTTTCTCATCCTGCTCCTGAGCCTGCGCCTACCTCACCTGGCTCCTGAGCCTGCCGCCTACTTTCTTATCCTGCTCCTGAGCCTGCGCCTGCGCCTACTTTCTCATCCTGCCCTCCCTGCCTGCCCTGAGCCTGCCTGCGCCTACTTTCTCATCCTACCTTTTCTCATCCTGCTCCTGAGCCTGCGCCTGCGCCTACTTCTCCGCTCCTGCGCCTGAGCCTGAGCCTGCGCCTACATTCTTATCCTGCGCCTGAGCCTGCGCCTACATTCTTATCCTGCGCCTGAGCCTGAGCCTGCGCCTACTTTCTTATCCTGAGCTTATATTCTTATGCTATTAAAATTAAACTCCATGCAAATATATGTATTAAAGTTTATTATCCTGTAGAGTTATGCAATTACATAATGTCCGAATTTAATTATCTGAAGCGTGTTATTAAAGCCTTGCATCAACAGTAGGTAAATAAATTAGGAAAATTTATACCCAAAACCCAATATCAAGTAGTTTAAAAATTAGTGTTACAGGAAATGGGGATTACCTCCCGTTTCAGTTGACGTGCAGTGAAAAGCAAAATGTTGCTAATATTCATTTTCAATGCTACATGGCACAGGTTTTATTCTTGCTTATAAATGCATTTCCGAAATTTGAATTATGACAATTGTTTAATACTTTTACATATGAAGCATTTCCTTGTACATCGGGTGCATGTACAGAATAAGCAGATATGAATAAATCAATGAAATTGAAATGGTAGATGGGGGTATTGAAGTAATCGAGTAGAAGTTGTAAAATGCAGACAAAAGGTTACCGATATATGAAACTATCAATGCATTATGAAGGAGAGTTGGCGATATCATGGAAGGACTTACTGTAGGAAGAAGTAAGGATTCATGTTATAACCCACTCAAGCTAATGTTAAAAATAGTGTTCACATTTGAAGTAAAGGTGAATTACCTCATTATTTGGCCTAATACAAATATGTAGGTGGCGCTGGGAAGTTTGGGGGCCTTTGTATTCATAGTACATTTCATCCCAGGTATGCAAGGATTCACCTGTGTCTTTCAAAAGGAGTACATGCAGTAGCTTCAAGCATTATGTTGCTATTCTAAAATAGCATTTAAGGTGATACACCTACAGTCTATTGCTTATACTATATACCTTTCGCCATTTTAATCTGCTCATACATACTCCGCCTTTTAGGCATGGTAATTTTAAAGGTATACGGTTATATAAACCTGTATATAAATAAAAAACACATACTGCCGTTTCATTTGTTTATATCTGGAACCCATAAGCCCTTGTATACCAGAGAAATCACTATTACAATCTAAATCTGTATACATTCTTTAATCAGGATTTCTATACACCTCCGTTTAGGAGGATTCTTATTTGCGCTTTCCCTTATCATTCGGAGAGGAATAGAGAATATGTTCGGGTGTATAGGCCTGCTTTTGCATACATCAGCAATGCCTACGTCCCGTCATTGATGTAATCACGTGGAAAGTAAAAAATCCGCCGTTTAAAAAAAAAAAATCAATCAATACGCAACCACTAAACATGGATGCAAAATTATGGCGGATATAATGCCAATACCACCAAGCAAACTTTCCCCAGCTTGATCTGGACATCAAATATTCCTTTGCCTCGTCTGACTAGGCCTCAAATTCCAACTCTTAACCCCTAAATCATGATTTCTGTCGGTATGTTTAATAATCATGCCTTGTCAAGGTATTAAGTGGCCTATTTGACGAAATTATGACGAGGCTTGGGCAAACCAATAGTTATATTGATACATAATCAAGGATTATACAATGAGGTAGTTCTGGTCCACCCTCTTTCATGGATAAGGTGGTATAGGATGCAAAAGAGACTCCAGATGTTCTTAGTCACCTAAGGTAGGGTGTACACCTGTACAATTAAAAGTAGCTTTAATTTAAAATTTAAAAAAATACAAGACTAGGGTCTCTCAATAAGAAGTGATCTTCAAGACGTGTCGATCCGTGTGCAAGACCATCTAGTCCGTTTACTCGAAATTAATTTAAGAGCTCAGAACCTGATTCTGTAGGTTTGCAGGCAAGTCATTGAACATCGCCTGGGGTACACCCTCTGTGGGAGGAAGAGGATTTTAGTACATGCTTATTCCAGGCAGAATGTCCAAAGTATTTTAAACAAGTGCTTGGCAAGTTAAGAGGCAGACTTGTGCGCATCTAAAGAGGTAGGTCATAACCCTCTAGCCAACCCTTTAGGCAGCATACAAGTAGTAGACCAAGTTTCCTAACAGCCAAATCAGTTATACCCATTACCTATGCTAGAGGCTCCCACATGGAGGGGCAGCCCAATTTATTGGTAGTCTTACCTCCACATTTATACTCCATGTTGGACCATATAATTTCTTCCTGGGAGAAGCAGAAGAGTCCCAGTCTGCCTCCTTTCAGGGTGCTGTCATAAATGTTTCCAGAGTCCATGACCTGGTTATTTCCCTGGTACAAGTAGAACCTTATGGTTCCAATATCAGGCCGGTGGTGAAGCAGCCAGCGGTAGGCAACCTTGGGTTTCCATCCAAGGCTGCCATCATGCCAGAGCAATTGTGCCTGAAAGCCAACCACCACACCATTAAACCAGGATGGTTACTCCCGACATGCTAGCTATATCGTGAGCTAGTTGTATGGCTGAACAAATCTTGCATGCCTTTGGTTACCCAAAGTATAGCTACCTGGTTTGGTGTAGACCCAGTGAACCACAAGGCATCCCTAAGTTTCGTGCCAGGGCCCGTGTTAGAGTTTACTAGCTTCAGAGTAACGCCTCTCTCGGCCTTGTTGAACCAGTTTTGTGGTGCTTTTTTCCAACTCACAACATAGAACTTGGCATTGCTTTGGTAACTGTTGGAGGATAAAAATATGTGAGGGCCAATCTTTCATTGGCAATTTAACATTTCAGTGGATTAACAATACTTACCCGAATATAAAGCCAACAAAATCGTCATCACTCGTGTCTTCAATGAAGAAGGTCCCCTCAAAGTCGACATCGCCCAGAACGTGGTCACCTGCAGTTACATTACAATTATTTTATGCCACATTTATGCAGACCCATTTAGACGTCTGGCATTTCAAACCTTTCCATCATACATACCCACTGCTATAGCTGGGTCAGAGTTCACGGTCTGATGAATTTCTGCACCGTTGTCATAGACGACCATACCGGAGTAGATGCCGTTTGCGGGTCTAGTGCCACCATTTGCAGATGTCTGCCAAGTTTAAAGATGTTCAAGTGGCTGCCCTAGTTGTATTGGGGCTTCCTTCAAAAACTCGCTAAGCTGACCTACCTGAAGTCGGTGCTGTGTACATTAGGGTTATAAATGCAGTTGTCATCCGGATCTAAAACCTTGTCACCATCCTTGTCATCACTGCAGGCGTCACCAAAACCATCCCCGTCGGTATCCTTCTGCTGCTTATTTGGGATTAGTTCGCAGTTGTCATTCTTGTCAAGTACACCATCATTGTCATTGTCTGTATCACATGCATCACCTTTACCATCACCATCTACGTCTTGCTGGTCACTATTGGCCACATTTGGACAGTTGTCCACACTGTCCTCCACACCATCACTGCAACAGAAGGCAGAAGTTGTATTGGCCATCATTAGATTTACATTTGCCAGGTTAAACAATTAAAGCAATTCATCAATCCATACCTGTCAGTGTCCACGTCATCATCACAGGCATTCCCTAGGAGATCTTCATCCTTATCACTTTGCCCTTTGTTGGCGTGCTGAGGGCAGTTGTCGCAAGCATCTCCAATACCATCTCCATCACTGTCAGCTTGGTTGCCATTAGCTACCTTAGGACAATTGTCTGCACCATTTAGCAATCCTGAGGGAACAGGTGGGACATGGAAGACTCTTGGCCAAGACGAAAGGGGAGTGGAAGCCATCAGTCAAGAATTAAAGTAACAAGCATACCATCATTATCAATATCGTTGTCGCATTTGTCGCCTTTTCCGTCCCCATCAATATCGCTTTGGTTGGGGTTGGAGTCATCAGGGCAGTTGTCACATTTATTTCCACGTTTATCCTTATCCTTGTCGCTTTGGCCAGGGTTGGCTATCAGGGGACAGTTATCCTGGAATGCAGGAGCAAATGGAATGTTCATGGTGGACAAGTGTTGGCATACAAGATCCTAGCATTCCCAGTTAGTCTTTCATACCTTATTATTGTCATGTCCATCTCCATCAGCATCATTATCACAAGCATCGCCAATCTTATCACCATCGGCATCCTCTTGTCCGGAGTTGGGCCTATTGACGCAGTTATCCTTACGGCAGTACTTGCTTGAACAGCTCAGTTCAGTGTCTGGGTAGCCATCAAGGTCAGAGTCCGGAGCACACTCTGCACCTTCACCAGCAAAACCAACAGGGCACTGGGAAGTGGAGAAAGACATGTTAATTATTCAGGAATTAAAGTTACTAGGTTAGTTGGTTATGAATTAACACCTAAATCCCAACTATCATAAATACTTACCTTGAGGGGCTGGCACACTTTTCCATCACCTGTATAACCAGCAAGGCAAGAACAAGTTCTGCTGCCAGCAGTGTTTGTACACTTAGCTTTAGCATGGCACCCACCATTAGCTACCAAACACTCATCCACATCTGGAGGATGAAATTGTAGCCGTTTACTAAATATAGTCTAGTCCTGACTTTGAGCAAGTCATAAAACCCACTTACGAGTTTACAATTGCTAAGGTACTCGCCTGTGCAAACTAGGCCATCCCCAGTGAACCCTGATTTACAGGTGCAGTCACGGCTGCCTGGAGTATTGCTGCAACGGGCATTTGCATCACAGCCACCGTTGGCAACTAAACATTCATCCGTGTCTAGAGAATAAACCATAAAAATAATGTTGACTTGTGTACCTACTAAACAAGTATCCAAAATATATTCTTGGGCAATTTAATTATATTACAAGAGGGGAGTTGAAAAGGAATCGAGGTGCTACTAGTGTTTTGGTCATGTTCAGAGCACGAGCGGGATGCTAAAATATTCGTGCGATTACTCACCAGTACACTGAAGTCCATCACCAGTGTATCCAGGATGACATGTGCAAGTTCTGCCACCAACATCATTTTTACAGTCCGCATTAGCATGGCATCCACCATTAGCCACCAGACACTCGTCAACGTCTGCAAGGCATTTCAGAAGGTACCCAATATAAATTAACAATCAAGGGTAATTAATGCTAGAATTTTTACATTTCCTTTATACTTGCCTGTGCAAACTAGGCCATCCCCAGTGAACCCTGATTTACAGGTGCAGTCACGGCTGCCTGGAGTATTGCTACACAAAGCATTAGCACCACATCCACCATTGGCAACCAAGCACTCGTCAACATCTGTAGGTACAAGACCAGTCATTAACCAACCTCAATTACTTGAAGGCAAAAAAGCATCCGCTTTTGCAAGCACTCACCAATGCAGGTGAAGCCGTCACCAGTGTATCCTGCTGAGCAACTGCACTGGAAACTGCCATCAGAGTTTGTACACGTGGCACTTGCAGAACATCCGCCGTTGGCCACAGCACATTCATCAACATCTGGGGATATAGTGCAAGGAATGTATTGTGCGGTGTGTACCTTACTTAGCTATATAAAATTTGCCAAGATTTTATTTGTGCAAACTCACCTATACATGTATATCCATCACCACTGTACCCTGCTCTGCAAGTGCAACTCACACCTCCATTAATTGTTAAGCAGTCTGCATTGGCATTGCAGCCGCCGTTGTTTGCCAGACAGGGATCTGAAAGTAATATTAATGACTTGACCTAGTAAGGTTATATTACACATTTCTGCAGAAATCTCTGTGATGTCTAAGAAATATCAAGCACTGGAAATCTACCAAACAAAATTTCAGCAATATACGTTCTTTTAAGGTTCCACTCCCCCCCCCCCGAACTGGTGGACCCCACATTTATCGGGCACTAAAATCAATCTTCAACTATTTGTTTAGATATAGTTTGCTGCTCAATGGCCAAACATTCAAAGGAAAAGCTACCTCTTAATCAAATTTCAACTAGAATCTACATACCTGTAGTCTCATCAGGACACATCCCCTGTGGAATGCTACAGCGGGTGAAGTAGTCATACAGATTCATCTCGTGGTCCTCCACACACGCTCCTCCATCACCAGAGTCGTTAGCTTTCCACACATAACCATGGGGGCACTGGTACCGGGCACGCTTCATCAGCCCACCAATAATCAGGCATTCGTAGTAGCTACGGCGGTCGAGGGGATCTGGGAACCTGCCTTCCTCATAGCACACCATTGTCCGCTTGCAAGGATCTTCACAAGCTCCCGTTGCCTCGTTGAACAAGGTTCCATTTGGGCACATGAACAGCCTCTGCAGCCACCCAGATTGAAGCGAGATGCACGAGTAATATTCAGAGCAGTCATCAAGGTTTGCAAAGACACCAGGCCGTCTGCAAGCTGGAAGACTGGCTTGGTTGCGACACTGCACAAGGGTCTCGTCAAACACCATGCCATCAGGGCAAACGTGGATCTCGGGGAGTACTCCGATGCCAGAGCAGCTGAAGAACTTCTGTGGGTCATACAGATCGCGGACAAACGAGTCCGCGCTCTGGCAGGTGCATGCAGCAGGATGACCTGGGTAGCACACTGCACCCCCAAAGGCTGCCTTGATACTACAAGACCTC
>NW_020870116.1:694539-699539 GCF_003789085.1 Penaeus vannamei | reverse complement strand
TTTCTCAAGAGCAAAGTCCCGATGTTTAACTTTCCTCTGTTGATATATATGTGAGACTTTCTCAAGAGCAAAGTTTCCATGTTTAACTCTGTGGCATTGAAAACTCTTGAAAAAGTAAAGTTTCGATGTTTAACTTTCCTCTGCGGAAGGGGTGTCGAACTAAAAACCCTTCGGAAGTCAATTTTCCCTTCGGATACCGTCTTGAGGGCCAACGAAGGCTCATGACTGGCTTCCCTGGATTACGTTATTATCGGCCGGTTCGTTAAAATTGTGCAAAAT
The DNA here is from genome assembly GCF_003789085.1 of Penaeus vannamei. Classification (NCBI taxonomy): domain Eukaryota; kingdom Metazoa; phylum Arthropoda; class Malacostraca; order Decapoda; family Penaeidae; genus Penaeus; species Penaeus vannamei. The sequence goes on along the minus strand of NW_020870116.1, from coordinate 699,260 downwards.
CCGACCCAATTCATATTCATTATACGGACATGTATGTACGTAGAAATAAATGCTTAATATTCATTATATGGACATGTATATACACAGAAATAAATGTTTTAATATTCATTATATGGACATGTATATACATAGAAATAGATGTTTTAATATTCATTATACGGACATGCATATACACAGAAATAAATGTTTTAATATTCATTATACGGACATGCATATACACAGAAATAAATGCTTAATATTCATTATACGGACATGCATATACACAGAAATAAATGCTTAATATTCATTATACGGACATGTAATATACATAGAATATAAATGTTTATATTCATTATATGGACATGTATATACATAGAAATAAATGCTCAATATTCATTATATGGACATGCATATACACAGAAATAAATGTCTTAATATTCATTATACGGACATGCATATACACAGCTTAATATTCATTATACGGACATGCATATACACAGAAATAAATGCATACCTATCAGTCTAGACATCCATACCTCCTGGACAGATAGATGAATAAATGTACATCAATCAAAGATAGAGAAATATGCACTTATTTGCATGTCTTTATATACGGATATTCACTGGGTCGGGCCTCGAACAATTTTAACAAACCGACCATAAGACAGATACTACCTACTTTTACGTAGTTTATTTTACTTATCAGATTTTGAATGGTGATACTAATGGTAACAAACTGTATATGTCGTTATTTCCCTTTCACGGGCTAATAATATATCATAATCATGATCAATATTATCATTTTTATCAAAAATATCATAAATTAATCAATTACTCATAATAATCATAATAATTGTTACTATGGTTATCAGTAATATTATTATTATCACTATTATTATTATTATTATTATTATTATTATTATTGATGTGAGTATGACTCCAGAGGGATGTTTCATTCATTATAAAAACACAATAAAAAAAAAACTGTTAGAGTGTAGGTGCCAATTCTAAAAGACGAAGGATTGGCTTGATTAATCTATAAGACTGAAAAACTGTAAGCAAGGTGCCGCGACCGCACGTAGGAGTGTGGCAAGGCGTGTGTTTGAGTCCCCTGCTCTTTAGTACGAAAGAACAATGAGTCATTGATCTCTCTGTTTTTCAGCCTCTCAAAACTTACTGTCGAGTTAACATATTGTAACATAGGTCTTCTGTGGGGAAAGCGGACGGCTTCGGGGGGGGGGGGGGGTAAGTTAGAGCACCCCATATACACCCGAGAACCTCCCCCCCCCCCCCTCGCCCCCTCCCCCTCCAGCTGACATTCGATCGGTCCTTCCCCTTTCCATACAACTCGCAAGGACATATGGTGAGGGAGAGGGAAGGGAGCACCTATAAATGGGCGAAATCTCCAGCGGTTTGGTGTAGTTGCAAGCTGTCTGCAGTCATGAAGGTATACCTCAGACTCTGAAGCAGAGTTTCAGTGTATGACACAGTACTTGGCTGGCTTTCAGTGAGAGGACTTATGAATTAATTATTTGCAGGTCGAGAGAGTGCTCTTAGTCATCGTCGCCTCAGCGTCGGCTGCTCCTCAGTTTCAGTTCAATGACGCGCAGGTTCGTGGTTTTAATTATACACATTCATATGGCTCTGCATTTACGTACATCCTCATGCAAGTGAGGAATTCATGATGAACAGATTGCAACAGGAAAAACGAAGATTATATATATATCATATATGTATTATATGTATACAGTATGTAATGTTTGTTTATATACATTGATAAATAATAATTTGATAGATACATATAGATGATCCAGATTGTGTCTGTTGTTTCATCTATACTGTGTGTGTGTAGGTGTGCTGTACATTCCACAGACAGCCAAAAAACATATAGATTTTATTTATATATAAAGTTTTTAATTCTGTAGTTGAAAGAACCCTAAAGCACATGCATCAAATCTCCCTTCGTGTCCTCTCAGCCGATGCCCTACGACTTCGCTTACGGCGTGAACGTCGAGAGCACAGGAGACGTGAAGGAACACAAGGAGTCCGTGTCTCCTTCGGGCAGAACCGAGGGCGAATATCGCTGGCTGCAGCCCAATGGACTTTACAGGTGCGTACGATTGATTTCATCTCTCGTAGAAGGGTTCAAATAAATCATTAATTTAAGTGTTCCTAAGAGCGTCTACTTCAGCAAAGCACTTGGGGAAAATAAGGAAATGTCGATCTTTCAGAGTAACGCGATACTTCGTCGACGGAGACGGAGGATACCAAGCCTCAGTGAGCGAGGAACCCGGAGACCAGGTGGCCAACTACTACTTCAGTTCTCTGGCCAACGCCGGCTCCTCCAGCAGCACACAGGTGTCACAGCAGGGCTTCAGCAGCTCGCAGTCGTCAGGTAACGGTGCAGCATTCAGTGGGTCCCGCTTTTCAAGCAACCAGCAAGCCTTCGGCACTTCACAGTTCTCTGGGAATCGGCAAATCTTCGGGAATTCACAGTCGTCAAGAAACCAAGCTGCCTTCGGGAATTCACAGTCTTCAGGAAACCAAGCAGCCTTCGGGAATTCATTCTCTGGGAATCGGCAAATCTTCGGGAATTCACAGTCGTCAGGAAACCAAGCTGCCTTCGGGAATTCATTCTCTGGGAATCAGCAAATCTTCGGGAATTCACAGTCGTCAGGAAACCAAGCAGCCTTCGGCAATTCGCAGTTTTCGACCAACCAACAGTTCTTTGGCAACTCGCAGTCTTCCCTCGACCAGAACCGCTTCCTCTCCTCGCAAAGCCTCCAAAACCAGCCCAATTCTCAGACTGGGAACTTCGTCGGCAGCAGCATCATTGACGGCGGCGTGATCAGTGGCGGCGTCATCGACGGAGGCGTCATTGACGGGGGCGTCGTCAACGGAGCCACTTTCGGAGCCACCAACGCTTTCAGTGACAGCAACAGCTTCAGTCAGGGCGTGACAAACTTCCAGACGTCAGTGGCTGACAGGAGCGACATCAACCGAGGCGTTGCTGTCATTCTGGCTGGCAGTTCTTTGCCTACCTCTTTCAGGGGGTGAAAAGGGTTGTTTTTATGTTGAATAATTATGAAATAGATATATATATATACACTGTGCATTGTATTTTTATTATATACCGCTTTCATTCATATATATACCTTGATGCGAGTTATCAAATAATAAATAAAATGATAAGTAGGCAGTTTTTGACATCAGTCTTTGGGAAAGCATGCCTTTGGATTATGCATACCATGAAGTGTTTTGCAATCTTTTAATTCATACAACTAATATAATGTAAATTAATCAATTTAATTATTCCAGTGATAGGGTCATCATCCTTATCATCAATATAATGTTAATGATGATGCTTTTCTACCTATACATTCTCAACAACGCTTTATAAGATTATTTTTTATATAATTACTGAAGACGGTCAGTCAAGGCTCTGGTTCTTCGTGTCACCAAATGTAATAGGATCTTTTACAGGCTGTGCAGACACTAACCTTCTTGGCGTCTTTTTTATTCGGCGAATATGTGAGATGACGATAAAATAAGAGAAACAAAGGAGATAGACATAGTGCCGAGCTGAGGAACTTTCTAAATGAATCTTTGTAATTTCTTGTGCATTTTATGGCTATGATGCATACATAATAAATGGAAAATTGATAAACAAATGTACACGTAGCCAATGACACACAGATACACAAACATACGCATATTCGTGAATATACATATGTGAATTGTATACATATAACAATAAGACGTACACATATACTCACAAACAAGTGTGTAATATACGTGTTTATGCACAAGAGGAAAGAAAGTTTTACATCTGGACTATTTGTCAAGGAATTCCATAAGCACTGTAAAAATATTACAACAACTAGAACCATTAAAGATTTTGTAGTTCAATAAGCAGTCAGTCCAAATAACTTATTAATCTTTATTGCCTAAAAACGCAAATAATACCATTATTTTTTCTTGTGAATAGTACAGTTCCAGAGCAATTTACTCAAAGACGGAGACCCCAAAAATACATTTAGATGTTGAAAATACATGCATTCTTATTATTGCATGACGCTGTCTTTATTCACTGGGCAGGTGCACGTATAGATACCTATATATTTGTGTGTGTGTATGTGATTTATGTATCCATATATAGAGACACAAACAAGTTTATATATATACACCTGTATTTACATTTTCAAAAATAACAAATATTTGTACAATTATATACACATCTATACATCTGTGTATATATATGTATATATATATATATATATATATATATATGAATGTATATATATATATATATATATATATATATATATATATATATATATATATATATATATATATATATATATTGTTTATATATATAGTATAAATAAATATATGTACATTATTCATGCATGCATACTATATGTGTATGTGTGTGTGCGTATATGTATGTATGTGTCTTGTGTGTCATATATACATAAATAAATACGTATACATACATATGTGTGTGTCAGGGCGTCTTTCCAGCTTTTTTATAGACGAGCGAAACGAATAAAAGATTAAAAATTAGCTATTCAATGGCAGTGCTATACCGGACATATATTTGGACGTAATTTGTTATTTGAAAAATAATAGAAATAAAGAAATGAAAATTGTGGCCGATGGGGAGAGCAAGCTAGGGGTTAAACAGTCTTAGGCGTTATATACAGTATGCGTACATACTATATGTATATGTGTGTGTGTGT
>NW_020870116.1:672039-674539 GCF_003789085.1 Penaeus vannamei | reverse complement strand
GATAGTAAATAATCAGGTTTCACAATTATAATAGTACATAGTGGTATATTTGGTTAAGATAGTAATAATCAGGTTTCACAATTATAACAGTACGTAGTGATATATTTGGTTGATTAAGATAGTAATAATCAGGTTTCACAATAATAACAGCAGATAATTATATATTTGATTGATTAAGACAATATTAATCAGGTTTCACAATAAGAACAGTACATAATGATAACGTTGACAGACAAGTAATCATATTTTACAATAATAACAGTACATATCTTTGGTTGATTAAGATAGTAATAACCAGGTTTTACAATAATAACAGTACATAATGAGATCTTTGGTTGCTTTAGACAGTAATAACCAGGTTTCACAATAATATTACATAATGATACATGTGGTTATCTGATTTGGACAGCAATAATTAGCTTTCATGATAATAACACAATTATATCTTTGATAATTTGATTTTGACAATAATCAGGTTTCATAATATAACACAATTATATCTTTGGTTATTTGATTTTGACAATAATCAGGTTTCATAATAATAACACAATAATATCCTTGATAATTTGATTTTGACAATAATCAGGTTTCATAATATAACACAATAATATCCAATAATATTTTGATTTTGACAATAATCAGGTTTCATAATATAACACAATAATATCCTTGATAATTTGATTTTGACAATAATCAGGTTTTATAATATAACACAATTATATCCTTGATAATTTGATTTTGACAGTAATCAGGTTTCATAATATAACAATAATATCCAATAATATTTTGACAATAATTATATCTTTGGTTATTTGACTTTGACAATAATCAGGTTTCATAAAAATATCACATAATGACATCTTTGGTTATCTGACGCTCGCTACTGCAACTTGCCGACATGTACCAGAGAAGACCTACAAGTCCCTGACAACAACAATCAATCAAGTTTTTACATAATATCAATCATCAATAATAATCAACAATAATCAACAACAATCAGGTTTTTATATAATATCAATCATCAATAATAATCAACAATAATCAACAACAATCAAGTTTTTATATAATATCAATCCACGAAAATAATCAACAATAATCAACAATAATCAGGTTTTTATATAATATCAATCATCAATAATAATCAACAATAATCAACAATAATCAGGTTTTTATATAATATCAATCCACGAAAATAATCAACAACAATCAAGTTTTTATATAATATCAATCCACGAAAATAATCAACAACAATCAAGTTTTTATATAATATCAATCCACGAAAATAATCAACAATAATCAACAATAATCAGGTTTTTATATAATATCAATCATCAATAATAATCAACAATAATCAACAACAATCAGGTTTTTATATAATATCAATCCACGAAAATAATCAACAACAATCAAGTTTTTATATAATATCAATCCACGAAAATAATCAACAATAATCAACAATAATCAGGTTTTTATATAATATCAATCCACGAAAATAATCAACAACAATCAGGTTTTTACATAATATCAATCCACGAAAATAACGTAAATAGGAGTAGCTAGTTACGGAAAGGAAAGGAAGCCGAACGACACGCCCGTTGCTAAGGAACACACGACTGGCAGAGGAAAGATGACACCCAGAGACGCAGTGTTGACCTTGAGACAGGAATATTTTCTCACGGAGAGGAGGAGGCGGCGACGGAGGCCGAAGAGGTCACGGCGGAGCGAAACGAGGTCGGGTACTGCGCTGGGGAGTGCTGGCGGGCACGTTGGGGATTTTTTTTTTTTTTTTTTTTTTTTTTTTTGTGATATTAGGCACGATGGTGATTTTTTTTTTTTAGTGATTTTAGGACTATGGTGATTTTTTTTTTTTTTTTTTTATTTTTAGGCACGATTGTGATATTCTTTTTAAGTTATTTTAGACACGTTGGGGATTTTTTTTTTTTTTTAAGTGATTTTTTTATGGTGATTTTTTGTGATTTTAGGCACGATGGTGATTTTTTTTAAGTGATTTTAGGCACGTTGGTGATTTTTTTAAAGTGATTTTAGGCACGATGGTGATTTTTTTAAGTGATTTTAGGGACGTTGATGATTTTTTTTGTGATTTTAGGCACGGTGATTTTTTTTTTGTGTGTGATTTTAGGCACGATGGTGATTTTTTTAAAGTGATTTTGGGCACGATGGTGATCTTTTTTAAGTGATTTTAGCTACGATGGTGATTTTTAAAAGTGATTTTAGGCACGATGGTGATTTTTTTAAAGTGATTTTAGGCACGTTGGTGATTTTTTGTGTGTGATTTTAGGCACGTGGTGATTTTTTTAAGTGATTTTAGCACGATGGTGATTTTTTTTTAAGTGATTTTAGGCACGTTGGTGATTTATTCTTTTAAGTGATTTTAGGCACGTTGGTGATTTGTGTGTGTGTGTGTGATTTTAGGCACGATGGTGATTCTTTTGTGTGATTTTAGGCACGTTGGTGATTTTTTTTATGTGTGATTTTAGGC
>NW_020870116.1:662039-667039 GCF_003789085.1 Penaeus vannamei | reverse complement strand
GGTTGATCCAGTCACACGCTGACCACTGGATCCTGTCTGGGTGAAGCCAGATGTTCCAGACAACTGACCACTTGATCCAGATTGGCTAAAGGTTGAACCAGATCCTGCCTGACTGAAGCCAGCTGATCCAGACAGTTGTCCACTTGAACCAGATTGGCTGAAACCATTTGAACCACTCACACGCTGACCACTTGCTCCTGCTTGGCTGAAACTGGTTGATCCACTCACACGCTGACCACTAGAACCAGTCTGAGTGAAGCCAGCTGATCCAGTCAATTGACCAGCTGATCCAGACTGCCTGAAGCCAGTGGCACCAGTCACACGCTGTCCACTTGCTCCTGCTTGAGAGAAAGTGGTTGACCCAGTCACTCGCTGACCACTAGAACCAGTCTGGGTGAAGCCAGCTGATCCAGACAGTTGACCACTTGAACCAGATTGGCTGAAACCACTTGAACCACTTACACGCTGTCCACTCGCTCCTGCTTGAGAGAAAGTGGTTGACCCAGTCACTCGCTGACCACTAGAACCAGTCTGGGTGAAGCCAGCTGATCCAGACAGTTGGCCACTTGAACCAGTTTGGCTGAAACCATTTGAACCACTTACACGCTGAACACTTGCTCCTGCTTGAGAGAAAGTGGTTGACCCAGTCACACGCTGACTGCCTGATCCAGCTTGGCTGAAACCAGTTGATCCAGTCACACGTTGACCACTAGACCCAGTCTGGGTGAAGCCAGCTGATCCAGACAATTGACCACTTGTTCCAGATTGGCCAAAAGATGAGCCAGTCACACGCTGACCACTTGATCCGAAGCCAGCTGATCCAATCTGCTGACCACTTGCTCCTGCCTGAGAGAAGCTGGTTGATCCAGCCACTCGCTGACCACTTGATCCTGTCTGAGAGAAACTGGTTGATCCACTCACACGCTGACCACTTGCTCCTGCTTGGGTGAAACTGGTTGATCCAGTCACTCGCTGACCACCAGCCTGGCTGAATCCACCTGATCCAGACAACTGACTACTTGTTCCGGATTGGCCAAAAGATGAGCCAGTCACACGTTGGCCACTTGATCCGAAGCCAGCTGATCCAGTCTGCTGACCACTTGCTCCTGCCTGAGAGAAGCTGGTTGATCCAGTCACTCGCTGACCACTTGATCCTGACTGGCTGAAGCTAGCTGGACCAGCCCCACTTTGGCCATTTGAACTAGTCTGAATGAAGCTGGTGGATCCAGTCACACGCTGACCACTTGATCCCCTTTGGATGAAACCAGCTGATCCAGTCAACTGACCACCTGAACCTGTCTGACTGAAGGTATTTGATCCAGTAACACGTTGACCAAGGGTGCCTGTCTGACTGAATTGGTTTGCTGAGCCAGTTTGAGAGATGCCACTTAATCCACTCAAACGCTGACCACTTAATCCTGTTGGGCTGGCATTCCCGGATCCTGTCTGACTAAATCTATTGGATCCTGTCACTAGTCCACTTGATTGTGACTGACTAAAACTGGTTGAAGTTTGACGTGACGTAGAACCTTGTCCAGCCCGGTTGAAACTGGGAGATCCTGACTGGCCAAAATTAGCATTTGTGCCTCTTTGACTGAAACTGGTGGATCCAGCCAATCGCTGACCAGCTAATCCCGGTTGACGCACACCACTTGACCCTGTCTGGCTGAAACCAGTTGACTGACCAGTAAACTGTGACCCAAAGCTCTGCTGAGAACCAGAACTTTGTTGAGAGTTAAAGTTCTGTTGAGAGCTAACGGCTTGCTGGCTTATTTGACTGAGCAAATTTGTGACAGGTAAATCTTGACTGTTTGAGTAGAAGTTAGCTATGTTTGGGCCTTCTTCTTCACTAACAGTTGCTTGATACCCACTCTCGCCATCAATGAAGTAACGAGTTACTCTGTAATAAATGAAAAATATCGTTGGTACTATTAAACATATAGATATACATATGTATGGGTGTGTAAAATATGTGTGTGTGTGTGTGTGCATGTATATGTGGGTAGATGTGTGTGTATAGACATTCATATATATGATTTTATTTTCATTCATCTTTTAAGAACAATTGTCTCTGAGCTTTACATGTTTACATCCTTAAATGCTACAAGATTTGTGGACTGAAACCATTTTGACACTATGAGAACATTTGACAACAGGAGTGCATGTATTGTCTCCCTTACCCTTGATATATTAGTGGTCAGGATTATATCCGATTTTACTAAAAGCTGACATTTAAAAAAGAATTTGAATGTAGAATATTGAATTAGGGAAACGCACCAACGCGAAGTCGACAATCCAGTCCTCCTATTTAAAAGAAAATCCAGTCATAGCATACAATCTACCTTCCCAAAAGTGGATACATTCTAGCACTACATTCGGCATGGACCTAAACGTAAACTTCCTGTAATACTCTTGGTATGAAACAAAACTTCTGACACGCCAAAAGGGTTTAAGAATTAAGACGTTTCAGACACTCTTCTGACACGCCAAAGAGTTTAAGAATTAAGACATTTCAGACGCTATTCTGACACGACAAAGGAATTAAGAATTAAGACGTTTCAAGACGCCCTTCTGACACGCCAAAGGGTTTAAGAATCAAGATATATCAGACACTCTTCTGACACGCCAAAGGAATGAAGAATTAAGATGTTTTAGACACTCTTCTGACACGCTAAAGGCTTTAAGAATTAAGATATATCAGACGCTCTTCCGACACGCCAAAAGGGTTTACGAATTAAAACGTTTTAGACGCTCTTCTGACACGCCAAAGGGGTTAAGAATTTAGACGTTTCAAGACGCTCTCTTGACACGCCAAAAGGTTTAAGAATTAAGACGTTTCAAGACGCTCTCCTGACACGCCAAAAGGGTTTACGAATCAAGATATATCAGACACTCTTCTGACACGCCAAAGAGTATAAGAACTAAAACGCTTCAAGACGCTCCGACTTACATGTAGAGTCCATTCGGCTGCAACCAGCGGTACTCTCCCTCCGTGCGCCCGTCCTGACTCGTCGTCTCCTTGTGCGCCTTGATGTCCCCCGTCACCTCTCCGTTGACCCCGTAGGCGTAGTCGTAGGGCATGGGCTGTGGGGCGGGAGGGGGGTCGGGAGGTCACTTGGGGGGAAGTGTGACTCAGAGGTGTCAATATTTTGGGAAAGAGAGCGTGAGAGAGAAGAAAGAGGAGAGGAGAGAGAGGGATATGTATATATTATAATATATATATATTATATATATATATATATATAAATATATATATATATATATATATATGTATTATGTATGTATTCATGTGTGTTGCTTATGTGTGTGTGTGCGTGCTGCGTGTGTGTGTGTGTTGTGTGTGTGTGTGTTGTGTGTGTGTGTGTGTGTGTGTGTGTGTGTGTGTGTGTGTGTGTGTGTGTGTGCATGTGTGTGTGTGTGTGTGTGTGTGTATATATATAAATATATATATATATATATAATATATATATATATGTATATATAATATATATATATATATATATATATATATATATATATATATGCATATGTGTGTGTGTGTATGAATATATGTATGTATGTGTTTGTGTGTGTGTGAATGAATATATGAATATATGTATGTGTGTGTGTGTGTAGATAGATAGATAATCATTAACTGATATCGAAGTATATAAACATAGATAATAATACGCCGCACGTTTGAAAAAGATATATCACTTTTCCTTTCAACAAAGGAAAAAGAATATACAAGAAAAAAACAGTCAAAAAGAAAACCCAAACATACCATATCGGCCGCGTTGACCGCCGCCCCGAGAGCGAGCGCCAGCATCCACATCTTCATCTGGAAAAAGGAAAGCGGAAAGAGTGTGAATTTTGGCGCCATTGAGGGACCCTGAGTATAAAATCATGGTGAGAATTATTGGAAGTAGAGCCCCATTAAGAAAGATTATAAATAAATGAATGGTGAATATATAAAGAATGATGATGATAAATAGTTAAAGAACTAATGATTTATTGATAAAGAAATAATGATAAATAGATCAAGAAATAATGATAAATAGGTAAAGAAATAATGATAAATAGATAGAGAAATTATGATAAATAGATAAAGAAATAATGATACTAATGAAATAAGAAATAAATGAAAATAAGCTAAAATGTCAGATCAGTTTCTCTCCTTCTTCATCTGAAAAAAGGAAAGCGGAAAGAGTGTGAATTTTGGCGCCATTGAGGGACCCTGAGTATAAATCATGGTGAGAATTATTGGATGTGGAAACCCGTTAAGAAAGAAATTGTGATAAATAGATCAAGAAATCATGAGAGATAGATTAAGAAATGGTGATAAATAGATAAAGAAATAACGATAAATAGATCAAGAAATAATGATGAATAGGTAAAGAAATAAAGATAAAAATATAGAGAAAATTTTGATAAATAGATAAAGAGATAATGATATTAATGAAATAAGAAATAAATGAAAATAAGCTAAAATGTCATATCAGTTCCTCTCCTTCTTCATCTGGAAAAAGGAAAGCGGAAAGACTGTGAATTTTGGCGCCATTGAGGGACCCTGAGTATAAATCATGGTGATAATTATTGGATGTGGAAACCCGTTAAGAAAGAAGTGGTGATAAATAGATCAAGAAATCATGAGAGATAGATCAAGAAATGGTTGATAAATAGATCAAGAAATAATGATAAATAGATCAAGAGATAATGATAAATAGGTAAAGAAATAATGATAAATAGATAGAGAAAATTTTGATAAATAGATAAAGAGATAATGATACTAATGAAATAAGAAATAAATGAAAATAATCTAAAATGTCAGATCAGTTCCTCTCCTTCTTCATCTGAAAAAAGGAAAGCGGAAAGAGTGTAAATTGGCGCCATTGAAGGACCCTGAGTATAAATGATGGTGAGAATTATTGGAAGTGGAGCCCCGTTAAGAAACATCATAAATAGATAAGGAAATAATGATTAGATAAAGAAATGGTAATTAGGTAAAGATATAATGGTAA
>NW_020870116.1:639539-647039 GCF_003789085.1 Penaeus vannamei | reverse complement strand
TCTATTCACGTTTTATCTATTTTTCTCATTTTTTCATAATCCCATTTTTATCATCACTTATTTCTATCCCTGTTCTTCGTTATTGCATTTTCTCCACCTTTGCTATTCTTCATTATTATCAATATTATTAAGTCGATTATTATTAATAATTCTTCTCACCATCGATTTTTTTTATTTATTTATTATCATCAGCAGTATCATGGTTGTCTTTTTATTATCATTATTATTACTTTCATCTTTATTAACATTATTATTACTATTATTTATCAGTTGTTGTTATCATCACCATCATCATCATTATTATTATCATTATTATTATAGTTATTATTATAGTTATTATTATTATTATGATTATTATTACTATTATTTTTTTTATTATTATCATCATCATCATTTTTATTCCCATTATTATTATCATTGTTATTATTATTATTATCATTAATATCATTATCATTATCATTATTATTATCATAAATATTAATATTATCATTATTATTCGTAGTAGGATTATTAGTATTATTGTTATTGTCATCATCATCATTATTATCATTATTTTCATTATCATTACCATTACCATTCTCATTGTCATCATCATTTGCACTATAATTATTTTATCATCATTATCATCATTACTATTATCAGTATCATTATCATCACCATTATCATTATCATTATTACCGTTATTATTATTATAACCATTCTTATGATTGTTGTTGTTATCATTATTATTAGTAGTAGTAGCAGTAATATTATGAAAATTATTGTTATTGAAGTTATTGCTGTTATTATCATTATCATTATCATCATTAATACTCTTATCATTATCATTATCATTTTCTTTTTTGTTATTATCATTGTTGTTGCTGTTGATGGTGGTGTTTTTTTTTTATAATTATTATCGTTATTACTATTATTCTTACCATGACTAACATGCTCCATATTCAAATATTTGTCCACTTTGTATAATACCAGATATATATTTTTTTTATTTTTTTATTTCTTTCTTTTTTTTTCTTTTTTCTTTTTCTTTCTTTCTTTCTTTCTTTCTTTTTTTTACATCAACATTTCGGAGGAATGAAACCTCGGATCTATCAATTTGTAAAAGAAAAACATTAGTCTGTGTACTAAAAACAGACAATTTGCAAAAGAGGAAACAATACCCGATGTAATATGTATAAAGACAATTTACAAAAGGCAAACAGTCACCTAACAAAAACAATGCACTAATAAAAGTTAAATAACAATTCCTAACGAGCAACTTTCGAGAACTATTTTCACCTTCTCTTCGACCTAAAAAATATCCCCCAACTTTCGGAGAAATATTTCCACCTTCTCTCTCGACCCAAAAATCCCCAACAAGTTTTGAAAAAAAAAAAAATAAACAAAACGCACAAATCCCTTACTTCACAACAGGAGCTTGGACTTCGAAAGTTTTAACCCAGCGCTCACTGACAGTCTTCTGGTCAGACACAGGATTATCCACGAGTTCCAACGTCGGACGTGCCTGAACAATAAGCTAAAATTATGCCAGTACACGACCCTCACTCACACGGGTTGGGTGGCTACTGATCGTTGCTTCGAAATGCTACAGATAGGGTAGTTTTAGTGTATCTCGTGTAGGATGAAATACATTTGGAAGACAGATGTTTTGTTGTTTTTTTGATGTGATGAATCCTCGGGTTTTATGTTTTGTTCGGATTATTTTGTATTGTGGAATAAAGATGGAGTAAAGCAATTATTGTTCTTTTATTAAATTTTGTTTTATGTTATATTCTGTAACCTGACCAGTTCCGAGCGTTGAGAATGAACAAAACCCAATAAGGGTGATTTGACAATGTATCAACGCTTGATTTTCACCTTTACAGGCAAGTTCCTCGATTTCATAATCCGCTTAATGGTCAACTCATAATGCTCTTGAAGATAAGGATAAGCAAGATAAGATTGTACATTCCGACAGAATTCGGTGGACTACCTGCCTTGTCGACCTTATCTCTTATCCTGATACCGTCAAAACCTCCCCTTTTTCCTCCCTTCTGCGCTGCCCCTTCTACCGGTCCTGCTCCTCCTCGAAGTGTCCGAGGTCCTCCTTAAACTACGCCTTCCCTTGTCCATTCTGTTGAGCTTGCTTATCACTCATTTTTTATCAAATATCTTATCCCTTGTCCTTCGGTGGAAATGTCTGCGCATATCCTCCCTTCGTTTTCTTTTCTCTCTCTCTCTCTCTCTCTCTCTCTCTCTCTAAGCAGAAAGGGCAATTTCCTGTTATTGTTGTTGTTTTTTCAAGAAATATAAGTAATTCATATAAGCATCTTTCTTAACGTCTGTACTAGCCTAGTTCTGTTATTGCCTTCAAATTTCGAAACAATAAATCATAAGATGCCAAAAAGAAATATATAGTTGTTAACTGGTAATGAACATAGTACAACACATACAGTAATTTGTAAAATATTTTAAAGTCCAAAGGAAACATTCACTGTTATTTTTACTTATATGCCCTTTAGTGCAAACAACGAATGACTAGTAAAAAAAAAAAAAAAAAAAAAAAAAAAAAAAAAAAAAAAAAAAAACAGGGAAAACGTGTGCAAATAAAGATAGAATTTCGTGTTTGATTCGTGTTTGATTTGAACATGTGACTGCATGATTGCTTAAACAGATCCATGCATTCTTTGTAAACATTCACAAAACATAACGCGCGTTGGGAAACAGAGTATTGTTGATAAAAGACTAGACTAAAAATCCAGGTCTTTGTCCTAAGAATTCTCATGGAGTTACCTTTCCTAACGGGCCACTAGTTCGCCCCTTGAAAAAGCATTGGAAATTTAGTTCATCCCTTTTCAGAAATGGACAGCGGCGAATAAATGGGAAATGATTGAAGAGGCAGTTAGTAAAGCATTGGAAATTCAGTTCAGCACTTTTCAGAAAATGGAAGCAGCAGTTAGTTAAATTCAAGGGGACAGCAGTTAGTAAAGCATTGGAAATCAGTTCACTTTTCTGAAAGGACAGCTCAGTAAACAGTTCAGCACTTTCTGAAATGGACAGCTGTAAATAAATGGGAAATGATTGAAGAGGCAGTTGTAAAGCATTGTGTTCAGGAAATTCGTTGCATTGGAAATTCAGTTCAGCAAAATGGACAGCTGTAAAAAATGGGAAATGATTGAAGAGGCAGTTAGTGCCAGTTCAGCACTTTCTGAAATGGACAGCTGTAAATAAATGGGAAATGATTGAAGAGGCAGTTAGTAAGCATTGGAAATTCAGTTTCAGCACTTTTCTGAAATGGACAGCTGTAAATAAATCAGTTAGTAAAGCATTGGAAATTCAGTTCAGCACTTTTCTGAAATGGACAAAATAAATCAGTTAGTAAAGCATTGGAAATTCAGTTCAGCACTTTTCTGAAATGACAGCTGTAAATAAATGGGAAATGATTCAGTTAGCAAAATTCAGTTCAGCACTTTTCTGAAATGGACAGTGTAAATAAATGGGAAATGATTAAGAGGCAGTTAGTAAAGCATTGGAAATTCAGTTCAGCACTTTCTGAAATGGACAGCTGTAATAAATGGGAAATGATTGAAGAGGCAGTTTAAAGCATTGGAAATTAGTTCAGCACTTTTCTGAAATGGACAGCTGTAAATAAATGGGAAATGATTGAAGAGGCAGTTAGTAAAGCACAGTTCAGCACTTTTCTGAAAATGGACAGCTGTAAATAAAGGCAGTTAGTAAAGCATTGGAAATTAAGTTCAGCACTTTTCTAAATGGACTACTAAATTGACTGATGAGCTCTTCCGATCTATAAATGGAAAATGATTGAAGAGGCAGTTAGTAAAGCATTGGAAATTCAGTTCAGCACTTTTCAGAAATGGACTACGGCGAATAGGCTAAATGGAAAATTACTGAAGAGCCAGTTTTAGAGACTTCAAAAATCTAGTCTTTGGTTATCTCGGAGGATATTTTTTTTAGAAATAGATAAAAATCACCTTTTTCACAAGGCGTTAGAATTCAACCACACAAGCAAAAAAGAGTCTTGGGACTGAAAACCGGAAGGCATAATGCACACGATCGCTGTAGAGTGAAGAGATGTACGAATGATCTAAAATACATTTTAAAGAAACGAAGTTCGATCTCCCAAAGGTTAGGCTCAAGTCAATAAAAAATAAATAAATAAATAAATAAAAGAAAATAAAAATAAAAAAATAAAAAAAAAATTGTGTGCATTTTTCTAGTCACATCTCCTGCTCACAGTGATCAATATCAAGACATGCATTGTGTGTATACTAGTGGTCAGCCATGACAACCTAAAACATCGGATTTAGATATATCCAATAACATATGATGGTCCCGGTGACTTTGGTTACAAGCTGACCATAGCCGACCCACTGACAGTAGTTCCAAATAGCTAAAACAAATTGGGTCACATATTTATATGGGCCGGGCGAAACAAATCTGAACTGAACAGGAACCATTAGAAGGCATACATTACCCATTCGCCGAGAGCACAATGGCCCAATTGGACACTCGCTCTCACATTATGAACTCTCCCTCTCTCTACAAACGGGATCTTTGTATACCAATCCACTCAATTCTTGTACTTTAATTCATCTGCCACTTGTGAAATTTTGAATATAAGTTACAAAGATGCATAGTGATTCTCAAATCAGAGCCATCAACACATGTATAGGTTTGTGTGACTTGTCGGTGTCGTGAAATATGTCCTACCTACAGTCGAAGTGTAATTACAAATCCCTTTGAAATGACTTGTCACATGAGTGGCAACTTTGATTTAACCAGGTTGACTGTATATGACAGTTATCATTAAGTTGTCTCTCCTTACAGAAGTAACATGATTATACGGTAGGAGCCCTCAACTATATCTCTTTCACTTGGGGCGTCTTCTGTTCGTGCCATAAAAGTTAATTCAGTAATAAAGTTTAATCCAGATCTCTAGGGCATGCGTTGGCAGCGTCCAGGATCAACTTTTAAAGCAGCTCTAGACCAGGCTTCAATATTAAGCTCATTTTTTAATCCTGCACATGCGCAGAAGGGACAAGTTAATCCCACCAATCATGTACTGTTACGTCACGTGTCCGTCATGAACTTCACGGATGCCATCGCTTGAGTTGCCATGCAGAATTATTTTCGGCAATAACATCGATCGTCGTAGAATTTTCATACTTAGTATTTATTATGAAAATGAAATTGTATATATTTACACAAATGATCAAATATTCTGATAAAGGAAATAACTCATGGTAATGCATATAAAAACCAATATAATCCCACGAGGAATCTGAAATTCAGAGGCTGCGAGCATGGAACTCATATTTCCAGGTTAGTGAAACAAAAATTACATAGTCAAGATCACACAAGTTGACGTTTTAAATCAAATATGAACCAGTGTTTTAAAGAAGAATTATGTGCTGAGTTTTTCTCAACTACTTTACTACAAAATTAACAAGTATACTTTTCTATGGACCTCCTGAACAGCACCCTGAAGAAAACATGTTTCCCTTCTCCAACACGATTCAACGCAGCAAAGAGCTGTCCGAGGAAACTGCGATGGATATTAATTGTTGAATGACATTTTTGTACTTAAGTGTCATTGAAATAAAGATTGGTTTTATAACTGTTAGAGCAGTTTCGTTACCCATTTTACTACTATAAAGATAATATTTAATAAAATAGAATATTTCATAATCATGTCTCCCTTATAAGGAAGCCTACTTGTGCCTCGTATTTATCATATGAAGATCAAACTGCATATTGAGTGACTGACTACAACTTTCTATAACAATCACCTTTTCTCTAATCTATAAAAGTGAATATCAGTGGTGAGAGAAATCTTTTAACAATGCAGTGTCTGAATGCAAATTGCAAGGTTTATTTATCCAAGTAAATTATATATCGGTCTGCAAATCTTTAAGTAATATCTTTAATATTGTCTTCTATATCATATGCGTAGGGACATGAAGGGTATGTTGAATAGATATCTTTTGGATGATTTTGTTGCTTATTTACAGGTATGAGTGCATGACTTGCTCCAGACGCTACCCTACACAACATGCAACAGTTATGTGTGAAGAGCAACATTGCACAGAAATGTTCCAAAATACCACCGATTTTTCAGCAATAAAAAGACAACATACCTCAGCTCCCACCCTTTAGATTTGCAAAACCTATTCCCACACGCCCAGAAATACGAGACCAGGATCTTCACATCAACAGCAGAGGGCAGAACCATCACTATATCACAGACCAGGAACATCACAAGAATTGATAGTAATTTAAAGAGACAGTCCATTTAAGATTCAAAACAAATAAAATTTTGAAAACAGATAATCTTGAAGAAATGTGTACAGAAAATAGAGGTACGAACTTTCTTACTTTGATATGATGCTAGTCTTAGTTTTCAATTTTGGGAACATTGGGAGGCATAAAAAATTATTAATAATATGAATTAGTTTTTAATGCCTTGTGTTCAATCATGTAGGTACGTCTGGGATGAAGGGAAGGAAAAGGTGGTCTTCAGAAGCATCTGAGAAGTTTATATTGTTATTTACAGAACACTTTAAACAATTAGGAGGCAAAAGCAGTGCATAGATAAAAAGGCATAAGATAATTAACATTATGAAAACATTAGTAAGAGTCAGTTTCATGAAATACACATTAAATATAATAGATATTTTGAAACCTAAGAGATGTCTAAAATAGTTTCTTAAATATGATAATACCAAAAACATGACATTACAAAAAGAAAGAAAAAAAACATGAAATCTCCCAAAAGATCGAATTTCACGCGCGACATTTCTCTTCTCTCCGACTTGTTTACATCACAACGGTGGCGATAGAATAGTGAGTACGACAGTTTTTACTGAACATTACTGTCGCGCCGTCTGGCAGCGGAGAGTGTCGTCTTCGGTACGGACACAGTGGATTAGGATTAAACTAAATGCGGTTTTAAGAGTTAAGGACGCTACAGAAGACGCCTATGTTTGCCTTTATATGACTATCTTAATGGTAGTATAATGATAATGGTAATTTTGATGATAATGATGTAATATTGATGATGATAATAATGATAATAATATCCTCTCACGTCGAAAATTCTTCCTAAAATTATATTAATTAATAAGCCATTCCGCACACGTTAACTGTCATGATCAGGTGGACTTACATGACACCATCCATGACAGGATTGCAGACATATCAATATTCATTATCTTATATATCTAATTGATTTTTGGAGGTATCAGGTGAAAACGATGCATAGGATATCAATGCATTATTCAGTGTTCATGAGATATATTTATTATTTTTTCATGTATATCTATATGATATCTAGCTTGGAAAAACCGTAACTTTTAAATGTCATTCACTTTATAATTAAAAATATATATATTTTGTCGATTAAATGAGTCTATATATATATATATGCATATCAACATTCAAAAACCGGGGCTTACTTTTCCATAATTAAAGAAAAAAAAATGATTTTTGAGCAATGAAGAA
>NW_020870116.1:622039-634539 GCF_003789085.1 Penaeus vannamei | reverse complement strand
GTCAGTGAAGGCATTGAGCATTTTTGCTTCAGTGACATGTTGGGGTAGCCTGTTCCTATTGTATATGGTATGTGGGAAGACGGAGTCTTGTAAGAGTCTGTGTTGATGTGGATTGTGAGAAAATTTACTGTTATGAGTTCTGTGTGTTGTGTATATGTGCTTGTAAGTTTTTGTGTTTGTTGATATCCATAAAGTTGTTTGTGATCTTGTACATGATTGTAAGTCTGTGTGCTTGTCTTCATGTCTGGAGTAGGTCCATGTTTTAATATGTGGAAGTCTCTTGTTATTTTCCATTGCAAATAGTATATGTGAAAGTCTTGGTAATGCTTATGAAGTGACCCAACTCCAGCCATTCCTGGGAAATCCATAAACATTCACAATCTTCCTAACCCAGGAGCATCGCCCCCAGACACCCATCCAATCACTGTATTTCCCAGTTGGGGGCTAGCTCATGCCCCTGGACCCCCACCCAATATTGCTTTGCACATAGCATTTGTCATGACTTATTTTCTTTTTGACATCATTTTTTCCCATGCAGATTATTTCATATATTTGTGAGTGCAGGATAATTTTATGCATAAGTGATCACAATGAAATTATTGTGCAGAAATCCCCCCAAACACATTCTGGTCCCAAGCAGACGAAGGCATGAAAGGTGCGAGGGAAATTGCAAGGAAAAGCAGGAAAGGTACGAGGAAAATTGCAAAATTGCAAAATATGAATAATGTGCACAGAATCAGTCACTAGATTGTCTAATGCAGGAGGCTGTGCACCCTGCAACCCCACCATAGGCAGCTGTCATCCCCCAACCCCATTGCAGGGGTTGGGGGGACAGCAGGGTAGAGCATATGACCAACATGCAGGAATGCCCAGTGCCGAGTCTATCCAAATCTCTCCTGCCATGAATATATGGAGGATTCTTTGTTTTACTGGGTGGCCGTTAGGGGGTGGAAGCTCCCTGCATTAGACAACATAGTGACTGATCCCTGTTCATATTGTACCCAGCAATTTCCCAGGTACCTTATGTGTTGCACAACTTTTTTATCATCAACTTGCAAAGATAATACCATAGATGAATGGTGTCATATACCTTGATTCTTTTTCCTCTGCCACCTTTATATCTATAGAAATTATGGTGTGGACCCCCCTCCCCCCTCAAAAAAAAAATAAAATAAAAAAAAAATAAATAAATAAATCTATAGCATGGAAGACATGGAAAGTTATTGCCAGGAAAAATATAAATAAAATACACAGAATAGACGAGTATAAAGAATCCAAAATGTATCTACAGCAGGACAGAAAGTTGGACAGACTCCGCATCAGCTGCTCCCAGGCACTGTGATTTTACTCTGAATATATATAATACACCAGTATATCTAATGCAGATCATCATCATCCATGAATTAACCAAGTAAATTGCCATTACTTGGTTGTATCTTGCCATGTTCACCCAGTTTGAGGAGTGTGGTTATTAAAGAGATAAAGAAAATTTCATGGTAAAATGAAGTAGGAATAATGCATCTACACCCACAGTTTCATGAACTTGGAAAACTACAAATGCATCTATACCCACATTTTCATGAATATATGTTATTCTTAGGTGTTAGACACTATGATATAGACAGGAGATCTCAAAACATGTTACTGTGTCAAGAATTATGCTGTCTTTCCGAGAAGTTACAAAAAATTCCAATTAGAATTTTATGTGACTGTTCTCGAATAGACATAGGGAAGGTTTCATAATTACTGAAATATTTGCTGTCCACTTAGCCAGCTAGCCAAGGTAAGGAATTATAATCCTTCACAGTCCTTTGTCTAATCTTTTTCCTCTCAGGTACTGATACCAAGCTGTGGAAGATTTGCTGCTCAGTTCTAAAATCTATACGTAAAAGATGAGAAATATCAGTAACAAAGATAATTTCTTTTCACTTACTTTCATTATCATTCTTAAGAAAAGGTCTTGGTGAGGGACTTCGTCTTGGATACATCCTGCCATGGCCTTTCAGGAAGCTACACTGGCATCCTCTCCTAAGACAGTGCCATAAGGGGGTGCCAGTTTGCCATTTTCTTGTGAAATTTGCTGTCTTAGGCTTTCTTCTGGGGGTATTTCCCAAATAGTTTTATTTTTTAGGGACTTTCATTAATATGTATGCTTATTCTAATGGTAGACTACTGGAAATGAGGATGGTTTTGTTTTGTGGGTCTTAATTTTAATCAGTGAGAGTATATTTTTTTTTTTTTTTCTTTTTTTTTTTTTTTTTTTCAATGATTAATAAATTCATCATCATTATTATTATTATCATCATTATTATTATATTTGTTGTTGTTATTGTTTTTAAGCTATTATTTTATTTTTATTTTTATTATTGTTATTATTGTTATTATTTATTATTATTGTCATTATTATCATCATTATCATTATCATTATCATGATCAATCTTAGGTTGTTTGCCAAATTTTTTTCAAGTGATCATGCTATTCTATAAATATACATACTTTCATTGATTTTATACATTTATTTTATTAAAGATGCTAATTTTATTTTCATTTATTTATTTTTTTATTTATTTTTTTTTTTTTTTCAGATATCTGGTCCTCAGAGCAGCTCGGTAATAGAGTTGGACTTGATAACAGAAAAGCCGAAATGGAAAGACATTGTCGAAAACCACAAGGGATATTATCACGACACAGCCAAGAGAGCATCTAGTCAAATGACTCTGGCCTACGTGACCCCGGTAAGATCTGCTGTTTGCTACCTTTTTGCTAGTTGTGATGTGATTATGATAAAGAATGATTTTCCTCGCAAAGTCGTATGTTGAAACTATGATGTTAGGTGAGCGAATGATAAGGAAGATTTATGATTATTATCCAAGTATGAATAGAGAGGATTGCTTATTTTTGAAGGCGTAAACTGATTATTTTTATCTTTCAAAATTGAAAAATTACTCGAAAAATGCATTTCAGTGGAACAACCATGGCTATGATGTAGCCAAGTTCCTCGGAGGGAAATTTACTCATGTCTCTCCAGTTTGGCTGCAGCTGAAAAGGCATGCAGGGAGAAATGTGATCACGGGGGACCACGACATCGACCAAGGTTGGATCAAGGACGTGAGGAAGGCTGGCAAGAGCAGCAATGTCAAAGGTGAACAGAGATCAGTGTAAGGCCAAGTGGTAATACCGTGACATAGATATAGCCGCATTGGACTATTTACATATACAATGTAGGGATTTGATATTTAATTGAATTATATCTTGTCTTGGGTCTAAATTTATGGGATGTTTTATGCAAAATTTTACTCCTCTCATTCTTTCGGCAGTTGTTCCAAGAGTGATAATGGAGGGATGGCATCGTGATGACTTTGAAGAAATTGTCAATTCAGAAGTCAAGCGTGGTGAAGTCACAAATGACATTCTTGGTATTATCAAGGTAACAAAACTCGTAGTAAACCCTTTAGATAAGCCTAGAGATACCTTCACTTAGACAAAAGACATATAAATGCACTTTTGCATACAACTATTGTCATACATGGGCACAAACAAGATACTTGGTGCCCCATACAGCCTATGCAGTTCAGAAAGACAGCTGCCTTCAAGAAGACCAGATATAACTTACACATTTCCACAGTGTACTTTGTTCACTCAGCATATACAAACACAGACATGATAGGGACCTGCCTAGGACCCTAATACTAGCAGGTATACTCTTGAGGATTTGAACTATTGACAGACAGTATCACAAAATACATTCTGCCCATAGTTATTGAGTAACCTGGTGAAAGTGACTACATACGTGATGTGAATATCCTATCAGGGAAAGTCTAGAGATCTCAAGAACCATAACAACCTGCAGATATTACTTGAGAGAATGACATTTTTGTTGGATATCATTCTTAAATGCTGGGCTGCAGCTAAATCACCTTCAGACACAGAGAGATCATGCAGATGTATACAGACAAAGATTTAATCTTGAACTCATTCCCTACACCTATAGATATTTTATAGGTAAATATAGTAATAGTTTTTGCTTGTGTGTTTATTTATATCTGTAATTGAAATAGATTAATATGATAAGATTAAAAAAGATGATTTTATGTATTTGAATTATACAGTAGGATCTTTTCTTGCAGAAGCACAATCTGGACGGAATTGTGCTTGAAGTTTGGAGTCAGATCCCAACACAGGGAATCATAGAGAGGTTTCCTAGGGTTGTCCGTGACATAGCCCAGAAGATTCGTAAGGCTGGTTTCGTTTTCATTCTTGTCATTCCACCACCAGTCTACCAAAGGTAAAGATGTATTGATATATATAAATATTGATACAATGTAAACACACGCACACGCACGCACGCACACACACACACACACACACACACACACACACACACACACACACACACACACACACACACACACACACACACACACACACACACACACACACACACACACACACACAACGACAGACAGAGAGAGAGAGAGAGAGAAGATAGAAGAGAGAGAGAGAGAGAGAGAGAGAGAGAGAGGTTGGATGGAATACTTCCTCCCTAAGCCAAATTCACTTCACCTGCCACTCGGCCCATTTTTTTCTTGATGTGACATCATCTGGATCCAAGGGTTTAATGCAAAACAAATAATATAAGCTAGAGAATAAAACATGAATATGAACATGTTATTATATATTTTAAAGTTTTGAAAATAAATATGTTAACAGCAAGGTCAGATTTGTTTTAAAGTAACTAACATGTTATGGTAAAACAAGTCTCACATTTTTGATGGCTGTTGTTGATGTGGTCGTGTAAGTGTGTGTGTGTGTGTGTGTGTGTGTGTGTGTGTAGAATGAAAAAAAATGAATAATATTTATATTTCTATTCTCCCATATCAGGGGTGTAAGAGGTTCCTTCACAGAAAAGGAATTTCAGGCTTTAGCTGGTGATGTGGATGCATTCTCTCTCATGACGTACGACTTCTCATCATTCCAAAATCCAGGTGGGTACTTTATTGCTGTTTTTAAAGGAATAGTGATGGTTCTCTATTTAAATTCACTTTCATTACATTGCTTCATAAAAGTCTTTGATATTTCCAGGTAATTTTTTAAACATGACAGTATTGCTTGTCAAAGTTCTACAATTGAGTGATTGACATATTAGATTCTAGTATGCCTTTTTGGCTAAAAAAATAAGTTGCAACATTAGGGAAAAGTGTATCTGTAAATGATATAAAAACTCCCTATCGTCATAAAGCTTCTTCAGTGACAATAGAAACACAATTTGTACTATGAGAGTTCTTAGTTTTGGTTCTCTTGATTATCTCTATTTACTCTCTATGTTTCAGGACCAAACAGCCCTTTGTGGTGGATGCGTGATTGTGTCGAGAAATTAGTACCAGATGCTTCTTCTCCTGACCGTGCAAAGGTGAGGTTATATTATATTAGATGCTTTGCTTGAACTACCTTTTTTTAATGATGTGTTTGAATTTCATTAGAGGGAACAATTATAACCTTGACCTACTATTTGCTATTTATAAGCCTATTAAGATGTTATTTTTTCTTGAATGATAGTCATGTCATATATTGGGGGGGGGGGAATACCTAAACTAAATTGCCATTTTGTTGTGAATAAGAAAATGCAAAAGCATAACAGAATCAAATTTCAGATTTTCCCTGTATGAAAAGTCTGTATATAAGTTAATTAAAGAATATGTATGATTGCATACATTCATAAGACTCAGATGTAAAAATTGAATAAAGACATATTGCTTATTTTTTAGGGTCTTATGCCACCAAACAGTGATAACAATTGTTCAGTTGGAGATGTTTTAACCTACTAATTTTCTTTTTGGGGGGAAATGATATTTACATTCATTAATCTTCGACCATTAATCGTCATTCTACATAGTCTATAACTATTCAACAGAAATTTAACTAGTTCCATTCTCCTTATTTTCAGTTGCTTTGTAGTTACTAGGTTTTAGGTTCCTAATATCTATGAAAGGCAGTCAAAAATTGTTACTAAAAAGTGTCTTTCGGCAACAGATCCTATTGGGCTTGAATCTGTACGGTCTGGACCATAGTGTTACAGGAGGGAACCACATTATCGGACATCAGTATATAGATATACTGTCAACGTACAAGCCCAAGTTCCTCTACGACGGAGAATCACAAGAGCACTATTTTGAATACAAGTAAGTGTTGTCCTTTAAATGTTTACCCTGTGTGAGGCCCCATTCCTTACTTTTCTGCTTTCATGGTTGGTATATAGAGGATTTTTTTTTCTTCCTTTTCTTCTTCCTCTTCTTCTTCCTCTTCTACCAGCTCCTCATTTTTTTTACCACCTTTTCCTCCTTCCCCTTCTCTGATTCCTGTTCCTGTAACTCCATTTCTCCTTCTTGTCTTCTTCCGGTTCTTGTTCCTCTAACCCCATTCCTCATCATCATCCTCGTCTTTGACCATCTCTTTATTTCTTTTTCCCTTTATTCTTTGCTTTGCTTTGCTTCTCTGTGTTTTCCTTTACTTTTCTCTGTTGTGATGATTCATTGATCTCTTATTTTTATATAACAAAGAGAACATTTTTAATTTTGGGAGATTATCAGTAGTTGCTTCATTTTCTGTTTATGTTATGAACACTATTTTCTTTAATTATTCCAGAACAACATCTGGGCGTCGGACTGTGTTCTACCCTACTCTACATTCCATCAACAAGAGAGTTGACTTGGCGAAAGAATTGGGCACAGGAATATCTCTGTGGGAAGTGGGTCAGGGACTTGACTACTTTTATGATCTTCTCTGATTAAGGAAACAATGCAGAGAAGGTTTTCTCCATGGTGCTGTCCAAAAAAGCTGGACTGTGATTACTTTCTTGGGGTTGTGTGCGAATAAGGGGGATGATTTATTTATTTGAATGATACATAGTTGGTTATGTACTGTATGAAAAGCATTTTTTTCTTTATCTGTGATTTCTAATGTATTGTTTGTTTTGTAGAGGAGCTGTTCACATAGACCTGATGCATATGTGGCCTTATTGTTGTATAATTTCCAGTTTAAGGGTGGTTACAGACTTGGCATTTGTGTGTGGGCTTTAACAAAAAATTAAAGCAAAATTTTGTATTTCCAAATTTATTCAATTTCACCATTTGCACTTCAGTCATTATCATTGTGAAGTTTGCTTAATTGTGTTTAAAATCAGGGATTTTTCTTAGAATATTATGATGCAAAAGTAAAGAATGTGCAAGTAATTGTTATTGGTGAAGGTGATTGAAACAAGTGTAATGTCTTGTATTGAAGAATAATGTTATTTTGTTGGATGATAAGTTTCTCTTGCATATTTACTGAGACCTAATTTGTATGAAAAAATTATAATGAAAGTTGGGAAGTAGAAATAGAATGTGTATAAAATGACAGTATTTTTGCATTGCTATTAGATGTTCATAATCTTGTTCATGATACTGGGAATCAGAACAGTGTCAGATTAAAAATAAGTACGATAAGACCAGTGAAACAAATAACTGGCTGTGGCCACAAAAGAAAATGATAGAAATGGAAATGTTGTGATGAATATTCCTCTACACACTGAAGGAAATGGCAGGTGTACTAGGAAGATGAGGAATTGTAGAGCAAGGTGGACGAGAAAGAAACTTTAAGCAGGCAAGACCTAGGGAAGTGAATGCCAAAGATGACATGAAGTTAAACCCAAAGCAAGATGGATGAAAATGAAACCTGAAGCAAACAGGACTTGCAAAAGACGGAGCAAAGGATGTCATCTTGTTTTCCCTGCAGTCGGAGAAAGTCGAAATACTTACTGCTCCAAAATCCACCATTCACTCCTTAAACAACAACTGAATTCCATAGCCGTATAGTTGTACCTTGTCCAGTGGTTGTGCCTGATTTCCTTTGGGAGATATTTTTATAGACACCAAATATACAGAACTCTATTTTGTCGAGTTTGTCCAGTCTAAATTTCTAAACCAGTTTGTACTGTGGATGTTCTGCATGTTACATCACTATTATATAGTGTAAGTAAAATTCTTCGAAGGAATGATAAGGGAAATTAAACATAATGTCAGTGGACTTGATCATGTAAAGTGTACAAAAAGGAAATATATAATGTGAAAGAAAAGTTTATCTCTTCTTGCACCAATGAAATACTAAAATAAAAGGTATGCTGTTTGTTTAATTATGATAATTTTGTTTGTATAGTTTTTTGTTTTTCTTGTTTAGAGGTGAAGCATTGATTATCAGTGATCGGAAGTATAAAAATAAAGCCTGAAATTAAAGTTGAGTGCATTAATCACATGATAAAATAGATTTATTATGTTATTATTTTTACTTGTGTAACTGTTTAACCCTTTTGATGCAGTGGCATGTAGTATGATGCCATACTACTGGGCCTAAACCACAGATGTCATCCCCCTCAATCCCTTGCCCGTTGTTGTCGTGGGGGGGGCGTAGGAGACGGAGACTGAGACCCAATGCAGGGATCTCCCCTGCCAATGGCCTCAGCCCTCGACTCGACTAATTTTGCATCTCCCTCCAGTTTTCTTTTTCCGTCCCTTCTCCAGCCCCTTCTACTATCTACTTTCTAAGGTGTAAGAGCCATGCTGAAAGGATGAAAGGCTCACCTTGTGCCAGTCCTGAACGGCCTGCGGGAACCATGGGCACAGTATTCCAGATTTAGTTGTCTAGCCCTTGCCCCCTTAAGGGGCACTGAGGGAGTGGACTGTTTATTTTCCCTACATAATCAAGGCTTCCCATGGCCAGTAATGAAGTAATACCTATATTAGAGTTAATGAGGCCTGCCGCTTCATCAAATAGCCCCACCAATTCAGACTCTACCGGCTCCCCGACCCCAGGCTCTCCTTTGACCACGACTCTGAACACTGAAACTACCACCCACTTTTGGTGCATTACCCACCAAAGCTGAAACTCAATCTCCAGACGACATTCCTACCCTCCCAACTTCCTCAACTTCATCACCTCTACCCCTACAACCTTCATTAAATACCCCAACCTCCCTTATTACTACCTTACAGCCTTATTCTCTATCTCTCCATAATACTACCCCCATCAACAACACTCCTTCTTCCACACATCCCCGTCCTATCACCACCAACCCTACAAATATCGTAACAGTCAGATCTGAAACTGAAGCTATAGCATTATCAAATCTAACTGATCACTCTGGCAACCCCATTCCTGCAGAACGTCATCCAACTCTTAATACTTGTACCGGAACTGTCTCTATCTCCCCAGCAAACTGCCCAGTCGATACCAAAGATTGGTCAGACTGTGGAGAAGACTTACTCGAATGTCGTTCGCTCTGCCCCTCCCCCTCCAACCCAGGATGTTCCTACACTTTCCCCTGTACCTACTTACTTCCCCACTTCCACTTCTACATTCTGCCTCCCCCAGTCAAATTCTTTTGGCACTCTAAATCCAGACACTCCAATCTCAACTACAGCCCCAACACCATCCCCTCTCCCTCCCCGCACTGTCTGCAGCAGACTGAAAATCCCCCCCTTCTTCCCCTACTCACCTCCACCAATCTTTGCCATTATTTCTCAGACACCAGTCTCCTCTTCCCCCTCTCATAAGAAAACCTCTGTCTCACAAAACTCTCCAACCAACTCCACTGCAGAAACTATTGAAGATATTCAAAACTATATGCCTGAGACACATTTCCACAACTCATGCTCTCTCCCCACTTGAAGTGACTGCCGATATCCATCCTCCTCCTACTCATATTCCCCCTACACCGGTTCCTCCTACTCCCTCCCAACATAACCCAACCCCCTCAACTCGAACTACACATACATTCTCCCTCCCTCTATCCCCTTTATCATTTCCACTCCCTCCTGGATACACACATGAATCCCATATGTAATTCCCTTACCTAGACCCACCATAGCCCATTCACACAGCAACTCCTTTTCCCATCTTAAACCTTTCAAGGTTACTCTAGACAGTTGACGCATAGCAACTATCACCCTTCACTCCTCCTTTAATATACTTTCCTATAGTGCTAAATTACCTTAGATGCCTAGTGTATTTATTTTGCTTTTTTAACCATTTACCATTAGCATTTTGTCATGAATTTCCAGTCTCCACATACACAGGGTCATAGTAAAATTTAGTTAAACAAATTTTCTTGATCTTTAGACTTTATTGTGCAAAAAGTCATCTTACAACACATACTTTTTTAAATTAAAGCATATCTAGTGAAATTCACGCCAGCGATAAGCTAGATATAAAAATATGGTTCTAGAAAAAGACTGGAAGAAGACCCAAAAACTGTCCCTTAACCTGTACATTTCTCCATGAATAAACATTAATCAAGTAAATAATAAAATACTTTGTCCTCTCAACTTCGGAGGAACCATTATACCAGATTTACAAAATTGATTCCCTTCTGTCAATTAGGAGAATGTTACTTATGAAAAGCAATTTACTGATAAAAAATAATAGTCGGTACAACTTGTATCTCAGAACAAACCTAGTAAAATTATTTCAGCTGCAATCAAAAAATGCCGAGTAACCCAGTCCAATGTAGACTTAACATTAAATGCATTTTAAATCTGAATTCAAGTACTCTGTCTTTTATTCCATTTTGCTCGAATACGACACCCTCAGAACACACGACGACAAAAATACACACTGCTGTCATGGTATCATCATCCTCTTTTATAAAGGCTGCATCACTACAGATACTTCAGAGATGTTGCATAAAAGTGTTATTAATATTACCGTCTTCGCCTATCTGGTACAGCCAATCACAACCTACACTATACTATGACCATTCCTCTTTACTTTGTATTTTAATTTTAGTTTTCTGATTATCAGGGGTGAAACGACTTCCCTTTTCGGATCTTTATTAACACTGCAAAGAGATACTATACAGAATTCATAACGATTTCCATTTTATATGAAAGGTAAAATCAATACCAAAAATAATTTCAAATCCGCAAAAGATTTATAAATAACATATAAAATATAGTCTTCCCGTTACTAAATCATAAACATTCAAAGTATTTATCTACATAACGATCATTCAATCCAAATAAGAATTTTCTTAATGCTCCCAACTTTTTACACAAGTATGGCAGGACCTAATAATTACTATCTTCATTCAAAGTGCGTCAAGTTGGCCTCCCACTGACACCAAAATATTCTTTGAAAACATATCCCGATTCATGGTTTTCTAAGTACCTAAATACATCTCCCATGTCAACATGAAACCCTCCATTCTTGACCCGGATGTTATTCTCGGAGCCAAGCTCTTCAAATGTTGGAAATCTTCGTAGTTTATCAATGTCTTGACCCTTAGTGACATCAACGATTTCTCGGCTTTTAACAAGAATCTTCTGCCAGTTCCATGACCTAACCTGTTAGTAAAATTTTAAAAAGGCATTAATATAACATAAAAGAGATATCTTTACAAAATTTATTAATTACCTGAGGAAAAGGTTAAATGTAAGAAACTATTCTCCAGATCAAACATTCAGCTTATCCCCCAAGTCACTTGATTATTCATCACACTGTGAAGTTGTGCCTCTGAGGAAAGTCACCTCAACTGAGCATCAACTTTTAAAAACAGGTGGGCCATTTTCCTGTCACTTCAAGGCTGGATGCAAAGTGAATGCCCCATGGCTGCATTCTCCATGCATCTGGGTGGCTTCTCCTCCCATCTAATCCTTCCTGTATATTCTCTTCAAGCCATCCGAGACTGTTATATGCTTCATCCCATCCTCTGCCCTCCATTCTTGGACTCCCTGCTCTCTCTTCATATAATCACTTCTTGAGTTTCTTTGTACTTTATATACAATGTAAATACACATTTCACTGTTAAAAAAGTTAAGGTGACTATGTCTTATTGGTTTATATTTCTTTTACTATTTCCTATTTCCACTCATATGGAAGGAATAACTTTTGAAATTTAGTGCAAAATTGAGCTCTTCAATCATTAAAGATCAAATTTTGCTATAAACCCCAATATAATCCACAACTGAGAAGACCAATGTCCGTACCTTCTGCCACCAATCATCTGTGTTGCGTGACATTCCTTCTACACATATGATTCCGGGTTTCCCAGGTAAGCAGAAGCCCGACAAGTCAAACTCTCTTGATAAATCCAAAATATCCTTGCGTTTTACCTGAAATATTAAAAAAAACATTCATTATCTTACACATGAGTATTAAAACATAATACAAGGCAGTTATCTTTTTCTTCCTAACTTTGAAAGACAAATAAGCAATGTATTCAGTATCAGAAAATGCAAATTTACCCAATGGTGCCAGATAATCATAATGTTTACTGTGAGTTTTATTTACACACAGATGGCTAGAAGTGATCAGCCACCAAGCAGCCAATTAGTAAGCCTTTATGTCTAGCTGAATTCCTTTTTCTTTCAGTTTCCAGGATTTTTTCTTTTTTTTCTAATTGCTATTAACCCTTTTTAATGGGCATGCCTAAAGCCATACATAGCACAGGCCCAGCCACAAAGGCTATATGG
>NW_020870116.1:604539-607039 GCF_003789085.1 Penaeus vannamei | reverse complement strand
TTCTCTGTCTCAGTCTCTTCTCTCTCTCTCTCTTCTCTGTCTCTCCGTCACTCTCTCTTCTGTCCTGTCTCTCTCTCTCTCTCTGTCTGTTTCTCTCTCTCCTTCTCTCTCTGTCTCTCTCTGTCTCTATCTCTCTCTTTCTGTCTCTCTCTCCTCTCCTCTCTGGTCTCTCCATCTCTTCCTCCCTCCCTCCCTCTCTCTGTCTCTCTGTTCTCTGTCTCTCCATCTCTTTCTCTCTGTCTCTATGTCATCTCTTTCTCTCTGTCTCTCCATCTCTTTCTCTGTCTCCCAATCTTTTTCTCTGTCTCTTCTCTTTCTCTCTGTCTCTCTCTCTTTCTCTCTGTCTCTCCTTCTCTCTCTGGATCAAGACGGGACGACGAGGCTTGCATGCGCCAAGTTCGGACCGGCGAGTCGTGTTGCTATGGGCCGGTGTGGGTCGACTCTGCGCCCTCAGATCCGCCGGAGACTTTGACCCATTGCACGACCCACTTTCCGGTTCCTGCGACGAATGTAGAAACAGGTCAGAAAGAGAAAAAAGGGTCAAAGAAAAGAGAAAAAGTCAAAAGAAAAGAGAAAAGGTCAAAAGAAAGAGAAACAGGGTCAAAAGAAAGAGAAAAAAGGTCAAAGGAAAGAGAAAAAAGGTCAAAAGAAAGAAAAAAGGTCAAAAAGAAAGAGAAAAAAGGTCAAAAAAGAAAGAGAAACAAGGTCAAAAGAAAGAGAAAAAGGTCAAAAGAGAGAAAGAGAAAAAAATGAAAAAAGGGTAAAAAAAAGAAAGAGAAAAAGAAAATGTTGAAAGTGTATGAAGGAGAATGTGTATTTATATTTATGTATTTATGGGATTTCGATTATGTTTTCGTAGGAAATATATCGAACTGGTCAAATGTATTGTGGAAATGCGTGTATTCCCGACGAAGATATAATTGAAATCAATTGAATACATTCTCTTGCAATGTACATGTACTTATTTTCATTCCTGCTTTTTCATAACGTAGAAGCCAGATTCACACACACACACACGTATATGTGTGTGTGTGTGTGTGTGTGTGTGTGTGTGTGTGTGTGTGTGTGTGTGTGTGTGTGTGGTGTGTGTGTGTGTGTGTGTGTGTGTGTGTGTGTGTGTGCATGTATGTATGTATCATATATATATATATATATATATATATATATATATATATATATATATATATACACATACACACACACACACACACACTTGCGCGCATAGTATTTGTATGTGCGCGGTTGTGTGTGTGTGTGTCAATAGCATGATATTCCTTTGCAATCCCTCGGATGTTCGTTACGTCTATTACTCGCTTCCTGGACCGACAGACATACGGGTCCCGTCAGACCACGAATAATGGCCGGTGTTCGTCCCACTCCCTTCGCTGTATTGAGGCTCTCGGTTTTTGGCCTTTTTCCCGCCCTTATCCGGTTATTTTCACAGGGCGCGCGCGTGTGACGAGAGAGTTCTTTATCTTTTATCCTCTTTCTTATCCGTTTATTTTCACAGAGTTCTTTATCTTATCTTTTTTTTCTTATTCCGGTTATTTTCACAGAGTTCTTAATTTTTATCTTTTTCTTATCCGGTTATTTTCACAGAGTTCTTTATCTTTATCTTTTTTCTTATCCGGTTATTTTCACAGAGTTTCTTTATCTTTATCTTTTTTTCTTATCCGGTTATTTTCAACAGAGTTCTTTTCTTTATCTTTTTTATCTTATCGGTTATTTTCACAGAGTTCTTTATCTTTTCTTTTTCTTATCCGGTTATTTTTCACAGAGTTTCTTTTCTTTTTCTTTTTGGGGTAATGGGCGAGGGGGCTTAGGGCCTCGTTAGCTGGGTTCGTTGGAGGCTGAGGGACGGAAAACGGGTGTAGTTTGCCTTCGCTACTCGGGGTGTAGGGGAAAAAAAAACATGTGATTCGTATGAGTAAAACTACATGCTATTTGGTACATCAGAAAAGTAGCATTGCGCTTCTAGTGACGGATGGGCATTAAAGAAAAGAAAAAAGAAAGAAAGAAAGAAGAGAAGAAGAAGAAGAAGAAGAAGAAGAAGAAGAAAGAAGAAGAAGAAGAAGAAGAAGAAAGAAAAAAAAAATTATATATATATATATATATATATATATATATATTATATATATATATATATACCCTCTTCGCCAGTCGACTCAAGGCGCCCTCGACCATTACGAAGAGGCTTTGCTAAATATATTCACGAGCCAAAAATGACAAATTCGAAAAAAAACTGAATCGTGGAATAAATATGTATTGCATCCCATACTGACATTGGCCGCCTTGTGTGTGTGTGTACACGCACACACACATATGTATGTATATGTATATATATATATATATATATATATATATATATATATATGTGTGTGTGTGTTGTGTTTGTATATGTATACATATACAGATTATAGATACATGTATATGTACATTTCTATATACATACATATATATACATATGTATATTCAAGTGTGTGTATGTGCATATGTATGT
>NW_020870116.1:582039-592039 GCF_003789085.1 Penaeus vannamei | reverse complement strand
TTATCATTATTATAATTATTATCACTGTTATCATTTTTTACTATAACATTCTAACCATAACGATTATTGCGATATTAAGTAACGAATTTTCTTGAATTATCCTGAACAATCATTATTATCAGGATGAAAATTATTTTAGTTTTCCATATCCTGTTATGATAAAACCCAAATTCCATTTTTTTATTCTTTTTAACTAGTAATATCTTCTCCGTAATCTTTATTCCATATGACTGTGTGTGCAGCGATTTCCTGTGCTATATGTGATCCAACTCTACGCAAATACCACGCCCGCCTTCACTCACGAATCCCTTTCCTGTGCCTATGATAGCATCAAACCCTCATCCCGAGAGAAGGCAATAGATTCTGAATGCATTCTCACCTAAAAGTCGATGCGTCTGCCTTGATCATCGGAACTGAAAAGCCAAGGAACTCAATCCTCTTATTTTATATTACTTGACTTATACCGTCGGTTTATTAATGAATTTTCTTAAATACAGACATGCATATAAGCAGAAATAAATGAATATCCGTCTATATATCTGATAGATATACATATAACTATCATTTTGCTCGGCTGATATGCATGTCTAGACTAATAGTTATGCATTTATTTCTTTATTTATGCATGTCAAGTATACGAATATTTTTTGGGTCGGGACTCGAAAAAATTAACAAATTTTTTTTAACAAAATTTTAAAAAACATTTTTTTTTTAACAAACCGACCGATAGATACTCGACGCTGAGATAGATTGTTGTTGATCTAAGAACCGCTGGTGATTCAGCTGCACAGATTCTATTAAAAAGATGATAAATAAAGGAATAAATAAATCTGGAAGGGGTTAGAGCCAATCGAGGTTCTTATTGGTATATATATATATTTATATATATATATATCGATTCTTCAAATTGTCTGTCGTAGATTATTGGTCGAAATCTTGCAGAATTTAAGGAATCATAACAAGCAAGAATCGAAGTTATAGGGATTTATTTTCATTTTTATTTCATGTGATTCTAAACAACTAGAATTGTTTAGATGAGAACGGGAATCTTTTTATTTTTTTTTTTTTTTTTTTTTATTTTTTTTTTTTTTTGCTGTTTATGAAAGTTTGATATAGATTGGTGTAAAAAGTTGCGTTAGAGAAATACGAGAATCCTCTTCTCTTGCAGAATTCCGAGAGCAATTATAAGAAAAAATTAATGGGGCTGACCCTGAGTGCCAATGTGATGATAATGATGATAAAACAATCATCACCATCGTCATCAATCACCATCATCATCCTCATCAAATATCACCATCATATCAATCATTATTATCACCATCATCAGTCATCATCATCAATATCACCATTATCATCATCACACCATCATCATCACCACCACCATCATTATCATGGCCATCATTATCATCAATATCACCATTATTCATCAATCATCCACCACCCATCACCATCAACCATCACCAACCACATCACCACCACCGATATCACCACCACCATTATCATCCACCACCGACCACCACCACCCCATCATCATCCACGCACCCACCACCAGCGCACCCGACAACCTACCACACCATCCATCACACCACCACACCATACACACCATCATCACCACCAACCAACCGACCATCACATCCACCACCATCATCAACCGAACACACGACCACCACCACCATCATACACCACGCACATCATCACCCACCACCACCGCCACCACCACCACACCACCAATCATACACCACCACCACCACCAAACCACCACCACCACCTATCCATCCACCACGCAATCATCACCACTGCACCATTATCACGACCACGCACCACCACCTATCATGCACCACCACCACGCACCACCACCACGCACCACCACTCATCATCACCACCACAACCCAACCATCACCACATCCAATCCAACCACGCACCACCACGCATCACCATCACCACCCTATCACCAACCAGCCACCAACAAGCCACCCATCATCACGCACCACCGATCATCACCGACCCACCACCGCCACCAATCCACCACAACCACCATGCATCACCACCACACACACCTATCAGCACCACCCCACCACCATCACCACCATCAAACCTCTTACCGTACCACTACCAACCATGCAGCCATATCACCACTCAGCATCACCAACCCACCACCACCACCACCATCGCATCACCACCACCATCATCACACCACCCACCCGCACACCCACCACCCACCAAGACCACATCACCAACCACCATAACCAATCCACTTCTCACCTGTAACCAGCCACACCACGGTCATTCATCAACCTTACTCATCTATCATTTCACCAGATACCGCTTACCATTTATCTACTCATCTCACCACCCCCTATTCTCCGCCCACCACCATCAAATTACATACCACCATCACCACTACTACTCATCGCATCTACCTACCTACCTATCCAATCACTCAAACCCCACCACCATCAGCACAACCATTCATCACCACCGACCCCAACATCAACCATCCAACCACCATCATCACCAACCACCACATAACTCAACCACCTTACCGAATCAATGCACCACCACATTCTATTCACCACCCCAATTACGTCCCCTCACATATCCCCCCCTCGCCCACCCTTCTCGAAAACGCACTACTACCAATCCTACATCATCACACAAACTCACCACTCACCTCAATCACCTACCACGCTACCATTTCCTACCAGCTCACCAACCACCACCAACCACCATCTCATCACGACACGACACCCAACAATACAACCACCCACCACCTACCACCACCACCACCACACACCCATTCATCTCTCATACCATCACTCACCTACCACCATTAATCACACACCTACCACCACCACCAATCAGCCATCATCACCACCACCACCACCGTCATCACCACCGCCACCACCACACATCACCACCACCATCACCACCACCACCACCACCACCAAGAACCATCACCACCAACCACCACCCCACCACCACCACCACCACCATCATTCACCACACCAACCACCACCACATCACCATACACCACACCACCACACCACCACATCATCACATCACCACCACCACCACCCACCATCACCACCATCATTCACCACCACCACCACCACCACCATCACCACCACCACCATCACCACCACCACCATCACCATCACCATCGTCATCACCAAATAATGACGCAAATGTGATGATGACAAACCGTGGGTCTTCCCAAGGACAAGACCACCATCGCCAGGATAGATAATACACGAACACTGTAATCAGACCGAAGTATTTCCCAAACGGAACTTGCTGTAAAATCACTTGGTGTAGTCAGCACAGCGAAGCAAGGTGATAGATGGATGGATGGATGGATGGATAGATGGAGGAGGGAGGGAGGGAGGGAGGGAGGGAGGGAGGGGGAGGAGGGATAGAGGATGGATGGATGTGGATGATGGAGGGAGGGAGGGAGGGATGGATGATGGATGGATAGATGGATGGATGGATGATAGATGGATGGATAGATAGATAGATAGATAAAATGCTGAAGATCAGGTTACCTCTACTCGTGGCTTTGATATTCTTTAGATAGATAGATAGATGGATGATGATAGATGGATGGATGGATGGATGGATGGATGATAGATAGATAGATAGATAGATAGATATAGAGATAGATAGATAATAGATAGATAGATAGATAGATAGATAGATATGTAATAAAAAATATATAAAATAAAAACAGGAGAGAATGTTCGTATTTTAAAGAGGTCATGTTTCTTGATCTATTTCTTGAAAGACACGATCGGATAATGGGGATTCGTTATAGATTTCTGCCAGAATAGCTTTCTAAGGGTTTTTGACGTCCATCTGCGGTAACGAATCGACCGTTTGCCGTTCAGATTAAACACTATAGAGCTCATTTGCGGAAAATTTTGCAGTGTCTTCTCGAGTGTTTTATCAAAGCTAAGTTTTTTGGGTATAAAGGGTTATCAAATTGACACACAACCCCATAGTTCTGTGGATAGAGATTTTTGTGCGATTTTAGGTACAAATAACAAATACAATGAAATTAATTCGAATAGCTAAAGAAGGGTCACAAAAATCATTAAAGTTGATGGTGTTTTTTAATTAGAATAAGCTGTGAGTCCTTTTCACTTACACTGAACCTCCTAATACGGGTTTTGGCTAAGATGTATGGAAGCTACAGCCTGGAAGGGAAAAAACTACGTCCATGTTGTGCATAAGAAAAAAAATATAGTAGCAACATGACATTATGTTACGTCATGATCGATTCAGTACAGGAATGAATTGCAAGGTTTATTCATTGCCTCGAAAACAGCAATTACTCATCCTCGATTCCCAAAATATGTCTTGGTTTCCGAAGAGTATTGGGAGAGGTGATAATAGCTTTATAAAGGACTCCTACATACACTAACTCAACTTTTCCGTATATTTTTGTATGTTGTTATATCTTAAGTCGAAAAAAGCAAGATCCAAGTAATCTGCGAGAGTAGGTGTTGCACTTTGAAATATACTCGGGGAAGTAGGTCTTGCACTTTGAAATATTCATATGCGGGACCTTTTTGTGAGGTGTACCAAGAAGTACTGGGATCGAGGTACTGGTGAGAATTTCTTTGGTTCTCAGAGGACTAGAATAGAATAGAAGTCCTGATGGATATTTACGACTATCGCATATTTTGCTAAACTGCATTCCTTTTGATACAGCCATTCAGAACAGCTGTCTTGAAAAACATATCAACATTGTTTTGTTTTGTCTCTATCTGTTTTTTCTTTTTTAAACGCCTTGTTTTTTCCTTCAATAAAAGCATGTGCACACACACACAAGTGCGCGCGGCCACCCACACACATACACTCACTTACTCATACACACAGACAAAAAAAAAGAGGGTAAGTAACGATAAAATCATTCTCCTCATATTGCAAATAATCTTCCCTTTTTCTTCTGAGGTGACCACGCATCTCATGAGGGTCCCGTGAGTCATGCTGTCTTTTTTGTCTCTCTCTTTTTTTGCACTCTGACTTATTCACTCGGATAAAATTAGACCCGAAATAGACTTTAATGGTTGGAAGCGAAAAGGAGACGCGAGTAATCCATTCACCACGGCTTGGGGAAGTTATCCATTATATTGTTTTGACAGACCAGCCTCGTGGAAAAAAAAGAAGACATTTTCCGAAATATATGTTTCACTGAAGAAATTTCTTATTTATTATTTCTTATACTTATTAAGCATACACATTCCTCGCCGGCCACACGACCCTTCGAAAAGAAAGCCAGACGCAGGCGCAGGCAGGAGAGCCAGACGCCGGTGACGTGCCCGGCAACAAGCGGCAGGCAGAACGCGGTGCCAGAGCGTGCCATTCCAGAGCCGCCCCGCTGGCGTCTGCGCCCGCCTCGCCGCCGCCAGACGTGGAAGCCGCAGCGCCAGATGCTCGGATAAAGGGCGTCACAGCCAGACAGACGACGAAGGGAATTTCTGCTTCACAAAAGACCCGAAATTCATAATGATAACCGTTTGCAATAACATTATAGATCACTGGTCTCCACTGCAACAGTTGTTTATACAGTATAACAATTTAGTCTGTTGGGTATAAATGATAACCGTGTCACTGAACATTATAGATCACTGGTCACTGCAACAGTTGTTTTATATAGTATAACAAAGTCTATTGGGTATAAATGATAACCGTGTCACTGAACATTATAGATCACTGAAGTCTCCACTGCAACAGTAGTTTATACAGTATAACAAATATCTGTTTAGTATAAAAAAAAATACATCCATTCATACGTTTCAATCTACCATTTATTGCCATTATTGTCTTCAAATGGAAATCTCATTCTCGAATCGCCTGAGCATATTATAACGCAGATAGATTTCCAAATTTTTACGGAAGGCAAAAA
Source organism: Penaeus vannamei (assembly GCF_003789085.1). Taxonomy (NCBI): domain Eukaryota; kingdom Metazoa; phylum Arthropoda; class Malacostraca; order Decapoda; family Penaeidae; genus Penaeus; species Penaeus vannamei. Next base: position 586,131 of record NW_020870116.1, on the reverse strand, counting down.
CCCCAAGGGACCAGAAATCCCCAGAAATCCGAAAAAAGAAACCTCAAATTTCGATATTTCAACCAATGCATACATTTTTAACCTAAGTTCCCACGTAAAAGAAAATCACTAATACAGTCTTTCGCTCATTTATTTACGTTTTTTTTTTTTTTTTTTTTTTTTTTTCAAATAGAACGTTCATATCTCCACCACACCTCGCACTAACAATAAGTTCTGTTCATCGGCAACCTGTCGGAGATAAAATAAAGATAAAAATAAAGTCGGAGATAAAATAAAGATAAAAATAAAGTCGGAGATAAATAAATAAAAATAAAGTCGGAGATAAAATAAAGATAAAAATAAAGTCGGAGATAAAATAAGATAAAAATAAAGTCGAGATAAATATAGATAAAATAAAGAAAAAATAAAGTCGGAGATAAAATAAAGATAAACGGAGTAAAAAAAGATAAAAATAAAGTCGGAGATAAAATAAAGATAAAGTCGGAGATAAAATAAAGATAAAAATAAAGTCGGAGATAAAATAAAGATAAAAATAAAGTCGGAGATAAAATAAAGATAAAAAATAAAGTCGGAGATAAAATAAAGATAAAAATAAAGTCGGAGATAAAATAAAGAATAAAAATAAAGTCGGAGATAAAATAAAGATAAAAAATAAAGTCGGAGATAAAATAAAGATAATAATAAAGTCGGAGATAAAATAAAGTCGGAGATAAAATAAAGATAAAAATAAAGTCGGAGATAAATAAAGACGGAGATAAAATAAAGATAAAAATAAAGTCGGAGATAAAATAAAGATAAAAAATAAGTCGGAGATAAAATAAGATAAAAATAAAGTCGGATAAAATAAGATAAATATCGGAGATAAAATAAAGATAAAAATAAAGTCGGAGATAAAATAAAGATAAAAATAAAGTCGGAGATAAAATAAAATAAAAATAAAGTCGGAGATAAAATAAAGATAAAAATAAAGTCGAGATAAAATAAAGATAAAAATAAAGTCGGAGATAAAATAAGATAAAATAAAAGATATAAATAAAGATAAAAATAAAGTCGGAGATAAAATAAGATTAAAATAAAATCGGAGATAAAATAAAGATAAAAATAAAGTCGGAGATAAAATATAAAAATAAAGTCGGAGATAAAATAAAGATTAAAAATAAAGTCGGAGATAAAATAAAGATAAAAATAAAGTCGGAGATAAAATAAAGATAAAAATAAAGTCGGAGATAAAATAAATAAAGATAAAGATAAAGTCGGAGATAAAATAAAGATAAAAAATAAAGTCGGAGATAAAACAAAGATTGAAAATATAGTCGGAGATAAAATAAAGACAAAAATAAAGTCTGAGATAAAATAAAGATAAAATTAAAGTCGGAGATAAGATAAAGATTAAAAATAAAGTACCTATATAAGGCAAGTCCGTTGAGCTGCAGATGCCAGTTGTGTCCTGCAGTGCCAGACGATGACTTACAGACAATTACTTTGGTCTTAGATAACATTTCAATTCGGCGAGTGTCTGGTGGTGCGCCCTTGGAACCGATGGGGGGGGGGGAGGAAGGGATCCGAGGGGGGGAGAGGGGGTAGGGGAGGGGGTGAATTGGGATGCGATGGGGGAGAGGGAGGAGGGAGGGGGTGAACTGGACCATCCGAGGGGGAGAGGGGGGAGGAGGGGTGAGCGAGGGGAGAGGGGGAGGAGGGGAACTGGATCCGAGGGGAGGGAGGAGGGGGTGAACTGGGATGCGAGGGGGGAGAGGGGGGAGGGGAGGGGTGAACTGGATCCGAGGGGGGTGGGAGGGGTGAACTGGGATCCGAGGGGAGAGGAGAGGGGAGGCTAGGAACCGGGGGTGAACTGATCTCGAGGGGGAGGGAGAGGGAGGCTAGGGGGGGTGAAATCCGAGGGGAGAGGAAGAGGGGCTAGGAACCGGGGGTGAACTGGGATCCGAGGGGGAGAGGAGAGGGGAGGCTAGGAACGGGGGTGAACTGGGATCCGAGGGGGAGAGGAGAGGAGGCTAGAACCGGGGGTGAACTGGGATCCGAGGGGGAGAGGAGAGGGGAGGCTAGGAACCGGGGGTGAACTGGGATCCGAGGGGGAGAGGAGAGGGGAGGCTAGGAACCGGGGGTGAACTGGGATCCGAGGGAGAGGAGAGGGGAGGCTAGGAACCGGGGTGAACTGGGATCCGAGGGGGAGAGGAGAGGGGCTAGGAACCGGGGGTGAACTGGATCCGAGGGGGAGAGGGGAGGGGGTGAACTGGGATCCGAGGGGGGAGAGGGGTGAGGGGGTGGGTGAACTGGGATGCGAGGGGAGAGGGGAGGGGAGGGGGTGAACTGGATCCGAGGGGGTGGAAGGGGGTGAACTGGGACCGAGGGAGAGAGAGGAGGCTAGGAAGGGGGGAACTGGAGGTAGGGGGTGAACTGGGATCCGAGGGGGAGAGGAAGAGGGAGGCTAGGAACCGGGGGTGAACTGGGATCCGAGGGAGGAGGGGGAGGGGGTGAACATCCAGGGGGAGGGTGAGGGTGGGGTGAACTGGATGCGAGGGGGGAGAGGGAAGGCTAGGATACGAGGGGTGGGAAGGGGAAGTGAACTGGACCCGAGGGAAGGGAAGGAGTGACCAGGGATACGAGGGGGGAGGGGGGGGGATGGAAGGGATACAAGGGAGAGGGGGAGGGCGGAGGGGGTGAACTGGGACCCGAGGGAAGAAAGCTGGGAAGGGGGGTGACCAAGCATCCAAGGGGGGGAGGCGAGGGGGGGTGAACTGGGATGCGAGGGAGGGGGAGGTGGGAGGGGGGTGACCAAGCATCCAAGGTGGGAGAGGGGAGGGGAGGGGGTGACCAAGCATCCAAGTGGGGGGCGAGAGGGGGAAGGGGGGTGACCAAGCATCCAAGTGGGGATACGAGAGGGGGGAGTGGGGTGACCAAGCATCCAAGGGGGAGAGAGGGGCCATCCAAGTGGGAGAGGGGGCGAAAGGGGGAGGGGGGTGACCAGCATCCAAGTGGGGATACGAGAGGGGGGAGTGGGGTGACCAAGCATCCAAGGAGGGGGATACGAGAGGGGGGAGGGGGGAGACCAAGCATCCAAGGTGGGAGAGGGGCGAAAGGGGGGAGGGGGGTGACCAAGCATCCAAGGGGGGGGATACGAGAGGGGAGGGGGTGACCAAGCATCCAAGGTGGGGGGGGGGCGAGAGGGGGGAGGGGGACCAAGCATCCAAGGTGGGGGGGGCGAAAGGGGGAAGGGGTGACCAAGCATCCAAGGGGGGGGGGCGAGAGGGGGAGGGGTGACCAAGCATCCAAGGTGACCAAGCATCAAGGTGGGGATACGAGAGGGGGGGAGTGGGGGTGACCAAGCATCCAAGGTGGGGGGGGGCGGAGGGGGAGGGGGGTGACCAACATCCAAGGTGGGAGAGGGGATGACGAGAGGGGGGGAGGGGGTGACCAAGCATCCGGGAGGAGGGGGATACGAGAGGGGGAGTGGACCAAAGGGGGGGGCGAAGGGAGGAGGTGACCAAGCATCCAAGGGGGGGGATACGAGAGGGGAGTGGGTTGACCAAGCATCCAAGGGGGGGCGAGAGGGGGAGGGGGTGGCGCAAGGCATCCAAGGGGGAGAGGGATACGAGAGGGGGGATGGGGTGACCAAGCATCCAAAGGGGGGGGCGAGAGGGGGGAGGGGGTGACCAAGCATCCCAGGTGGGAGAGGGGAGAAGAGGGCCAAGTCCAAGGGGGGGGGCGAGAGGGGGAGGGGGTGACCAAGCATCCAAGGGGCGAGAGGGGAGGGGTGACCAAGCATCCAAGGTGGGGGGATACGAGAGGGGGGGAGGGGTGACCAAGCATCCAAGGTGGGAACGAGAGGGGGAGACGGTGGGAGAGGGATACGACCAAGCAAGGGGGGAGGGGATGTGGAGGGGGGGAGGGTGACAAAGCATCCAAGGGAGGGAGGGATACGAGAGGGGGGAGGGGGTGTCCGGTGGGTTGTGCTTTGTGTCCGTGCTGCTTTGACTCGGGCGTGATTGAGGCGTCCTTCTGATAGGGCTGAAGGCGCGGGCGGGGCGGAGTGGCCGGCAAGGTCGAGGGCGTAGTGAGTAACAAGGTGTGAAGGGA
>NW_020870116.1:564539-569539 GCF_003789085.1 Penaeus vannamei | reverse complement strand
GACAAGATAGATGGGTAGGCAGTGTGTGTGTGTGTGTGTGTGTGTTTGTGTGTGTGTGTGTGTGTGTGTGTGTGTGTGTGTGTGTGTGTGTGTGTGTGTGTGTGTGTGTGTGTGTGCGTGTGTGCGTGCGTGCGTGCGTTTCAAGACGGATATTTTTCCTAAACGATTACATACAGAATATACGATGAATGAAACGCAGTGTCAAACTTCGAAAAACAAAAAATCAGACGAAATATTTCGCTTCGGAGTCAGTACTCGACCATCAGATAAAATAAGAGGGAGAGGGCGACACCCCCTGTAAAAACGATGATAAAAATCCTGGCAATATTAACGATAATTAAAGTGGTTCCCGAGACCTTGACAACGTAAGTATACAGACCAGTTATAGACAATGGAGCAGGACCAGCGGCCGAGCCTGCTTTGGGACGGCGGCCGCTGAAGGCATCCACGTACCCCTCCCCCCCCCCCCCTCAAGGGCCCGAGGCGATGCCAAGGAGGGGTGCCCGCCCCGCCTTCCATGCCCGGCTCAGAGGGTATCATTCCCAAAGCGTACAGGTGCCCTAACTCGGCTTAATTGGCAGGCTTGTGCTCGTTCGGGAAATTACTAATTCGTGTTTTCACGGACCCGGCGGACGAGGCTTAGCGCGAAGGGGTCCGAAGAGGCGCGGCTTGGGGGGGGGGTTGGGGAGGGTGGGGTGTTGGGGAGGGGGGGGCGTGATAGCCATACCCCGGCGTGAGTCATGGCTGCCCGGGATGTCTGGAGAAGGACGGCGGGCGCGAGGGGAACGCCGAAGGAGGTGCCGAAGGAGATTCCTCGCGGTTTTACGTTCCTTCAAATTAGGCAAAGTCGACGTACCTCAGCTTTACGGGATAGCGGTAAAGACAGCAGGATTCAACGCTTTCGTTAATGAACATGTACACCTGTTCGCGACTATCCAATGCCCTTGTTGAAGATGATTTCACCTGTTGTGATTACGGAAAGAATAGATAACTCTAGATAAACTTTCAGCATCCAGCTTGGTACTTTTAACCGTCATAGATACCAAGATACCAGACTGCTAAGTTTGCGTCGCGCTCTTATTTTTATTTATTTTTTTTTTTTTCGAGCTCACTTTTCCGTTCAAAGAGCGCACAAAGGGTATTATAAATGCGCTTTTTTTTACACTTACCCTGTTTTAAGAGAGCAATTTTATTTCATCATTAGTAGGGGGAGAAAGATATTTCGATATTAAATATTAGTTTCTTAATTAAAATTAAAAAGATATATTAGAAATTAGAAATTATATTAAAATGAATGTTCTGAAGAGATGGCTACGAGAGAGCGACTGGTTTTATTCGATATCCGAGGAGCGTATTCGAGACTCGGAAAATTATCTTCCGAAAGCAATTTGCAAATTTAGCAAAAAAAAAAAAAAAAAAAAAAAAAAAAAAATGCTTTGCCCCCCCTCCCTCACTCCCTCCCCCAACACATACATCAGCATCAATCGGAGGTGTCGATGTTCGTGTAAAAACCCCGCCTCCATCACCCCCACCCCCCTCACCCCACCCACCCCACCCACCCACCCCCCACCGCCTTCCATTATCACCCCACCACCTCCATTTCCACCCACCACTTATCTAATAAATCCCACTATGCTTCTATACCACACTGCTTCAACCCACCCCACCCCACCCCCACCCCCTCCTCCGCCACCCGCCGCCCACTGACGCTATCAGAACCTCGTCTGTTTATGGGCGTCGCTATCGTGAGTGAAGAGGTTTCGCGGGCTGTTACGTGAGAATTCCTGCTCTCCCCCCCACGCCCCAACGCCCCACCCGCCCCGCCCGCCCTGTCTGGGTGGTCAAGCCTCTCTGGTGGGCGTGATGCATGGGCTGGGATGAGTCTTCTCTTGATTGCATTTTCCTCTATATGTACTTTACTGGGATAGATCTACGTATTTTTGTGTGCGACTTCTCTTTCTCTTCGTCTCTCTCTTCTCTACTTTGTTCTTCTCTTTTTTTTTTTCTTCTCGCTCTCTTCTCTGTCTTCTGTCTCTCTCTCTCTCGCTCTCTCTCTCTCTCTCTCTCTCTCTCTCTCTCTCCTCTCTCTCTCTCTCTCTCTCTCTCTCTCTCTCTCTCTCTCTCTCTCTCTCTCTCTCTCTCTCTCTCTCTCTCTCTCTCTCTCTCTCTCTCTCTCTCTCGTCTCTCTCTCTCTCTCTCTCTCTCTCCTCTCTCTCTCTCTCTCTCTCTCTCTCTCTCTCTCTCTCTCTCTCTCTCTCTCTCTCTGCCCCCCCCCTCCTCCCTCTCCCTCCCTCCCTCCCTCCCTCTCCCCTCCCTCTCCCTCCTCCCTCCCTCCCTCCTCCCTCTCCTCCCTCCCTCCCTCCCCCCTCCCTCCTCTCCCTCCTCCCTCCCTCCTCCCTCTCTATCTATCCGTCCCAGCAAATGATAAATGAAATGGCCGAGCTTCAATATCGTCTATCACTTCTAAGGAAGAGTGAGCGGTGAACCTCGCCATCTCTGCGGCACGACAAGTGAATTTACAGGAGAATTGTTGACACTGTTAAATTATGGCAAGGAGGGAGATATGACTGAGTGCTTCGTGTTCTTAACAGTGCTGGAGATAGTGGATATAAAACAGGTGAAAAAAAGAATGTATGTATAGCTGTACACTTTAGTATTATCTAATAACTTGTTCCGTGTGCACACACACACACACACACACACACACACCACACACACACACACACACACACACACACACACACACACACACACACACACACACTATATAATATATATATATATATATATATATATATATATATATATATATATATATATTTATATATTATATGTATATATATATATATATATATATATATATTATATATATATATATATATATATATATATATATATAATATATATTATATATTATAATATATATATATATATGTATATGTGTGTATATATATATATATATATATACTATATTTATATTTATATAAATATGTATGTCTTTCATCTCTGTCTACCTGTCTGTCTATCTATCTATCTATTTATGTGTGTGTGTGTATATATATATACCATACGTATACGTGTATACGCATATATGTTACTATGTACATATAACAAATATCAAAACATCTCATATCTGCCGTAAAAGCAAATCAAGGATTTTAATAGACATAAAAGATATCAAAATGTTCATGCATTTTTTCCCGCTCATTTGTCAAGGTGCAGCTCGACCTTCTCCTTGTCTGGCGAACTTAACTTAACCCTTCAGTAAGTCGAGGGGGAGGTGGGGAGGGGAGGGGGGGGGGGGGGTCCTCCTCAACCACTTGCTCGGTGTGAGCTTTTGGCAGGCAGCTATTTTCTGCTAAGATGGAGCGGACGTGTGTGTGTGTGTGTGTGTGTGTGTGTGTGTGTGTGTGTGTGTGTGTGTGTGTGTGTGTGTGTGTGTGTGTGTGTGTGTGTGTGTGTGTGTGTGTGTGTGTGTGTGTGTGTGTGTGTGTGTGTGTGAGAGACTGAGAGAGAGGAGAGAGAGGAGAGAGAGAGAGAGAGAGAGAGAGAGAGAGAGAGAGAGAGAGAGAGAGAGAGAGAGAGAGAGAGAGAGAGAGAGAGAGAGAGAGAGAGAGAGAGAGAGAGAGAGAGAGAGAGAATGAGAGAGTGGAGAGAGAAAGAGAAAGAGACAGACAGACAGACAGTTATGGACGGATGTTTTTCTTCATTTCACAGCGTTATCCTTTTCTTAGAAATCTTAATTGTTGCTTAAGTTGCAGAACAAAGACATCGTTAATCTAGACGAAATCAGATATGAAAATGTCTCGATAGTTTAGCTACTTTTTCTAACATGTTCTTCCCTTCCCACCATTAGCTGGTATTGGTAAAAAAACAACTTTCAATCAGTAAATAAAAGGCCTATGTTATTTTTATTATCTTATTTATATCTTTTTCGCAGAGAATCTCCGAGCAATGAAGCATTACTCTTGCGTTCGAATTTCCTCACGCCGAACTACCCGCCAAAACAAAACACACGAGATCAAAGCCGAAGCCACTGTTTTCCCGCCGCCCGAACAAACACCGCTGACGTTAACCGCCTCCCCATTCGACTATTACTGACTCAGCAACACCATTTAACGTCCCGGTGTCTACGGATAATTAAGATTAATCCCAGAACCAGTTGATAATATCTCGTATCGGCGCCATGATGAACCATTAGATGAAAGAGAGAGAGAGAGAAAAAAAAAAATGGTGTTCGTTCGAGAGAGATACATCATACCTGGCGGCCACGAGACGGCGGCAGTGTTACCATTATCGGCCAGCCGCCATGGGCCCTGAGCAGCGTTGCCAAACGAATAGACGTTCGGGCCTTCTTGATGGACTGTGTATAAAGGTTGTGCATGACCCGCGTTCCGATTTGCAGGGATAACATCTGCACATAATTTACGAAGGGGGGAAGGGGGGAGGATGAAAGAGAAAAAAGGGGAGAAGAAATGATGTAGATAGAGTAGATAAAGAAGCTGATTTGTTCCATAAATATAAATAAGAAACGAATCAAAATGCCTTTTAAGGGCTGAAAAAAAATACGCATAGATACTTTGTATTAAGGATTATCCATGCGTGTGTATGTGTGTGTGTGCGTGCGTGTGCGTGTGTGTGTGTGTGTGTGTGTACAAATACTGTTTATGTTAAAGACAAACATATTTTTCTTTTCCTCTCCGATTCATGTCATTAACAAAGACGCCATATACAGTCCCAATTTTTATTTTTTATTTTATTTTATTATTATTTTTTTTTTTGCACACAGTTACAGAATGTTTCAACAGAAAATACTAATTATAATAGATTCCTCTGTGATCTTTAATGTATATGTGCGGTCACATTTTATTGGCTTACGTTCATGTTCATTACTTTAACGAAGCAAGAACACTTGCTTGTTATCTTTTTACTAAGAAAACTTTGAATTCGCCCCATTCAGTTTATTCCAACCGGTAGAATTTCTTCTCTGTTTGCCCATA
>NW_020870116.1:557039-559539 GCF_003789085.1 Penaeus vannamei | reverse complement strand
TTTCAAACATTGTTATCTATAGTATTATTTTTCATTATCATTAGTACTACTACTACTACTTAACTACTACTACTACAACAACACTACTATACTACAACAATAACAACAACACTACTACAACCTCTACTATCACCATCATCACTATCCATTATCCACTTACAACAGACACTATCCTCACCATATTCATCGCCAAAATAACAACACGAAACAAGAAGCGTGAACCGAGCCCCGGCACTGTAGTTGGCATTATCATAATAATCATTATCAAAATATTATCATTATTAAGATTATTTTTGTTGTTATCAATATTTCAAACATTGTTATCTATAGTATTATTTTTTATTATCATTATCATTACTACTACTACTACTACAACTACAACAATAACAACATACTAACAATACACTACACAACAACTACCTACACTACAACATAACAACAACTACTACAACTACAACAATACACAACTAACACACAATAACAACAACTACTACAACTACAACAATAACAACAACTACTACTACTACTACAACAATAACAACAATACTACTACAACTAAACAATAACAACAACTACTACTACTACAACTACAACAAAACAACTACTAACAACACACTACTAACTACTTACAACTACAACAATAACACTACTACTACTACTACTACTACTACTATACTACTACAATGACCATCATCACTAATTAATCTTATAACAACAACGAAACGAGAAGCGTGAACCGAGCCCGGCACTCGCGAAGGAACCCGGATTACAAAATCCCGCCAAGAATCCTGTCGTTATGACGGCCGCTCCGAAAGCCTCATTCTCCCTCTCGACCATTAACCCATTACCGCCCCACGCCCCATTACGACGCCCTTCGGACCATTAGCCAGCCGTGTCCTGTCGCCTGGTGAATGATCGGCGTCCTTCGGGAGGGGAGGCCTAGGAGAGAGAGGAGGGGGAGGAGGACAGGGAGAGGAGGGGGAGGGGAACAGGGGAGGGGAGGGGAGGGGGAGGAGGGACAGAGGAGGCCTAGAGAAGAGGAGGGAGGGGGAGGGGGGAAAGGGAAGGGGAGGGGAGGGGGGTACAGGGAGGGGAAGGGGGGGAACAGGGGAGGGGAGGTCAGGGGGGGGAAGGGGAGGCCTAGAGAAGGGAGAGGGAGGGGGGAGGGGAGGGAGGGAGGGGGAGGGGGGGGGACAGGGAGGCCTAGAGAAGAGGAGGGGAGGGGAGGGGGGAACAGGAGAGGGGAGGGGAGAGGGGGGGACAGGGAGGGAAGGGGGGGGACAGGGGGAGGGGAAGGAGGGGGGAGGAGGGGAGGCCTAGAGAAGGGGAGGGGAGGGGGGGACAGGGGAGGGGGGGGAGGGAGGGGGGGAAGGGAGGCCTAGAGTCAAAAGAGAGGGGGAGGGGGCGCGCGGGCAGGTCACGTGATCAGATCGCCCTCAATCCCCCAACCGATAAGGGCGAAGGATCATCGCGCCACGGAGGAGCCGCCCCCGTGTTATTATTTCAGAAGGAGGCGGTGGGCGGGGCTTGAGAACAGCTGTTTAAAGGCGGCGCGTGATGGATGAGGGCGGGCGGCGCGGCTTCGGAAGCTGCGGGCGGGATGGGCGGTAACCGGTTACTCGCTCTACGAACGCGCCAAAGGTAATCCGGTTGTGGCGCGGCGAACGAAAAGGTAATCTTGGGCTACAGGTGTGACAGATTCATTAGTTGGTGTTGGAGGTTGGGATTCGCGCACCCTGGATTAAATTATATCGTTATACTTCATATCATGTTACGGTGTTTTTTCTATATTATTTTCCTATTCTGTGATGGTCTATACGCTAGAGCATCAATTTTATAACCCAGATCTTATTTTGAGAATCCTTCGCTCTCTATACAACAACAAAAATAGAAAGATACAGTATATTCTTGTTTTCTAAGCTGTTATTATTTTCTAATTTTACTTTCTAAGCTATTATTTTCTAAGGATATTATTTTCCAAGCTGTGTTGGTTTATACGGAGAATGAACATCAATTTTGTACTTAATTTTGAGAATCCTTCGCTATCTATTACAACAAAAAGAGAAAAATCCAACCCATTTCGATAACATACAACAACCTGCATCCCATTTCCCACTTCCCCATAAATCTGTCATCCATTTGCTATAAATCCGTCATGCCAGCCCCTTGACAGATCTAGATTTCGGTATAGAAAAGCTTAGATCCCTGGCATGGTATGGGATATGCCAGCCCCTTGACAGATCTAGATTTCGGTATAGAAAGCTTAGATCCCTGGCATGGTATGGGATATGCCAGCCCTTGACAGATCTAGATTTCGGTATAGAAAGCTTAGATCCCTGGCATGGTATGGGATATGCCAGCCCCTTGACAGATCTAGATTTCGGTATAGAAAGCTTAGATCCCTGGCATGGTATGGGATATGCCAGCCCTTGACAGATCTAGATTTCGGTATAGAAAGCTTAGATCCCTGGCATGGTATGGGATATGCCAGCCCTTGACA
>NW_020870116.1:534539-552039 GCF_003789085.1 Penaeus vannamei | reverse complement strand
AGGGAAATTGGTCTTATTAATGGGTTAGGTTAATGGTCGAGTTAAACGTATATATTAATCCCCAGGAAATAATGGTCTTATTAATGGGTTAGGTTAATGGTCGAGTTAAACGTAGATATTAACCCCAGGAAATGGTCTTATTAATGGGTTAGGTTAATGGTCGAGTTAAACGTAGATATTAATCCCCAGGAAAAATGGTCTTATTAATGGGTTAGGTTAATGGTCGAGTTAAACGTATATATTAATCCCCAGGAAATCATGGTCTTATTAATGGGTTAGGTTAATGGTCGAGTTAAACGTATATATTAATCCCCAGGAAATCATGGTCTTATTAATGGGTTAGGTTAATGGTCGAGTTAAACGTATATATTAATCCCCAGGAAATAATGGTCTTATTAATGGGTTAGGTTAATGGTCGAGTTAAACGTAGATAATTAAATCCCCAGGAAATCATGGTCTTATTATGGTTAGGTTAATGGTCGAGTTAAACGTAGATATTAATCCCCAGGAAATCATGGTCTTATTAATGGGTTAGGTTAATGGTCGAGTTAAACGTTAATCATGAGGGTCTTATTAATGGGTTGGCCGCTTAACGAAGGGCTTATCCTCATGAATATGCATTTAGCTGATCGTTTGCGAGTATGCGCACCGTTCGAGAGGTATGTGTATATACGCTTAGAAGGGTATGTGTATTTCAACACATACGCGCGCGGGTATACTCTGATCTTAAAACATGAGAGACGTATGTATTTAACCCTCGCTTCGTGGGGTATTGCAACGGGAACGACGAAGGGAAGGACAAGAAAACACACGAATATGCCGAAGGCCTTTTCACTATCTCTCTCTCTCTCTCTCTCTCTCTCTCTCTCTCTCTCTCTCTCTCTTCTCTCTCTCTCTCTCTCTCTCTCTCTCTCTCTCTCTCTCTCTCTCTCTCTCTCTCTCTCTCTCTCTCTGCTATTGCTTCGTCAGGGCAATAGTGAAAAGGCCTTCGGCATATTCGTGTGTTTTCTTGCCCTTCCCTCCGTTGTTCCTGTTGCAATCTGTTCAACATGAATTCCACACATTCGTGGGGTATGTGTATTTCAACACATACACGCGCGGGTATACTGTGATCTTAAAACACGAAAGACGTATATATTTAACCCTCAGAATCACCCTGCGCCCTATGCTGTGGAGGCCAAGCTTAGGGTCAAACAAGAGATCAAGGAATCACCCTTATCTAAAGATCAGACACAGAATAATATGCTGAGTGTATAATTCCTAAAGATCAGACACAGAATAATATGCTGAGTGTATAATTCCATCTGATAAAGTGAACAATTAAAAAAGTTGATAAGTTGAACAAGGAATGTTCAGTACAGTACACGAGGAAGGTTATTCTTTAAATCACAGGCAGCGGTACTTGTTTGTGATAGATGATTATTTGTTTACGTCGGTGCCAATATTTTTGTTCTGGAACACTCTCCTCATTGGGTGAATTGTCGCTGGGGAATGGAGAGAGAGAGAGAGAGAGAGAGAGAGAGAGAGAGAGAGAGAGAGAGAGAGAGAGAGAGAGAGAGGAGAGAGAGAGAGAGAGAGAGAGAGAAGAGAGAGAGAGAGAGAGAGAGAGAGAGAGAGAGAGAGAGAGAGAGAGAGAGAGAGAGAGAAGGAGAGAGAGAGAGAGCAGAGAGTTGAGTCGCGTAAATATATATATGTGTTATGTTATATATATATATATATATATATATATATATATATATATATATATATATATATATATATATATATATATATATATATATATATATATATATATATATATATATATATATATATATATATATATATATATATATATATATATATATATATATATATATATATATATATATATATATATATATATATATTATATATATATATATATATATATATATATATATATATATATATATATATATATATATATATATATATATATATATATATATATATATATATATATATATATATATATATATATATAATATATATATTATATATATATATATATATATATATATATATATATATATATATATATATATATATATATACATACATATATATATATATATATATATATATATATATATATATATATATATATATATATATATATAATATATATATATATATGTATATATGTATATGATATGATATAATTTATCAATGTATACATGTAAATAACGCATCTGAATGCACATCCATGTGCACATCGGCCCCCAACGGCAGGCAGGAGCAGCGCCGCCCGGACGCGTCCGCCTGCTCCCTCCCTCCGCGTCCGCCCCCGCCCGTGTCACGACGCCCGCGCCCCTCACGCCCCTACACAGGACGGCCACGATCCCCTCCGTAGGTGTTATGACCCTAGCTCGAAGCCCCGCCCACCACCCACCCTGCCTGACCCCGCCCCTCGCTCCTCCCCCCCCGAACCCTGGGGTGCTTACAGTACCAAGCGGAGGCGAGCCAGTCAGTGCGGATCCGTCGACGAGGGCGAGGTCTGCGCTGCCGCTCGCTGGTTCCTGTTGGCTCGGAGGGGCGGCCGTGGTGCGCCTCCAGTGCTAGTGTCTCTCACGGTGTCCGGCGGCTCGCGCGTGCGGCGGGACAGGGCTGTGAAGCATACACTCGTTCATGGTTAGTAATGTATGTATGCAAATGTGAAGCGAACCTTTTTTTTTCTTTTTTTTTTTTTTTTTTGAGGTAGGGAGCGCAAAAATATTCCCGTATTTTTTTTTTTTCGTTTTTTTCGTTTTTTTTTTTTATTATTTTGCGGAAATCGCATTCTCCGTTATCTACCAATTGCCGTGTCCGTCGAAAATGACCAAAAAAGAAACAAACGGAACAGTTAAGTGAACCCTCTCAATGCCCACAAGGAAACGACGTGCAATAATCTCAGTCTGGGTTGCACATATAAGCCCAGAGCTGAACAAAAAGAGATGTTTTGCATTCCAAGATCTGTGCTCGGCTGGCCACCGCGATTGAACGTGGTCGCTTCACCTCGTTGGGGAGAACTGTGAGTCGCTGGAGAAGGGAGGGGAGAGGAGAGAGAGAGAGAGAGAGAGAGAGAGAGAGAGAGAGAGGAGAGAGAGAAGAGAGAGAAGAGAGAGAGAGAGAGAGAGGGAGGGAGGAGAGGGAGGAGAGAAGAGAGGGAAGAGGTGAGAGAGAGAGAGAGAAGAGAGAGGGAAAAGGGTGAGAGAGAGAGAGGAAGGAGGGAGGGAAAGAGTGTGTGTGAGAGAGAGAGAGAGAGGAGGGAGAGAGGAGGAGAGAGAGTTGAGAGAGAGGTGAGAGAGAGAGAGAGAGAGGGAAGGGAGGGAGAGGGAGGGAAAGGATGAGAGAGAGAGAGAGAGAGAGAGAGAGAGAGAGAGAGAGAGAGAACATAATGATGAAGTAGCTACTTACTGTCGGTTGTGGATATAGGTTCATATATTTTAGATTTTTATCCGCGCTATTTATTGGAATTGCTGCCATTCCTTCATCATTCCGCTCTCTCTCTCTCTCTCTCTCTCTCTCTCTCTCTCTCTCTCTCTCTCTCCTCTCTCTCTCTCTCTCTCTCTCTCTCTCTCTCTCTCTCTCTCTCTCTCTCTCTCTCTCTCTCTCTCTCGCTCTCGCTCTTTCTCACTATCTCTCACTCTTTCCTTTTCGCTTAAGAATGTCGTTTTGTGAATTTGAATATTATCTCTGTTGTTGTTTTGGTAAATATGAATTAAAGATACTTCTACTGCATATTAATTACTTTTATGATACAATATTACTCTCACTATTGAAGTTCTCACTATATAGTTAACTAGCTTTATAGCCGCTATCAATATTATTTTCAAAATATGCTTCAATTTATTAACCATCATTATATTATCGAAATATATATAGCATTTTTTTATTTTTTATTTCGTGAACATTTATGAATATTTATGCCGACATGTCCAAAAAAAATCTAGCCTTGAGACCGCCGCTTTAGTATGATAAAAAGAATTCAGTGATAATAATGAGAAGAGAAGGATAATGACGATAATGATAATGATATCAGAAATAAATCACGATAATAAGATTCACAATAATGATGCGAATAACAGAGAAAAATGAGGAAATACAGACTATCTGCCGGTTTGTTAGAATTGTGCTCGACTCAAAGAATATTCGTATACTTGACATGCATAAATAAAGAAATAAATGCATATTTATCCGTCTAGACATGCATATCAACCGGGCAAATAGATAGTTAAATGTATATCTATCAGATATATAGACAGATATGCCTTTATTTCTCCGTCTGTATTTATGAAAATTCATTGGGTCGGGCCTGGCACAATTTTAACAAACCGACCGTATGACATTACATTCACCATCCCTATCATCGACCCCGGGAAGAGAACATGTATATAAAAACGGAATGCGTGTTTTATATTTCCCTTCCTTTTTCGTCATCGAAGATTCACAATAATGATACGAATAACAGAAAAAAAAAGAAATACAGACTTATGACATTACATTCACCATCCCTATCGTCGACCCCGGGGAAGAGAACATGCATATAAAAACGGAATGCGTGATTATATTCGCTTCCTTGTTTCGTCATCGAAGATTCACAATAATACGAATAACAGAAAAAAAAAGGAAATACGGACTTATGACATTACATTCACCATCCCTATCCTCGACCCCGGGAAGAGAACATGCATATAAAAACGGAATGCGTGTTTATATTCGCTTCCTTGTTTCGTCATCGAAGATTCACAATAATGATACGAATAACAGAAAAAAATGAAGAAAATACGACGTTATGACATTACATTCACCATCCCTATCGTCGACCCGGGGAAGAGAACATGCATATAAAAACGGAATGCGTGTTTATATTCCCTTCCTTGTTTCGTCATCGAAGATTCACAATAATGATACGAATAACAGAAAAAAAAAGAGGAAATACGGACTTATGACATTACATTCACCATCCCTATCGTCGACCCCGGGGAAGAGAACATGCATATAAAAACGGAATGCGTGTTTATATTCCCTTCCTTGTTATCAGCTCACAGGACGTTCCTTCTTGGGCGAGTTTCGACGTCGAAGATTCACAATAATGATACGAATAACAGAAAAAAAAAAGAGGAAATACGGACTTATGACATTACATTCACCATCCCTATCGTCGACCCCGGGAAGAGAACATGCATATAAAAACGGAATGCGTGTTTATATTCGCTTCCTTGTTATCAGCTCACAGGACGTTCCTTCTTGGGCGAGTTTCGTCATCGAAGAAATTGCTTTGCCTTGATAAGATGCGGGAGAGGGGGATGGGGAGGGATGGGGGGAGAGGAGGGAAGGGGGAAGGGAGGAAGGGAAGGGAAGGGAGAAGTGTAGAGAGGGAGGGAAAGGAGGGGAGAGGAAGATTGGGAGAGGGAGGATGGGGGGAATGGAGGGAGGAAGGAAGGGAGAGGGGAAGATAGGGGGAAGGGAGAGGGAGGAAGAGGGAGAAGGAGGGAGGGAAGGAAGGAGGGGAGAGTTGTGAGGGGGTGGGGGAGGGAGGGAGAGGAGAAGAAGGGAGGGTGAGGAGGGAGGGAAAAGGGAAGGGAGGAGTGGAGAGAAGGGAAGAAGGGGAGATGGAGAGGGAAAGAGAAGGGAGGAAGGAAGGAAAGACGAAAAAGAAGGGAAGGGAAGAGTTGGAGGGAAGAGACTGGAGATGAGGGAGAAGAGAAGAAAAGAAAAGCGGGAAAGTGGCGAAGAGGAGGGGAAGTGAAGAGGAAGAGAGGAAGGAAAAGAAAATAGAAAAAAGTGGAAAAGGAAGGAAGAAAAAAGAAAAGGAAAGAGTGAGAGGGAGAAGAAGGAGAAGAAAGAGGAGAGAAATTAAAAAGAGAGAAAGAAAGAAGAAGGACGAAGAGAATAATCGAAAGAGCAAATAAATGAAAGAAAATGGACGAAGGAAAGGAGATGAGAACGGAAGACGAATAAAAAAGGGAGAGAAGAAAGACAGGAAGAGAGGTGGGGGGAGAAAGGGGGTAAAATAAATACATAGCGGTGAGAAATAATTACACGAAACCAATAGGGAGGGAGGGGGAGAGGGAGAGGAAGGAGAGGAGGGGAGTGAGACTGAGAGAGAGAGATGGAGTAGAGAGGGAGTGTAAACAGGAGAGGGAGAGGAAGTGTGAGTGAGAGAGAGAGTGGGAGTGAGAATTAGGAATGGGAAAGGGAGTGGGAGAGAGAGAATAGGAGTAAGAGTTTGGAGTGGGAGAGGGATGGAGTGAGAGAGAGAGGGGGGGATGAGAGTTAGGAGTGGGAGAGGAAGGGCGAGTAAACTGAGGGAGAGAAGAGAATGGAATGAATTGTTTAGAGTGGAGAGGGAGTGTAAACAGGAAAAGAAGAGGAAAGCGTGAGTGTGAGAGAGAGAGGCGGAGAGAAAGAGTTAGGGGGTGTGAAGAGGGAGAGAAAGTGGAGAAGAGAGAGAGAGAGAGAGGAGAGAGAGAGAGAGATGAGAGAGAGAGAGAGAGAGAGAGAGAGAGAGAGAGAGAGAAGAAAAGAGAGAGAAAGTGAGAGGAAGAAGAAGAGCTAGAGTTAGGAGTGAGAGCAGAGTTAGGAGTTGAGAATTAGGAGTGGGAGAGCGAGTGGGCGAGAGCGAGTCAGAGTTTAGGAGTGGGAATTAGAGTTGACGAGTGGAGAAAGGGAGTGGAGAGCGAGTGGGAGTGAGAGTCAGTTACGAGTGAGAAAGGGAGGAGAGAGCGAGTGGGAGTGAGAGTCAGAGTAAGAGTGGGAAAGGGAGTGGGAGTGACAGTTAGGAGTGGGAGAGCGAGTGGGAGTGGGGCTGCAGCGAGAGAGCGAGTGGGCAGTGAGGGGGAGGCCAGAGAGACTGACTTTTACGGTAAACGTCGTGGTGTAAGTGGATGCTTTATCTGTTTATTCTATCACGGAGGCGAGCGAGAGAGAAATGGGGGAGGAGAGGAGAAGGGAGAGTGGAGAAGTGAGAGAGAGAGGGAGAGAGGGGAGGAGGGAAGAGAGAGGGAAGAGGGGGGAGAAGAGAGTGGGAGAGAGGGGAGGGAAAGAGAGGGGGGGAGAGGGAGAGGAGAGGGAGAGGGGAGTGGGGGAGGAGAGAGAGAGAGGTGGGGGAGGGAGAGGGAGAAGAGAATGGGGAGAGAGAGAAGAAAGAAGTGGAGAGAGAGGGAGGGGGAGGGAGAGAGGGGGTTGAGAAAGGTGAGAGAAGAGATTGAGAGAAAAGAGGGAGAGGAGGGGAAGAAAGGGAGATGGAATAGAATATTAGATATATTTATTACATATATATTATATATTACAATATATATACACACACGACACCTATATGTATGTATGTATAATGTAGCATGTTATATGTATGTATATTAGACAATATATATATATATTGTGTTTGTGTAGTATATATATATTTGTATATATATATATATATATTAAGTGTGTGTGTGTGTTGTGCGTGGTGTAAAATAGAATTAGAGAGATAGAGATAGAAAAAGATGCTAGAAGAGAGAGAGAGAGAGAGAGAGAGAGAGAGAAGAGAGAGAGAAGAGAGAGAAGAGAGAGAGAGATAGAGAGAAGAGGAGAGAGAAGGAGAGGGAGGTAGAGAGAGAGAGAAGGGGGGTAGAAAGAGGAGAGGGAGGGGTCGGGAAAGAGAGAGAAGAGAGAGAAGAAGAAGAAAAAGAGACAGAGAAACAGAGACAGACAGAGACACACAGACAAAGCCAGGACAGACAGAGAAACAGAACAGACAGAGAAACAGAGACCCAGACAGACAGAGACAGGACAGGACAGACAGGACACAGGGACAGACAGCAGACCAGACAGACAGACAGACAGAGGAAACAAGACAGACAGACAGACAGAGAAACAGAGACAGAGACAGACAGGACAGACAGAGAAACAGAGAGGAAGACAAAGTCAGACAGACAGACAGACAGAGAAACAGAGACAGACAGACAGAGACCAGCAAGACAGAGACACAGAAAAGCCAGTCAGACAGCCAGACAGACAGACGAGAGAGAGAGGTCCCCCCCCAGCATCCCGAGCGAGAGGATCACCCGCGTGGCCTTCAGAGAACGTCGACTTCACTTCGTCTGTGCCGAGATGAATGAAAGAATTGTACAGAATTCGTTAGAGAAAAAAGAGAGATAAAATATAGATAAAAATGTAGAAAAGAGAGAGATAGAATATAGAGAAAAGAGAGATGAAAATGTAAAAAAAGAGAGATAAAGATATAGAAAAAAGAAGAAATAGAAATATAGAAAAAAGAGAGATGAAAATAAAGGACAGAGAGAGATAAAAATATAGAAAAAAGAGAAATAAAAATACAGAAAAAAGAAAGATAAAAATATAGTAAAAAAAAAGAGAGATAAAAATATCCTCAGTCGTAACAACAGCTGGATCTGAACGAAGGACGCTGGAATCCATTTTTTTTTCTCTCTTCTCTTTTTTCCCGCCATTAATCTGCTGAGTCATCCACTCCGTCCGATCGCTTCGAGAGTTTGTCAATATCACGTGATGACAGGAAGATAATCTTTATTTTTTTATTGATGGTGATATTTTGAATGGTAGATAAGTCTTTATGGTAATAGATATTCAATAGGATGATGGTATTTTTTAGATATTTATTGTTTAATGGTATGATAGGTGTTTATGAGTGAGCACCGCCATGGTATATAAACTGTCTGGTAATACATATTTAATAAGATAATAGTATTTGTTTAATATTATATCATGTATAATGTTAATTTGATAAAATAATCCCCGCCAATAATCTAGTAATACATGGATAGTTTCTAATGTCAATACGTATCTAATAATATCTATTTATTGGCTCATTGAGCTTGGACCCCGTGAACAACGGGAAAATGTGGTGTTACATAATAATACATGTACTAATGCTTATAGTAGTTAATGGTGTGATAAAATGTTCAAAAATAATCCCGCCAGCCAGCCATCATCTGAGCTGAAGCCACAAGTGAACCCCGGATGAACAACGCGAAAATTGTGGTGTTCAGAGTTCAAGTACTAATGCTATAGTGAGATTAATGTGCTAATCAGAACGTAATTAAGCTGCCCTGGCGATTACCACATCAGCTTCCTCCCTCTTCTTCTGGCAGACTGGCGTCGAGAACAAGGGGAGGACAAAGTGATTCATAGGATAAGGAAAAGGGAGGTGGAGGAGGGAGGAAGAGGGAGGAGGGAGGGAGGGGAGGGAGGGAGAGGGGGAGGGGGAGAGAAAGGAGTGAAATATAGAGAGAAGGAAGGAGGAAGGGGAGGAGGAAGGAAGGGAGGAAAAGAAGGAGGAAAGGAAGGAGGAGGAGGGAGGGAGGGGAAGGGATGAGAGGAGGAGGAGGGTGAGGCGAAGGAGAAGAAGAGAGGAAGAAGAAGAAGAAAAAAACCGCTGATCACATGTTTTCCTTGCATGCTCGTCGGGTTCTATTGAAAAGCACCATGACTCAAAAAAGACGTAACTCATTCTCAGAATACATTTTCGGGAATACCCAATCTGAAAGCTGGGAACCAACTAACCGACTAAGGTACTTCATAAATCTCTAACAAAATAAGGCCTTCCTTTAGCGCAAACCACCCAACGCTTGTTAGGGCGGTAGTTCAGGAAGGAACGAGCAGCGGTTGCCACTAAGGTCATATATTTGTTATTCAGGGACACAAAAAAGGCAATGCATTTTAAGTGACAGCTCAGAACTCTATATGGATCGGTGTCCGGTCGTGGTTCATGCTACTGCTAACACGATCTTACCAGCCTGTCAGATGTTGGGCGTCTGACTCACAACGCTCCCTTTTCAGGCTTTGTCTTTGTAGTCTTTGTATTCTCTTATTCGTATTGTTTTCTTTTGCTTTTTTTTCTTCTTCTTTTTCTTCTTCTCCTTCTTATATTTCTTCTCCTCCTTATTATTATTATTTCTTTTTTCTTCTTCTGTTTTCCTCTCCTCTATTATTATTCCTCTTCTTCTCCTTCTTCTACTTCTCCTCCTTCTTCTATTTCTTCTCTTCCTTCTTTCTTCTTTTTTTCTTTCCTTCTCCTCCTTCCTCTTCCTCCTCCTTCTCCCTTTCCTTCTCCTTCTTTCTCTCCCCTTCCCCTCCTCCTTATTTTTATTCTTCTTTCCCCCCCAGCCTGCCTTTGTTTCTAAACCCTCGTCGTGGGGAAAAGGGGGGGAGGAAGGAAACAATATAGGCGGGGAGTGGGGAGGGGGGAGGGGGAGGGAAAGAGAGGGAAGGAAAGCAATATAGGCGGGGAGGGAGGGAGAGGGGGGGAAGGAGGGGAAGGAAGGAAAGCAATATACCGGGGATAGGGAGGGGGGAGGGGGAGGAAGGAAGGTATTAGAGTAACCTAAGTACCGTGTCGAGAATTAAACCCCCCTTGTGTCTGCAAGGAAGGGAAAATTTGCGACAGCGTGTTTGCAAGTGCACGTTCTCATCGACGGGTGATGCCCCCCCACCCCCCACCCACCCCCCACCCACACCACCCCTCTTCCGCTGAGAGTCAATTTCGCGTTAAGTTCCTACGGTAGATTTTGAAGTCTTGGGGGAGGGGGGGAGTGCGGTTCCTCCCCCCCTTCCCCCCCCCCTTTCCGCTGAGAGTCAATTTCGCGTTAAGTTCCAACGGTAGACTTCGAAGGCTTGGTGGAGGGTGGTGGGTGGGGGAAGGGGGGGAGTGCGGTTCCTCCCCCCTTCCCCCCTTTCCGCTGGAGTCAATTTCGCGTTCCACGGTAGACTTCGAAGGGGGGGGGAGGGTGGAGGGTGGGGGGAGAGGGGTGGGGAAGGAGGGGGGGAGTGCAGCCTAGACACACATTTGCCGCTCAAGGATGGAGTAAAGTGGACGCGAGTTTTACGAGATCCTGTTTCTCTAAACTCGATTTTTCTCTCTCTCTTTTTTTTATTATTATTGTGTAGATTTTCCTGTAGACGCCATTTACGATCGTCATCATCGTTGTCGTTGTTGTAATGTGTCTGAGGTCGTAAGGATTTGAGGCCGTTCGTTCGCGTAAATCTGGGGATATCTTTGTTTTACGCGTTGAAATCCTCTCCGATTTTAGATAATTCAGTACTTGTTATAATCGTAAACTTCCAGTAGACACACACACCACAAACACACACGCGCACGCACACACACACACACACACACACACACACACACACACACACACACACACACACACACACACACACACACACACACACACACACACACACACACACACACACACACACACACTCACAAACACACACACACTCACACAAAACACACATATCTTAATCAAATTTTCCCAACATCCATACTTATCACAGAGATCTCTCCGATAATCCTATATACATAATAAAACCACGATATTAAAACCATGTCACAAATCATATACTTTTTTTTCTTTTCTTAAACTGACACAACTTCATGAATGAAAGTGAAAGGCGGATTCATGTGCCACACGCAAGCTTCGTCCTTCTGCGTCAGTTTTGTGCTTGGGTGTCATAACATTCCAGCTTCAGACGGGTGTCGTTTTGGGGCAAGAGGATTAGCAAACCTCCCGACTGCCTCCTTGCCCTTTTAAAGCCGAGTCTTAAGTCGCAAATTCTTATTGATTATAAATATGCACGTATTTAAGGACCCGGGAACGACGCCGGCATAACTAGTCTCCTTTGTCTAATGGCGGGATGGCCTGACAGAGCTCTCATGAAACCGCCAAATTGGGTTGTTTGTGAAGGCTCGTTAGGTTGGGTCGTTGGAATTCTAAGGCGTAATGTCTTTGTAATATTATGGTTTATTTTAACGGTCTTGTTTGTTGTGTGCGGGGATCTCTGAATGGAAATTTGAACTCTTTGTTTATTTTGCTGTCTCAGAGGGAAGTGTAAACTTTTTCTCTTCGTCGGGTTTCTTGGTCTTTTACCTTTCAATTAATGGTTGTCATTTTTATTAAATTAATCTCTCTCTCTCTGTTTGTCTGTCTCTCTCTCTCTCTCTTCTTTCTCTCTCTCTCTCTCTCTCTCTCTCTCTCTCTCTCTCTCTCTCTCTCTCTCTCTCTCTCTCTCTCTCTCTCTCTCTCTCACACACAACACACACACACACACACACACACACACACACACACACACACACACACACACACACACACACACACACACACACACACACACACAAATAAATAAACCATTAAATATATATGTATATATGATATATCTATGTGCGTGGTATGTGTTTCTGAATGCATATATATGCGTGTGTGAGCTGCCGTCCCGCGCTGTAATCTGGGCCAAACAAGAAGCCAAGCGCCCATTGAGAACATCGGCGCGCCTCAGTTCTGCCCGGGCGGAGTAGCAATAAAACAGCGTGAAACCGCAGTTGCGGCTTGAGGAAACCAGTTCTAAGGCAGCAGCATCAAGGCCTTCATTTAACAAGAGATCACAGTCTTGTCAGGTCCGGGGATTTCATATTTAGTCGGGAGAGGGATTTTGAGAATCTTCGGAATTCTTGAAAGTTTTTTTTTGCGTGTATAAGTCGTACAGTTTATAATTTTGATTTAGATATTTTTGAGAGAGTGACTGATAATATTCGAAATTCTTGAAAGATTTTTTTTTTTGTGTAGTCTTATAGTTTAAAATTATCGGTTAGGTTTCAGATATTTTTGAAGTCATTTGAGAATATTTTGGAATTTTTTGAAAGGTAGAGAATTGTTGTTTTGAAGTTATTTTAAGTGTACAAATTCGTTTTTTTTATCATTTAGGTTTAAGATAATATTTTTGTTGTTTCTTTTTCTTATACGAGTCATACGATTTTTTTTATTTAGATTTAATAACATTTTAGTTTTTACGATTATTTTCTATTTGTTTATTCCTCTATTCACTTATTTTGAATGAAAGCACATGGTTCTTCTCTATTCTCTATTAGTTCCTTCTTTCTCAACAATGTGCCCTTCTTTTCCCTTTTTTATCAACTCCTCTGGTTTCTTTATCGCTGACGTCTGATCTCTTTCTCTCCCTTAACCCTAAACCTCTCCAGAACTCTCCCTTCTCTTCCCCTTTTTCTCCCTCCCTCCCTCCTCCGCCCCCCCCGTCCCTCCTACCCCCTCTCCCTATTTCTCCCCTCCTCCCTCTCACCCTCATCTCTCCCTCCCTCCCTCCCTCTCACCCCCATCTCTCCCTCCTCCCCCCTCTCACCCTCATCTCTCCCTCTCTCCCTCCCTCCCCCCTCTCAGTCGTCTCTCTTCTTCCCTGTAGCAGTCACAAGCCCCTCCCCCCACCCCCCATCCCCCCACCCCCCTTCCCGGCTCCTCCCCTCGAATTCAGATGCCACGCCCTGCCATCTTGCCCCGCCCCGTCGTGTTTCACTTCCTTACTTCTCTCTTTGTCTCTGTCTGTCTTTCTCTCTCTCTTTTCCTTATTTAGCCGAGTGAGTGCATGGGAGCAATAAGGGTGTGAGGGAGAAGGAGAAGGGAGAAGGGAGAGGAGAGGGAGAGGAGAGGAGAGGGAGAGGGAGAGGGAGAGGAGAGGGAGAGGGAGCGAGAGGAGAGGAGAGGGAGAGGGAGAGAGAGAGAGAGAGAGAGAGAGAGAGAGAGAGAGAGAGAGAGAGAGAGAGAAACAGACAAGTCAGAGTGAAAGGGAGATAGAAATGGAAGAGGCACACACACAGACACACACACACACACACACACACACACACCACACACAACAACACACACACAACAACACACACACTCACACACTCACACACACACACACAGAGTTGAGAAGAGAGAGAGAGAGAGAGAGAGAGAGAGAGAGAGAGAGAGAGAGAGAGAGAGAGAGAGAGAGGCCCTTATTCATCAACCTAAAAATCTCCCTAATCCTTTTTTTTATAATGTCTAAATGAGCTGTTGTGTGCTTAGCCCATTGTATGACAAAAGGTCATCGTTTTACACCGCGTTTAAATCTCGTTGCCAAACAAAAGTCACCATATAATGTTTTTTTTTTTTTTTTTTTTTTTTTTTCAACCGTTTGGTAGACACGATGGAGATAAGATGCGCACAAAAACTCGTCTCTTTATGCGATATTTAGGCAGTCGAATGAGCCAAGAAAAACGACGAACACGGGGCTTACTCTACCGTCTCCCTTTTATATGAAGAACACTCACACCACAGACATCGAGTGCACATACAACTCTTTTTTTGTCTCTCTCTTCCGTGTGTGCAGTCACACCACAGACATCGAGTGCACATACAACTCACTCACTCACTCACTCTCTCTCTCTCTCTCTCTCTCTCTCTCTCTCTCTCTCTCTCTCTCCTCTCTCTCTCTCTCTCTCTCTCTCTCTCTCTCTCTCTCTCTCTCTCTCTCTCCCCCCCCGCGCATGTGCAGTCACACCACAGACATCGAGTGCACATACAACCGTTTTTTTTTTTTTTCTCTCTCTCTCTCTCTCCCTCTCCCTCTCTCCCGCGTGTTGACTGCCGCGAGCGTCGACTGCAAAATCTGATTCTATAAGCTCTTCGACTGATGACTATCTTTATGACCGATCGTCTACCCGCGGACTACCGAACGATGCAAGTGGCCTCCCCGGGTGCCATTTTTTTGCTCTCTTCTTCCATTACTTTCAAGGGGAGTTTTTCACGGAGAAAAGCCATTAGGAGATGGCTATCGCGAGCAGCCACGTTACGCCGGGGAGACACCCACAGCCATATACGAACGGCTTCTTCCCCGGCGACCGTCAGGAAGGGGATTTCTTGATTACGATTGACGTCATCATCAAAAAGCCTTTGAGAAACGGGCTCCTTCCATCACTCTTTTAAGGGCTTGGGGATTACTGTAGATTTCCTCGCGTCAAGCACGCTCTAGATACAGAGGGAGGGAGGGAAGGAGGTTGGGAGGGAGGGTGGAGGAGGGAGAGGGGAGAGGGAGGAGAGGAGAGGAGAGGGAGAGGGAGAGGGGGAGAGGGAAGAGGGAAGAGGAGAGGGAGAGAGAGAGAGAGAGAGAGAGAGCAGAGAGAAGAGAGAGAGAGAGAGAGAGAGAGAGAGAGAGAGAGAGAGAGAGAGATATAGACCCCTAGAATAGTCACATAAACACAACTTTGCATATAATCTGTATAATGCCCTTTACTTACTGAAATTTGATTGTCTAATACATACATGGGATACGCCAAGTATTTTTTTGTAAACTTTAAAGGAAGCAATCTTAAAGAAATCCAGGTAATATAAACAACTTTAATTTTATCCCCACGGACACCCCTGAAACCCAAATCAAGAACCTCTGCTTTAGACCAATATATTTTGACTTTCTAATAAAAAAAAACAGTAAATATAATACGAACAGTCTTCTCGTATCTGACTTTCTAATTACTTCAAAGAAAAAAAACAGTAAATAGAATACGAACAGTCTTCAATCGTCTGGAAATTCAAGAGCACAGACGCCCCTTCCCAATCAGCCTTGTTATGACAGTCTTAATTTATGTACGTGTCGTGAGAGGCGAAGTCCTTATTGGCCGCGACGAAAGGGGATTGCCGGCGTTCCCCAATCGGGATATGATGCAGCTAATTTGCGGCTTGCCTTGCGGGGTCCTCTGGCTTCATCCCTGTGAAGAGGAATCGTCTGGGTTGGGAGAAATGCATTCTGAAGAGGAAAAGGAAGTTGGGAGGGATTAAAGATTGATTAAAATACGGATTGATTAAGCATGTCAGCTAATTTGCGGCTTGCCTTGCGGGGTCCTCTGGCTTCATCCCTGTTGAGAGGAATCGTCTGGGTTGGGAGAAATGCATTCTGAAGAGGAAATGCATTCAAAAGGAAAAGGAAGTTGAGAAGGGTTTTAAGATTGATTAAAATACTTTGATAAGGAAAGTATCGAAGGAAGTCAGGAAAATTAGGTTGCCTTGCGGGGTCCTCTGGCTTCATCCCTTGTTGAGAGGAATCGTCTGGGTTGGGCGTAATGCATTCTGAAGAGGAAATGCATTCAAAAGGAAAAGGAAGTTGAGAAGGGTTAAGATTGATTAAAATACGGACTGATTAAGGAAAGTACCGAAACATATCAGGAAATTTTGGCTTGCCTTGCGGGGTCCTCTGGCTTCATCCCTGTGAAGAGGAACCGTCTGGGTTGGGAGAAATTGCATTCTGAAGAGGAAAGGAAGTTGAGAAGGGTTTTAAGATAAAATACCTCCTGATTAAGAAAGTATCGAAGGATGTCAGGAAAATTAGGCTTGTTTCTGGGGTCCTCTGGCTTCATCCTGTTAAGAGAAATCGTCTGAGGAACCGTCTGGGTTGGGAGAAATACTTTCTGAAGAGGAAAGGGAAGTTGGGAGGGATTAAAGATTGATTAAAATACAGATTGATTAAGCATGTCAGGAAATTTTGGCTTGCCTTGCGGGGTCGTGTGGCTTATATCCCTGTTGCGAGGAACCCTTCTGGGCTTAGCGAAATGCATTCAAAAGGAAAAGGAAGTTGGGAGGGTTAAAGATTGATTAAAATACCGACTGATTAAGAAAAATACCGAAGCATGTCAGGAAAATTACTCTGGCTTTAAATTAATCAAATCAATAAAAATTTAAAATTTAAATATGCGAGGAACCGTTTGAGTTTAGCGATTCCCGCGAAATACATCTAAAGAGGAAAAGAAATTGAGAATGATGAAGATTGATTAAAATACCGGCTGATTAATTACAGTTGCCGGTGTCAGGAAAGTTTGGCATGATTAGGTATCGAGTCACAAGAGAGGAGGGGCAGTGATGGACTTTTCAGTTTAAGGAGAAATTCTTATTGTGTCGCATGTTTGAGAGTATAATCTTTTCTTTCCGGTATTTTTTTTTATGATTCGTCAATTTTTGGGGTTCTCTCCTTCTCTGTCTCTCTGTATCTATTCTCTGTATCTATCTGTATCTCTCTCTCTCTTTTCTCTCTCTCTTCTCTCTCTCTCTCTCTCTCTCTCTCTCTCTCTCTCTCTCTCTCTCTCTCTCTCTCTCTCTCTCTCTCTCTCTCTGACTCTCTTCTCTCTCTCTTTCTCTTTTCTCTTTCTCCTCTCTCTCTCTTCTCTCTCTCTCTCTCTGCTCTCTCGTCTCTCTCTCTCTCTCTCTCAGTCTCTGCTCTCTTCTCTCTCTCTCTCTCTTCTCTCTCTCTCCTCTCTCTCTCTCTCTCATCTCTTCTCTCCCATCTATATAGCTGATTCCCTCTTTCTTTTCTCCCCTTCCCCTTTCTCCTCTTCTCTCCTGGAAAAAGATTCGTCAGCTTAAAAGTCACCTTATTAGCGTATGGAAGATAAGAGTTTTGCGGAAAAGAAACCCCCCCGCCCCCCGCCCCCGCCCCTTCATCGCCCTTGTGCTTGCCTCCTCCCCCCACCCTTTTTTCCCCCTTTCCCCTCTACCCACTGGCCCTCTCCCACTCTCCCTTTCCACCTTTCCCTTTTTTTTTTTTTTTTTTTTTCTTCCCCTTCACCCCCTTCTCCTTTTTCCCCTCCACCCTTCTCCCCGCCCCTTCGCCCTCTCCCTTCCCCCCTTCCCCCCTTCCTCCCTTTCCCCCTCCCCACTTGTCCCCCTCC
>NW_020870116.1:524309-534439 GCF_003789085.1 Penaeus vannamei | reverse complement strand
TATCCCGTGCCCATATCCCTATCCCTATCCCTATCCCTATCCCGTGCCCATATCCCGATCCCTATCCCTATCCCTATCCCGTGCCCATATCCCTATCCCTATCCCTATCCCGTGCCCATATCCTCATCCCTATCCCTATCCCGTGCCATATCCTATCCCTATCCCTATCCCGTGCCCATATCCCTATCCCTATCCCTATCCCGTGCCCATATCCCTATCCCTATCCCTATCCCGTGCCCATATCCCTATCCCTATCCCTATCCCGTGCCATATCCCTATCCCTATCCCGTGCCCATATCCCTATCCCTATCCCGTGCCCATATCCCTATCCCGTGCCCATATCCCTATCCCTATCCCGTGCCCATATCCCTATCCCTATCCCGTGCCCATATCCCTATCCCTATCCCGTGCCCATATCCCTATCCCTATCCCTATCCCGTGCCCATATTCCTATCCCTATCCCGTGCCCATATCCTATCCCTATCCCTATCCCGTGCCCATATTCCTATCCCTATCCGTGCCCATATCCCTATCCCTATCCCTATCCCGTGCCCATATCCTATCCTATCCCTATCCCGTGCCCATATCCCGATCCCTATCCCTATCCCGTGCCCATATCCCGTGCCCGTGCCCAGCTTTGCTATTTTTGTTTATCATGGATATATATTTTGTTTATCTTGTATTTGCATATACATCAATAAGCAAATAGCAAAACATATGTTTAATTATATAAATTAGGACGAGTAGAAAAATCGTGCTGGTTCTATTTACTTTAATTTTCTTTAATCAGGAAAATCTGAGAACAAATGAAAAAAAAAAAAAACTATACAACGGAAACTTCAAACAATATGAAAATACAAAATCAAGGCAAACCTTAAATAAAAACGTGAAACAAAAGTACACAAACCAAAAAGTTGTTTTCAAAGTTGGCAAGTTTGATCAAGCCCAAAGCAAAGCTTTTCTGGTCATTTTCCTCCTCTCAGTCTTTGCTCTGTAAGCCAAATGAATTTGGACATTTAAAGAAATCAAGGAAGGTTTGCTCAAACACTTCAGCATTGTGTTCCTTTTGACCATTTGTTCGTCGCAATATACCCAGTTTAAGTAAATTTTCTGTTACAAGTCTGCTTATTCGTTGTTAGCAGAACTTTAATTTTCTATTCCATTTCAGGCCAGGATAACCTGTGTAGCCGACCCCCGCAATCTGCAGCGCAGCATACTTCCCCCAGGTTGGGTCCAGGTCCACAGCCTGTCCTCTCGCCCTCACCATCAGCAGCTTCTCGAAGACGCATACCGAGACCTCATTGGTTGACCACGGACACCTCACGGCTCGCCCATTGGACCGCAGGCTCCCCTCGTTCCCGGGTGGCTGGCACAGCTCAGACCCACTTAAGCTCCCGCACCCGGGCCGAGTTCGGCACTCACGATCTTCCAGCAGAGCAAGACAGCATGCAGCAACTTGGCCTACCCAGGCCTTAGCCGACGGGTGAGCCGCCCCGGCTCTCCCCGGCGATCTCCAGCACACCAACCATACCTGTGGGCACTCACACCCACACACAAAACCTCCTTAAAGAGATGATTGACACCAGTCTATGGCGGATACCAATCCATTGACATACCTGCTTGGAACCATGAGAAATACATTTGCCATGCGTGATAACATGGGAAGAAATATGCATGCCGACAGAGAAAAAGTAGCCTGTGCCTACATTCTGAGGTGGAGCCTGCGCCTGAGCCAACATTCTTATCCTGCTCCTGAGCCTGAGCCTACATTCTTATCCTGCTCCTGAGCCTGAGCCTACATTCTTATCCTGCTCCTGAGCCTGCGCCTACATTCTTATCCTGAGCCTGCGCCTACATTCTTATCCTGCTCCTGAGCCTGAGCCTACATTCTTATCCTGAGCCTGCGCCTACATTCTTATCCTGCTCCTGAGCCTGAACCTGCGCCTGCGCCTACTTTCTTATCCTGCTCCTGAGCCTGAGCCTGCGCCTGCGCCTACTTTCTTATCCTGCTCCTGAGCCTGCGCCTGCGCCTACTTTCTTATCCTGCTCCTGAGCCTGAGCCTGAGCCTGAGCCTGCGCCTACTTTCTTATCCTGCTCCTGAGCCTGAGCCTGCGCCTGCGCCTACTTTCTTATCCTGCTCCTGAGCCTGCGCCTACTTTCTTATCCTGCTCCTGAGCCTGCGCCTACTTTCTTATCCTGCTCCTGAGCCTGCGCCTGTGCCTGTCCTACTTTCTTATCCTGCTCCTGAGCCTGAGCCTGAGCCTGAGCCTGTGCCTACTTTCTTATCCTGCTCCTGAGCCTGAGCCTGCGCCTACTTTCTTATCCTGCTCCTGAGCCTGAGCCTGCGCCTGCGCCTACTTTCTTATCCTGCTCCTGAGCCTGAGCCTGCTCCTGCGCCTACTTTCTTATCCTGCTCCTGAGCCTGAGCCTGCGCCTGCGCCTACTTTCTTATCCTGCTCCTGAGCCTGAGCCTGCGCCTGCGCCTACTTTTTATCCTGCTCCTGAGCCTGAGCCTGCGCCTGCGCCTTTCTTATCCTGCTCCTGAGCCTGAGCCTGCGCCTACTTTCTTATCATGCTCCTGAGCCTGAGCCTGCGCCTGCGCCTACTTTCTTATCATGCTCCTGAGCCTGAGCCTGCGCCTGCGCCTACTTTCTTTATCATGCTCCTGAGCCTGAGCCTGCGCCTGCCTACCTACTTTCTTATCTGCTCCTGAGCCTGAGCCTGCGCCTGCGCCTACTTTCTTATCCTGCTCCTGAGCCTGAGCCTGCTCCTGCGCTACTTTCTTATCCTGCTCCTGAGCCTGAGCCTGCTCCTGCGCCTACTTTCTTATCCTGCTCCTGAGCCTGAGCCTGCGCCTGCGCCTACTTTCTTATCCTGCTCCTGAGCCTGAGCCTGCGCCTGCGCCTACTTTCTTATCCTGCTCCTGAGCCTGGCCTGCGCCTGCGCCTACTTTCTTTCCTGCTCCTGCCTGAGCCTGCGCCTGCGCCTACTTTCTTATCCTGCTCCTGAGCCTGAGCCTGTGCCTGCGCCTACTTTCTTATCCTGCTCCTGAGCCTGGCCTGCGCCTACTTTCTTATCCTGCTCCTGAGCCTGAGCCTGTGCCTGCGCCTACTTTCTTATCCTGCTCCTGAGCCTGCGCCTGCGCCTACTTTCTTATCCTGCTCCTGAGCCTGAGCTGCGCCTGCGCCTGCGCCTACTTTCTTATCCTGCTCCTGAGCCTGCACCTGCGCCTACTTTCTCATCCTGCTCCTGATCCTGATCCTGCGCCTGCGCCTACTTTCTTGTCCTGCTCCTGCGCCTGCGCCTACTTTCTTGTCCTGCTCCTGTGCCTGCGCCTGCACCTACTTTCTTGTCCTGCTCCTGAGCCTGAGCCTGCGCCTGCGCCTGCACCTACTTTCTTGTCCTGTGCTCCTGCTGCACCTACTTTCTTGACCTGCTCCTGTGCCTGCGCCTGCACCTACTTTCTTATCCTGCTCCTGAGCCTGAGCCTGCGCCTGCGCCTACTTTCTTATCCTGCTCCTGAGCCTGAGCCTGGCCTGCGCCTGCGCCTACTTTCTTATCCTGCTCCTGAGCCTGAGCCTGCGCCTGCGCCTGCGCCTGCGCCTACTTATCCTGCTCCTGAGCCTGCGCCTACTTTTTATCCTGCTCCTGTGCCTGCGCCTACTTTCTTATCCTGCTCCTGTGCCTGCGCCTACTTTCTTATCCTGCTCCTGTGCCTGCGCCTACTTTCTTATCCTGCTCCTGAGCCTGAGCCTGCGCCTGCGCCTACTTTCTTATCCTGCTCCTGAGCCTGAGCCTGAGCCTGCGCCTGCGCCTACTTTCTTATCCTGCTCCTGAGCCTGAGCCTGCGCCTGCGCTTGCGCCTGCGCCTACTTTCTGCTCCTGAGCCTGCGCCTACTTTCTATCCTGCTCCTGTGCCTGCGCCTACTTTCTTTTATCCTGCTCCTGTGCCTGCGCCTACTTTCTTATCCTGCTGTGTGCTGCGCCTACTTTCTTATCCTGCTCCTGAGGCCTGCGCCTACTTTCTTATCCTGCTCCTGCTCTGAGCCTGCGCCTGCGCCTACTTTCTTGTCCTGCTCCTGCTCCTGAGCCTGCGCCTGCGCCTACTTTCTTATCCTGCTCCTGAGCCTGCGCCTGCACCTACTTTATCCTGCTCCTGTGCCTGCGCCTGCGCCTACTTTTCTTATCCTGCTCTGAGCCTGAGCCTGCGCCTGCGCCTACTTTCTTATCCTGCTCCTGAGCCTGCGCCTACTTTCTTATCCTGCTCCTGAGCCTGCGCCTGCGCCTACTTTCTCATCCTGCGCCTGAGCCTGCGCCTACTTCTTATCCTGCGCCTGAGCCTGAGCCTGCGCCTACTTTCTTATCCTGAGCTTATATTCTTATGCTATTAAAATTAAACTCCATGCAAATATATGTATTAAAGTTTATTATCCTGTAGAGTTATGCAATTACATAATGTCCGAATTTAATTATCTGAAGCGTGTTATTAAAGCCTTGCATCAACAGTAGGTAAATTTCATTAGGAAAATTTATACCCAAAACCCAATATCAAGTAGTTTAAAAATTAGTGTTACAGGAAATGGGGATTACCTCCCGTTTCAGTTGACGTGCAGTGAAAAGCAAAATGTTGCTAATATTCATTTTCAATGCTACATGGCACAGGTTTTATTCTTGCTTATAAATGCATTTCCGAAATTTGAATTATGACAATTGTTTAATACTTTTACATATGAAGCATTTCCTTGTACATCGGGTGCATGTACAGAATAAGCAGATATGAATAAATCAATGAAATTGAAATGGTAGATGGGGTATTGAAGTAATCGAGTAATGTAGAAGTTGTAAAATGCAGACAAAAGGTTACCGATATATGAAACTATCAATGCATTATGAAGGAGAGTTGGCGATATCATGGAAGGACTTACTGTAGGAAGAAGTAAGGATTCATGTTATAAACCACTCAAGCTAATGTTAAAAATAGTGTTCACATTTGAAGTAAAGGTGAATTACCTCATTATTTGGCCTAATACAAATATGTAGGTGGCGCTGGGAAGTTTGGGGGCCTTTGTATTCATAGTACATTTCATCCCAGGTATGCAAGGATTCACCTGTGTCTTTCAAAAGGAGTACATGCAGTAGCTTCAAGCATTATGTTGCCATTCTAAAATAGCATTTAAGGTGATCTTGTATACACCTACAGTCTATTGCTTATACTATATACCTTTCGCCATTTTAATCTGCTCATACATACTCCGCCTTTTAGGCATGGTAATTTTAAAGGCGAGTGTATACGGTTATATAAACCTGTATAAAAAAAAACATACTGCCGTTTCATTTGTTTATATCTGGAACCCACAAGCCCTTGTATACCAGAGAAATCACTATTACAATCTAAATCTGTATACATTCTTTAATCAGGATTTCTATACACCTCCGTTTAGGAGGATTCTTATTTGCGCTTACCTTCCCTTATCATTCGGAGAGGAATAGAGAATATGTTCGGGTGTATAGGCCTGCTTTTGCATACATCAGCAATGCCTACGTCCCGTCATTGATGTAATCACGTGGAAAGTAAAAAATCCGCCGTTTAAAAAAGAAAATCAATATCGCAACCACTAAACATGGATGCAAAATTATGGCGGA
The DNA here is from genome assembly GCF_003789085.1 of Penaeus vannamei. Classification (NCBI taxonomy): domain Eukaryota; kingdom Metazoa; phylum Arthropoda; class Malacostraca; order Decapoda; family Penaeidae; genus Penaeus; species Penaeus vannamei. Next base: position 528,795 of record NW_020870116.1, on the reverse strand, counting down.
TATAATGCCAATACCACCAAGCAAACTTTCCCTAGCTTGATCTGGACATCAAATATTCCTTTGCCTCGTCTGACTAGGCCTCAAATTCCAACTCTTAAACCCCTAAATCATGATTTCTGTCGGTATGTTTAATAATCATGCCTTGTCAAGGTATTAAGTGGCCTATTTGACGAAATTATGACGAGGCTTGGGCAAACCAATAGTTATCTTGATACATAATCAAGGATTATACAATGAGGTAGTTCTGGTCCACCCTCTTTCATGGATAAGGTGGTATAGGATGCAAAAGAGACTCCAGATGTTCTTAGTCACCTAAGGTAGGGTGTACACCTGTACAATTAAAAGTAGCTTTAATTTAAAATTATTTAATATAAAAATACAAGACTAGGGTCTCTCAATAAGAAGTGATCTTCAAGACGTGTCGATCCGTGTGCAAGACCATCTAGTCCGTTTACTCGAAATTAATTTAAGAGCTCAGAACCTGATTCTGTAGGTTTGCAGGCAAGTCATTGAACATCGCCTGGGGTACACCCTCTGTGGGAGGAAGAGGATTTTAGTACATGCTTATTCCAGGCAGAATATGTCCAAAGTATTTTAAACAAAGTGCTTGGCAAGTTAAGAGGGCAGACTTGTGCGCATCTAAAGAGGTAGGTCATAACCCTCTAGCCAACCCTTTAGGCAGCATACAAGTAGTAGACCAAGTTTCCTAACAGCCAAATCAGTTATACCCATTACCTATGCTAGAGGCTCCCACATGGAGGGGCAGCCCAATTTATTGGTAGTCTTACCTCCACATTTATACTCCATGTTGGACCATATAATTTCTTCCTGGGAGAAGCAGAAGAGTCCCAGTCTGCCTCCTTTCAGGGTGCTGTCATAAATGTTTCCAGAGTCCATCACCTGGTTATTTCCCTGGTACAAGTAGAACCTTATGGTTCCAATATCAGGCCGGTGGTGAAGCAGCCAGCGGTAGGCAACCTTGGGTTTCCATCCAAGGCTGCCATCATGCCAGAGCAATTGTGCCTGAAAGCCAACCACCACACCATTAAACCAGGATGGTTACTCCCGACATGCTAGCTATATCGTGAGCTAGTTGTATGGCTGAACAAATCTTGCATGCCTTTGGTTACCCAAAGTATAGCTACCTGGTTTGGTGTAGACCCAGTGAACCACAAGGCATCCCTAAGTTTCGTGCCAGGGCCCGTGTTAGAGTTTACTAGCTTCAGAGTAACGCCTCTCTCGGCCTTGTTGAACCAGTTTTGTGGTGCTTTTTTCCAACTCACAACATAGAACTTGGCATTGCTTTGGTAACTGTTGGAGGATAAAAATATGTGAGGGCCAATCTTTCATTGGCAATTTAACATTTCAGTGGATTAACAATACTTACCCGAATATAAAGCCAACAAAATCGTCATCACTCGTGTCTTCAATGAAGAAGGTCCCCTCAAAGTCGACATCGCCCAGAACGTGGTCACCTGCAGTTACATTACAATTATTTTATGCCACATTTATGCAGACCCATTTAGACGTCTGGCATTTCAAACCTTTCCATCATACATACCCACTGCTATAGCTGGGTCAGAGTTCACGGTCTGATGAATTTCTGCACCGTTGTCATAGACGACCCATACCGGAGGAGTAGATGCCGTTTGCGGGTCTAGTGCCACCATTTGCAGATGTCTGCCAAGTTTAAAGATGTTCAAGTGGCTGCCCTAGTTGTATTGGGGCTTCCTTCAAAAACTCGCTAAGCTGACCTACCTGAAGTCGGTGCTGTGCACATTAGGGTTATAAATGCAGTTGTCATCCGGATCTAAGACCTTGTCACCATCCTTGTCATCACTGCAGGCATCACCAAAACCATCCCCGTCGGTATCCTTCTGCTGCTTATTTGGGATTAGTTCGCAGTTGTCATTCTTGTCAAGTACACCATCATTGTCATTGTCTGTATCACATGCATCACCTTTACCATCACCATCTACGTCTTGCTGGTCACTATTGGCCACATTTGGACAGTTGTCCACACTGTCCTCCACACCATCACTGCAACAGAAGGCAGAAGTTGTATTGGCCATCATTAGATTTACATTTGCCAGGTTAAACAATTAAAGCAATTCATCAATCCATACCTGTCAGTGTCCACGTCATCATCACAGGCATTCCCTAGGAGATCTTCATCCTTATCACTTTGCCCTTGGTTGGCGTGCTGAGGGCAGTTGTCGCAAGCATCTCCAAATACCATCTCCATCACTGTCAGCTTGGTTGCCAATTAGCTACCTTAGGACAATTGTCTGCGACCATTTAGCAATCCTGAGGGAAAACAGGTGGGACATGGAAGACTCTTGGCCAAGACGAAAGGGGAGTGGAAAGCCATCAGTCAAGAATTAAAGTAACAAGCATACCATCATTATCAATATCGTGTGTCGCATTTGTCCGCCTTTTCCGTCCCCATCAATATCGCTTTGGTTGGGGTTGGAGTCATCAGGGCAGTTGGTCAACATTTATTTCCCGTTACCTAATCCTTGTCGCTTTGGCTCAGGTGCTATCAGGGGACAGTTATCCTGGAATGCAGGAGCAAATGGAATGTTCATGGTGGACAAGTGTTGGCATACAAGATCCTAGCATTCCCAGTTAGTCTTTCATACCTTATTATTGTCATGTCCATCTCCATCAGCATCATTATCACAAGCATCGCCAATCTTATCACCATCGGCATCCTCTTGTCCGGAGTTGGGCCTATTGACGCAGTTATCCTTACGGCAGTACTTGCTTGAACAGCTCAGTTCAGTGTCTGGGTAGCCATCAAGGTCAGAGTCCGGAGCACACTCTGCACCTTCACCAGCATAACCAACAGGGCACTGGGAAGTGGAGAAAGACATGTTAATTATTCAGGAATTAAAGTTACTAGGTTAGTTGGTTATGAATTAACACCTAAATCCCAACTATCATATAATACTTTACCTTGAGGGGCTGGCACACTTTTCCATCACCTGTATAACCAGCAAGGCAAGAACAAGTTCTGCTGCCAGCAGTGTGTTGTACACTTAGCTTTAGCATGGCACCCACCATTAGCTACCAAACACTCATCCCATCTGGAGGATGAAATTGGTAGCCGTTTACTAAATATAGTCTAGTCCTGACTTTGGAGCAAGTCATAAAACCCACTTACGAGTTTACAATTGCTAAGGTATCGCCTGTGCAAACTAGCCATCCCCAGTGAAACCCATTTTACAGGTGCAGTCACGGCTGCCTGGAGTATAAGCTGCAACGGGCATTTGCATCACAGCCACCGTTGGCAACTAAACATTCATCCGGTCTCAGAGAATTAACCATAAAAATAATGTTGACTTGTATAGTATACTAAACAATATCCCAATAATATTTCTTGGGCAATTTAATTATATTACAAAGAGGGGAGTTGAAAAGAATCGAGGTGCAACCTAGTGTTTTTGGTCATGTTCAGAGCACGAGAGCGGGATGCCTAAAATATTCGTGCGATTACTCACCAGTACACTGAAGTCCATCACCAGTGTATCCAGGATGACATGTGCAAGTTCTGCCACCAACATCATTTTTACAGTCCGCATTAGCATGGCATCCACCATTAGCCACCAGACACTCGTCAACGTCTGCAATGCATTTCAGAAGGTAGGACCCACATATAAAATTTAACAATCAAGGGAATTTAATGCTTAGAATTTTTTTACATTTTCCTTTATACTCGCCTGTGCAAACTAGGCCATCCCCCAAGTGAATCCCTGATTTACAGGTGCAGTCACGGCTGCCTGGAGTATTGCTGCAACGGGCATTTGCATCACAGCCACCGTTGGCCACCAGACACTCATCCACATCTAGGAGAAAATTTATTAACACAAGATACTTGTAAATTATTATCATTTATAGTACAGAGAAATGTTACCCACCAGTGCAAGTAATGCCGTTTCCAGAGAACCCAGGCAGACAGGTGCAGGTTCTTCCACCATTGGTGTTTTGACATACAGCATTTACATCACAGCCTCCATTGTTTACAAGGCACTCGTCGACGTCTGTGGTAGAGACAAGGGTTAAGCTAACATTTTTATCTTATTGTTGCATACCAAGTGGCCATATATCGTTTATAGTTACCAGAACAAGTAAAGCCATCCCCTGTGAACCCTGGTGCACAAGTGCAGTCACGGCTGCCTGGAGTATTGCTACACAAAGCATTAGCACCACATCCACCATTGGCAACCAAGCACTCGTCAACATCTGTAGGTACAAGACCAGTCATTAACCAACCTCAATTACTTGAAGGCAAAAAAGCATCCGCTTTTGCAAGCACTCACCAATGCAGGTGAAGCCGTCACCAGTGTATCCTGCTAAGCAACTGCACAACTGGAAACTGCAAACTGCCATCAGAGTTTGTACACGTGGCACTTGCAGAACATCCGCCGTTGGCCACAGCACATTCATCAACATCTGGGGATATAGTGCAAGGAATGTATTGTGC
>NW_020870116.1:511809-519309 GCF_003789085.1 Penaeus vannamei | reverse complement strand
CTAGAGGACTGAGGAACACCAAAGGCTTGTTGGTTCCTAGAGGACTGAGGAACACTGAAGTCCTGCTGGTTCCTAGAGGACTGAGAGACACCAAAGTCCTCTTGGTTCCTAGAGGACTGAGAGACGCCAAAGTCCTGTTGGTTCCTAGAGGACTGAGGAACACTGAAGTCCTGCTGGTTCCTAGAGGACTGAGAGACACCAAAGTCCTGTTGGTTCCTAGAGGACTGAGGAACACTGAAGTCCTGTCGGTTCCTAGAGGACTGAGGAACACTGAAGTCCTGTTGGTTCCTAGAGGACTGAGGAACACTGAAGTCCTGTTGGTTCCTAGAGGACTGAGGAACACTGAAGTCCTGTTGGTTCCTAGAGGACTGAGAGACACCAAAGGCTTGTTGGTTCCTAGAGGACTGAGGAACACTGAAGTCCTGCTGGTTCCTAGAGGACTGAGGAACACTGAAGTCCTGTTGGTTCCTAGAGGACTGAGAGACACCAAAGTCCTGCTGGTTCCTGGAGGACTGAGGAACACTGAAGTCCTGTTGGTTCCTAGAGGACTGAGAACCTGAAAGTCCTGCTGGTTCCTAGAGGACTGAGAGACACCAAAGTCCTCTTGGTTCCTAGAGGACTGAGAGACGCAAAGTCCTGTTCCTAGAGGACTGAGGAACACTGAAGTCCTGCTGGTTCCTAGAGGACTGAGAGACACCAAAGTCCTGTTGGTTCCTAGATGACTGAGGAACACTGAAGTCCTGCTGGTTCCTAGAGGACTGAGAGACGCCAAAGTCCTGTTGGTTCCTAGATGACTGAGGAACACTGAAGTCCTGCTGGTTCCTAGAGGACTGAGAGACGCCAAAGTCCTGTTGGTTCCTAGAGGACTGAGAGACGCCAAAGTCCTGTCGGTTCCTAGAGGACTGAGGAACACTGAAGTCCTGTTGGTTCCTAGAGGACTGAGAGACACCGAAGGCCTTTGTATTACTCCTTGCAGATTGCACATTGTTTAGACCTTGTTTGGTTCTTGAATTTAGAGCAGTATTTAAAGGCTGCGAGGATGACGAGTAATCTACAGCATTGAAGTAATAATTAGACACCTGGCTGCCATCTTCTTCAGTAACTGCAGCGTGGTATCCACCTGCATCATCTATGTGGTACCTTGTTACCCTGTAGAGAAAGATGGCATGTAGATTATATCACATCTGTTGCTATGTCATTTATTTAATGGTTGGCATTTCTCCTTCAGTGTGCTTTGTGCTGCATACTAGCAGCCAGGAGAAGGAATAGATATTACATTTAGGGCAAGATGGACTAACTTCATGATTGAACTTTACATAACAGGAAATTAAAGCTACTGACAATCATGAGCACTGATAAACTTTTGTTATAGTGTACCTATACAATCCATTGGGTTGAAGCACCGATATTCTCCTCCACTTTCCCTGAGGGAGATAAGAACTGTCGATGTTCTTTTGCATCTCCGGTTTCGGGCTGACTCACGCCGTAGCCGAACTCGTATGGGTCCCTGTCAGATAAAGGGTGTCTTAGTGATGATAGTCTGTAATTTTTTTTTTTTTTTTTTTTTTTTATACTTGCCCTGATGTAGTTCTGCAGTTTACTCTCTCTCTCTCTCATTCTCTAGCTCTTCTCTCTTTCTTTTCTCTCTTTCCCTCTGTCTCTCTCTCTCATTCTCTCTCTCTTGTTTTATATATATATATATAATATAGTACTATATATATATATATAATATATATATGTGTGTGGTTGTGGTGTTGTGTTGTGTGTGTGTTGTGTGTGCTGTGTGTTGTGCTGGATATTTATTATATTTTCTATATATATAATTTATATGATTTATATATATATTATATATATATAATATATAATGATATATATATATATATATATAGATATTATATATATATATATATATATATGTTGTGATTTTAAGATGCAACACAGAATTACCTTGTTACTGTCATGGAGCTGAAATTGTGGAGCAGCAGCCACTGCAGTAACGATTACCAGCAGAGTTCCTCGGACCTATTTGAAATTATTTTGATTAGTTCAGAAATGGCTTTTACTAATATATCAAATCAATCTAGACACATATTCCGAGAGCCTTTGGAGAACTCACCTTCATATTGGAAACTGTGCAGCGCAGTGTAGCACCACTAGGAAAATGCGACCAATTTATAGTAATAGAAACTTTCTCTCTCTCTCTCTCTCTCTCTCTCTCTCTTCTCTCTCTCTCTCTCTCTCCCCTACGTAGGAAAGTGGAAGGTGGGGTTAGCAGTTCTGTGTCGTTACCCAAGACGCCTCTTGGCAACAGTCACTTCTGCCATAGTTTCTGAAATCGATACAACCTTTCCCTTCCCTGTGGTGGCAGATTTTGGGTTATGCCTTCCTTCTGATGGCAATCTGTCAGAACTGGAGTCTTGGGGCATATCTGGTGATGAAGATAATGATGTATTTGCGATGACTGAAACTCGTGGACCGGGTATGTCTAAGGGTGGACATAGGGGACACATGATATTAGGATATGTCAGTATATCTAGCTATATTTTCATATCTTTATGTCCAGTCTATACATCATCTACCTCTGTGTATCTTTCCATCCTTCTATCAATCTGAATATTTTGATTTATCTTCTTATCCATCTATCTATCTATATATATCTACCCTATATATCTATGATTAACTATCTATCTGCCTGTCTTATCAAACACACACACACGCTCGTACACCACACTCACACTCACATTCACACACACACACGCACACACACACACACACTATATATAATGTATATTATATTATTATATATATATAATATATATAATATATATATATATATATACATATATAAATATATATATATGTATNCCTCTCTCTCCCCTCCTCTCCTCACTCTTTCTCATTTTTTCTCTCTCTCTTCTACCTCTCAATTTGTTTCTCTCCTCATCAAATAATTTTTTTTATTTTTTTTTTTTTTCCTCTCCTCTTACCACCCCAACCCCATTATTCTCTCTACCACCTCTCATTCTCTCTCTCTCTCTTCCTCTCTCCCTCCCTCTCTCTCTCCTCTCTCTCTCTCTCCTTTCTCTCTCATCTCTCTCTCTCTCTCTCTCTCTCTTCTCTCTCTCTCTCTCTCTCTTCTCTCTCGTCTCTCTCTCTCTCTCTCTCTCTCTCTTCTCTCTTCTCTCTCTCTCTCTCTCTCTCTCTCTCTCTCTCTCTTCTCTCTCTCTCTCCTCTCTTCTCTCTCTCTCTCTCTCTCTCTCCTCTCTCTCTGCTATTCGCTCCCCATCTCTACCACCCCCTCATCGCATATTACTCCTCCAACATCCACCAAATCTACTCCTTTTCCCACCACTGCCAACTCCCTATAACTCCTTCCTCCCCCTCCCCTCCCTCCACTCCCCACTCCCACCACTCTTACTCCACCATCAACTCTTACTCGCATTCTCCCTCTATCATCCCTCCACCAACTCCCCACTCCTACCTCCCCAACTATCTATTTGTCTATCTACCCGACCCCCCAATAACTCATATCACCCTCTCCCCTCCACCCTCCCCCTCCTCACTCCAAAAATCAATTGCCCCCTCTTCTCCTCATTCTTACCTCCCCCTCTCTTCCATTTACCTCTCCCTCCTCTCCACCACTCCCACCTCCCCCCCCATACCCTCATTTTACCTCCCTCTCTCCCCTTTTCCCTCTCCCCCACTCCTACCTCCCACTCTCTCTCCCACTCTTCCCTCCACCTCTCCCCCTCCCCCTTTCCCTCCCCACGCACTCTCCCCCCCCCTCCTCCCCCCCTCCCCCCCCCCCAACCAAACAGCTGGGAAAAAGAAGCCTCACAGGGTTTTCCACGCCCACCACCTGACGCTGTATTCCTTCGACGTCTTCAGGAAAGCAGTTGTGCGGGCGTGGGGGATTAGGGGGCGGGGGGAGGAGGGGGATCGGAAGGTTTGTAGAGGGGGGGATATGGAGGTTGGCAGAGAGGGTTTGGTAGGGATTGGTAGAGGGGGAGGGGCTGGTAGGGAAGTTGGTAGAGGGGGGGGGTAGGGAAGTTGGTAGAGGGGTGGGATAGGGAGGTTGGTTGGTAGAGGGGGGGGGGGGAGTTGTCTATCATGTATTACATAATAAGCGATTTGGATATGGATGCATATATAGTAGAAGGAAATACGTAATTCTTAACAGACATGTATATAATCAATCATAGTAGGACTATCTATCTATATATCTATATCTATCTATCTATCTATCTATTCTATCTATCTATCTATCTATCTATAATCAATCTATCTATCTCTATATATGTATATGTATATATGTAAATGTGTGTGTGTGTGTGTGTGTATGTGTGTGTGTATGTGTGTGTGTTTGTGTGTTTGTGTGTGTGTATGTGTGTGTGTTGTGTGTATGTGTGTGTGTGTGTGTGTCTGCATACATATTAGAGAAGTAAATATCATAAGTAAGAAAAAAAAAAATCATGTGTGAGGTTGGGTGTTTATGTGTGTGTGTGTGTGTGGGGGGGGGGGTTGTGCAGCCCTATCATCTCTAGAGAAAAAATTTTAATTAATATGAAAATAGAAAAATAGATAAGGAGAGCGATAGACAGAATGTACAGATATAGAAGAACAGATACAAGGAAAAGTTAGTCAATATAAATTGGCAGATGAACAGAGAATGACAGATAAATGAATACCACAAATAGAAAGTGAAAATAAACAGATAGAAAATAATGAAAGACGGATATATGGATATAGAGAAAATAGACAAACAAATAAACAAAAATAAATGTCTTTGGGTTTCCGCATTCGTAAAAATAGAAAAAAAAGGTGATTAGGCAACCTCTTCTCTGACCCGACAATCAACATGGATTTGAAGAGAGGTGGGGGGGGGGGGTGAGGTGGGGGGGGGCGAAGAGGGAAGGAACGAAAGAGAAAGGAGGGAGAGGAGGAGGAAGGTGAAAAAAAAAAACACTTATGGACATGCAACCTTCGATGATATGAAAAAAGGAAATGAAAAAGTTTTTTCTTTAATCTTCGTTACCCCTTTCCTCCTTTTTTTTTCCTCTCACTCCAAATGATTTACCTTTCTCTCTCTCTCTTCCCCCCAATTTTTTCCTATCTTTCTTTTCCTCACCCACCTCTTATTTTTCTTAATTTTTTTTTTTGGGGGATTAACCCCCTTCCTCTTTTTTCCCTCACACCCTAGTGATCTTCCTTTCTCTCTCCTCTCCCCCCCAATCTTTCTATCTATTCTTCCCCTTCTTTTTCTTTTCCTCACCCTCCCCTTTATTTTGGGTGGGGGGGGGGGGTGGGGGTGGAGGTGGAGAGACAACAAATCTAAACAAGTTTTCAATCTCCCTCCCCTCCAATTCTTTCCTATCTATTCTCCCCTTCTTTCTTTTCCTCACCCACTCCCATTTTTTTTTTTTGGGGGGGTGGGGGGCAATTCTTCCTATCTATTTTCCCCTTCTTTCTTTTCCTCACCACCCCCCTTATTTTTTTTGGGTGGGGTGGGGTGGGGGTGGGGGGTGGGTGATGGGGAGAGAGACACAAATCTAAACAAGTTTTCAATCTCCCTCCCTCCAATTCTTTTCCTATCTTTCTCCCCTTCTTTCTTTTCCTCACCCAACCCCCCTTAATTTTTTTTTGGGGGGTTGGGGGGCAATTCTTTCCTATCTATTCTTCCCTTCTTTCTTTACCTCACCCCACCCCCCTTATTTTTGGGGGGAGGTGGGGGCAATTCTGTCCTATCTATTTTCCCCTTCTTTCTTTTCCTCACCCCAGCGCCCTTATTTTTTTTGGTGGGGTGGGGTGGGTGTGAGAGACAACAAATCTAAACAAGTTTTCAAGAGCTCTCTGACTTTTTCACCCCAGGGGATGACTCTACGGGCAAATGATGAAAACGTGAAAACTTTCGCGTTTGGACGAAAATTGAAAAGGAAAAAAAATCAAACCAAAGTTTAAATACCTCGTTTGTTCGTATCTTTGTTTCGTTGTTTTATACCTTATTCTCCTCACATTTTTTTGTTCATATATTCGTTTGTTTTTTTTTATTATTATAGCATCTCACTATATTTCTGTTATATATTCATGTTTCTTTTTTTTTTTAATCTTATATATTCGTTTCTTTTTTATTATAGCATCTCACACCTTATCAGTTTTATGGAAATTATTCTGTTATAGAAAAATGATTTCATGTTTACACAGAAAGTACCAATTCATTCATTAAATTTAGGGGTAGGGTGAATCAAAAGGTGAAATTATTACGTAATTCATTTTAGAAAATAGCAGAGAGGGATGAAGTATGGCAACACAATAATTGTTTTTTTTTTTTTTTTCTTTTTTCGTTTTTTTTTTTTGCTTATTTCCGTTTTATTTCGATTTTCGTTTTTTACTGATTAGCTCTGTTTGCTTCTCTTTTATTTTTCTATCTACCTTTCTCTCTCTCTCTATCTTTCTAATTATCTATCCATCTATCTCTTACTCTGCCTATTTCTCTATCTCTCTATATATCTATGCATCTAAACATTTACCCATCTCACCATCCTCACACTCTCCCCCTCCCCCTCCCCCCTCTTTCTTTCTCTCCTTTCATCCCCCCATCCCCCCCCAAAAAAAAAAAAAAAAAAAAATCGCACGACTAACAGACAGACACAACCCCCTCAGCCAAAGACAGAATACCATAATTAACAGAAAAAAAAGTTCAGCCAAACTTTTTCTCTCTCTTTTTTTAAGCACTTTCCTGATCTGTCGCTCCCCATTCATTGTCTGTCGAACACGTGGCTTTTCCATTTTTTTTTTTTATAATTACACTATTTAAGTTACCGCTGCGTAGGCTCCAGGATGAGTCACATTGTTCTGACAGTTGGCTGAGGATGATTGGGAGTGAGGGAAGGGAGACACACGCATGCTTACACACACACACACACACACACACACACACACACATATATATATATATAATATATATATATATATATGGATGCATATATATATATATATATATATATATATATATATATATATATATATATATATATATTATATATATGTATGTGTGTGTGTGTGTGTGTGTGTGTGGGTGTGTATTGTGTGTGTGTGTGTGTGTGTGTGTGTGTGTGTGTGTGTGTGTGTGTGTGTGTGTGTGTGTGTGTGTGTGTGTGTGTGTGTGTGTGTGTGTGTGTGTGGCTGTGATGTGTCTGTGTGTGTTTGTGCATGTATGTAATGTAGGCATGTATATACATATATACATAATAATACATAGGTACTGCACCTTACTGTCTATCTGTCTATCAACCATTCCACATTTACCAGACATCTATCTAATTGCTCTCTCTGGAACAAAGGGAACCGAAAGTTTTATGTAAAGATTCCCAACAAAGTACAAGGCACAACAAAAAACAAAAACAAAAGCTAAACTCCAAACGAAACAGACACAAAACGCTATCTATTCTTCTTGCATTCAATTTCTAGCCAACTTGTGGTGAGAAATAGAAGAGTAAAGAA
>NW_020870116.1:504309-506809 GCF_003789085.1 Penaeus vannamei | reverse complement strand
TTTTTTTTTTTAGGCTTCATTGTTTACAGCTTTGCAATAAACCATTCATCGAGGCTGGTGCACTCTGCATGTAGCTGTTTTTAGAAGAAAGAATAAGGGTTTTGATGGAACTTTTCACGAGGGCTGGCCAGTGGGGTAGGGGGGAGGGGGTAGGGGGGAGGGGGGAGGGGAGGGGGAGAGAGGGGCGGGGGAGAGGGGGGTAAGGGGGGAGGGGGAGGGAAGGGGGGGGGTGAAAGAAGGAGGAATGAGAAACACTGAATCAAGTTTTGAATGGAGACGAGAATTTACGAGGAAGAAAATGATGGAATTAGAAAAGAAAAAAAATATATGAGGAAATCTGAATAGTTCGAAAGTGTAATTAATTGATAAAGAAAAAAATGTTGAAGAGTTACTTCATTGTTCACTAGTATTAGAGGAAAGATTGAACAGACGATTCAATACAATGGCTTGGACAGAGAAAATAGTTACAATAAGTCTCTCATACCTGTTAAATAATATATACAACTGAATGAAAAACAAAAAGGCAGAAAGAAAAAGGAATGTCACCAAAGAAAAAGAAAATCAAATTAAGAATAATTTTTTGAATGAGGAATAATAAAAAAGAGGTGTAAACAAAGAAAACAAATTGAGATTTCAAATTATTTTTTAAAAAGACGAATCATGAAAAAGGGATGTAAAAAAAAAATAAATAAAGAAGAAAAAACAGGGATTAAAAAAAAAAAAAAAACAGGGATTCCAAATGATTAAAAAAAAAAAAAAAAAAAATTAAACACATTCCCCTCGTTATGAATTTATTGCAAGATAGAAGCAACATGGCGATACTCGCAAATACAGTATATCGCAAGCCATGCAATACAGCGACACGCACAGAGGCAGGACAACAGCTTGGGATACAAGGCAACGAATAAATTTGAAAATGAATTCCTTTACCCTTTAAGAATAAATTACTAAATGATAAAGATACGAACAGATAGAATACAATAGAATAGATAGAATTAAAATAAATGAATGAATAAGTGTGACTATAAATTCTTTCACCCTTTCAAGAAAAAATAATGAATGAAATAAAAATAAGTTCGATTATAAATTATTACTTCACCCTTTCAAAAAAAAAGTAGATGTATAAAACAGAAATATATAATAATATGATAAGAATAAGATATTATAATATAGTAATATAATGATAGAATAAGATATTATAATATAATAATATAATAAGAATAGGAAAGAAATATTTAATAATTTGATAAGAAGAATAAGATATAAGGAGAAATAAGATAGAAATATATATACCAAAAGAGTGAGTAGGAAAGAAATGAATAATGATATAATAAAAATAAGATATAAGGAGAATAAGTAAATCTGAAAACCGAAAGAGAGAGGAAAGACACCTTAAGATATGAATAAAAAGAGGAAAACCAAGGAAAATATGCGCAGAAATCTTAGCATTAATATTCATTTTCTTATGAGAAGATACAAAACTTCGTGGCCATTCAGGCTTAGACAGTGACAAGTATATTCCATCTTGTGTATTTTTCTTAGCTTGGGGCTATTCCTTCTCTTTTTGTTCTCTTGCTCCTTCTCGGATATTCTTCTGGTGATATTCTTTCTTTCTCTCTTTCTTTTTTTTTTCTTCGCTGTCTCTCGCTCGCTGTTTTTTGTTATATATTTTTTTTCTTTCTCTTAATCTCTCTCTCTCTCTCTCTCTCTTCTCCCTCTTCTCTTATAATATATTTTCTCTCTCTCTATCTCTCTCTCTCTCTCTATCTATCTATCTCTATCTCTCTCTCTATCTATCTATCCATTTATCTCTCTCTCTCTATCTATCTATTTCCCTTTCTATCACTTTTTCACTCTCTCTTCTTCCCAACTTCCCCGTTGCTGTCACGCTTTCTCTCTCTCTCTCTCTCTCTTTCTCTTTACACCTCCCCCTACCACCCACAGCCCGACACACACACTCACCTCTCTCTCTCCCTCTCTCTCTCTCTCTGCTTGCCTGTCCCCTCTCTCTTTCTCAGTCTCAGTCTCTCTCTCTCTCTCTCTCTCTCTCTCTCCTCTCTCTGTTGCCTGTCCCCTCTCTCTTTCTCAGTCTCTCCCTCCCCCTCTCTCTCTCTCTCTCTCTCTCTCTCTCTCTCTCTCTCTCTCTCTCTCTCTCTCTCTGTGTGTGTGTGTGTGTGTCTGTCTGTCTCTCCACACCTCCCCCCCTCCCACCCACAGCCCGACACACACACCTTCTCTCTTTTCACACACATATTAATAACCAGCCTCAGGTGAGCCGAGGAAAAGCCTTTTATTCGTGTTTTTGTAAATGGACTCTGGGACAATACACTCTAAGAGGAGATGCCAGCCCATCAGGGTACAAAAAAGAAGATGAACGTAAAAAAAAAAGAGAGAGAAACAGGGCAGGGAAGAAAAGAAAAGATGAGACTCAAAAAGTCATCTTTATATATAAATACCTTTTTTTTTGCCTTTTTGTCTTTTTTGGGAGGAGGGGGGGAGG
>NW_020870116.1:496809-499309 GCF_003789085.1 Penaeus vannamei | reverse complement strand
CATTTTCAATTAGATTCTCACTTTGCACAGTTGTGAGAGCATTTCCTGTGATGAAATGACGATTGTGTGTTTTTGTTTTTGTTTTTGTCTGTTTATTCGTTTATCTGATTTTTTTTTACTTATTTACTTTTTTATTTGTTTATGTATCTATTTACCTTTGTTTATCTGTTTATTTACCTTTTGATTTATTCATTCATGTATTTTTTTATGTGTGTCTTTATATATTTATTTATTTACCTGTCTATTTATCTCTCTTTCTATCAATTAATCTATTTTCGTGTCTACTTATTTATTCATTTATCTAATCCTTTATCTACCTATCTACTTATTCATTCATACATCTATTCATCAATGTATCAAGATCGATAACCCTTTATTCAAGTAGGTCGAAGATGACGAATAAACAAAGGCAATAACAACCTTATCGATACTATTTCTGTTGCTGAAGTATTACGCGTAAATGAATAATAAAAAAAAGGAAATACCGATCTCAAACACGTATTATAAATGATTGAGTTAGATTATCCACCTGTAAGTCCCATCGTGCAGGTTCGATGGGTACGTTCACTGTATATAAAGTTGTAGTGTGTTCCCCGATGTCAGACTTAACGATTTTGTTATTGATTTGCAGTCCACTAAAATAACGCACAGAAATCCGATATATGGCAACAGAAGAATGCAATTCCTATTTCACAAATACAAGAGAGAGAGAGGGGGGGGGGAGGGAGGGAGGAGGGAGAAGGGAGGGAGGGAGGAAGGGAGGGAGGGAAGGCGAGGAGGAGGGAGGGAGGGAGGGAGGAGGGAGGGAGGGAGGGAGGAGGGAGGGAGGGAGGGAGGGAGGAGGGAGGGAGAGAGGGAAGAGAGGAGAGAGAGGAGATGAGAGAGAGAGAGAGAGAAGAGAGAGAGAGAGAGAGAGAAGCGGAGGAGAGAGGAAGAGAGGAGAGAAGAGAGAGAGAGAGAGAAGAGAGAGAGAGAGAGAGAAGACGAGAGAGAGAGAGAGAGAGGAGAGAGAGAGAGAGAGAGAGAGAGAGAGAGAGAGAGAGAGAGAGAGAGAGAGAAGTGAGAGACAGGAGACAGAGAGAGAAGAGAGAGAAGAGAGAAGAGAGAGAGAGGCAGAGAGAGAAGAGAGAGAGAGAGAGAGACAGAGACAGAGAGAGAGAGAGAGAGAAGAGAGAGAGAGAGAGAGAGAAGAGAGAGAGAGAGAGAGAGAGAGAGAGAGAGAGAGAGAGAAGAGAGAGGAGAGAGAGAGAGAGAGAGAGAGAGAGAGAGAGAGAGAGAGAGAGAGAGAGAGAGAGAGAGAGAGAGAGAGAGAGAGAAATGTGTATCGTTGAGGGTACGAAAGATTGTGATTTGGTGGCGAGTATTGTTAAGATCGTTCGGGATCTATTTTTCATTAATGTTTTTTTTTTTCTTCTTCTTCTTCTTCTTCTTCTTCCTTTACTAGCCGTTGAATCCAATAAGTATGCATGTACTGTGCCACAAGGTATTTTCGCTAATACATATTTTTTTTTCTTTCATATTTTTTAGACGATGGATCCAATTTGTATGCATGTACTGTACCACATAGTCGTTTCGAGTGGCTGGAGGATGCACTTGACTAAGAAAAAAATCTCTGTTTATCTATTTATCTATATTCGTAAAGATGTTATAGAAATTCCCTCTTTTCGCTTTCGTTTCAAATATTATCAAATGATTTCGAGTAATTCAAAAGAGATAAAACGATAAAAAAAGAAATACAGTAACACAATATAAACAAGAGAAAAAAAACACGTAAAATAAACAGAAAAAACAAAAGTGAAAAAAGAAACACTCATAAGAAACTGCATTTCTCTCTCGTTGTATAAGGTTGTTAATGTTGTGTTAACGTCAGCGAGTGAGATTTAGCCCTTCGTTATAGCCCATCACGGTAAATGTCTCTCGTGAAGTAGTGGCGTAAACTGCCGCAAAGAGGGCGTTGCTCACAGTTTACGAATGTATGTTCCATTTTCTTTGTTTCTATTTGCATCACTTGGTTTGAGGGGGAGACTCTTGTTTTTTTGTTTATTTGTCTTGTTTTATTTTTGTTTTTTTTTTTTCTTTTTTCGATGTTTCTCATTCTCTGTCTGTCTGTCTCTGTCTTTACCTCTCTCTCTCTCTCACTCATTCATTCTTACACTCGCTCTCTTTATTTATCTTTCCTTCTATGTATTTTTTTTCTGTCTCTCTCTCTTTCTCTTTCTCTTTATCTATCATTCTTTCTTTCTATCGATCTATCTATCTTTCTCTCTCTCTCTCTCTCTTCTTCTCTTCCTTCTTCTTCACCTTCTCTCTCTCTCTCTCTCTCTCTCCTTCTTCTCTCTCTCTCTCTCTCTCTCTCTCTCTCTCTCTCTCTCTCTCTCTCTCTCTCTCTCTCTCTCTCTCTCTCTGTCAATCAGTCCCCACCTCCTTTTTCATCTATGTATTTGCAATATATCAATTTTTCGCTGTATGTTAACTCTTTTCTTTTCTTTTTTTTTAAATC
>NW_020870116.1:484309-491809 GCF_003789085.1 Penaeus vannamei | reverse complement strand
AAGCAAGAAATAAATAAATAAATTAAAGAAAAAAAGAAAGAAAGACAAAAAAACAAAACAAAGAAAGATAAAAGAAAAGCTTAAAACTATATTATAGAGACACCTCCCATTCTGATCATCCGCCACTATTGCCAGATCCCCAAAGGAAGACAAACAAACAAAAGAAAGAAACAAAACAACAACAAAAAATACAAAACAAAACAAAAACAAAAAAGCAAAAAATCACAAAAACCAAAGAAAAAATCTCAATAAATTCTTAAAAAAAAAAAAAAAAAAAGATTCACCTCTCATTCTGATCACCCGCCATTGTTGCCAGATCCCCGAAACACGAATTGCAAACGGTTATTCTCCGGCACGTCTCGAGTTCCGGACTACGCCCCTGAGCCCCTAGATGTCAGTGATATCTGCCCGATCTGGCAACAAATCTTAGTAAATGGCGGTGAGGGTAATGTTATGAGAGCGGCGAGGGAGTGTGAGGGGGAGAGGGGGGAAGGGGGGAGTGTGAGGGGAGAGGGGGGAGAGGACACGGGGAGAGGGGGTGGGAGTATGGGGGAAAGGGTGTGGGAGTGTGAGGGGAGAGGGGGTGGGAGTGAGGGGACACGGGGAGAGGGGGGGGAGTGTGAGGGAGAGGGGGGGGAGTGTGTGAGGAGAGTGGAGGGGCTGTGAGGCAATATTATTAGAGCTGCGAGGGAGTGTGAGGGAGAGGGAGAGAGGGNAAAATCGATAGAAGTAAAACCAATTCTTGTGCCATTAACCTAAATGTGATAAACTAGGAGATGTAGGCCTATGAGTACGAATGGCAGATGTTCCCTAATGTTTCACCTCTTGGTCACCTTGTCTGAATGGACCACTTTTAAATTGGCATGCGTGGATTATGGGAGCGTGGTAAGGCTGTGTGCGTGTGCGTGTGTGTGTGTGTGTGTGTGTGTGTGTGTGTGTGTGTGTGTGTGTGTGTGTGTGTGTGTGTGTGTGTGTGTGTGTGTTGTGTGTGTGTGTGTGCGTGTGTGGCGTGTGTGTGTGTGCGGTGTATATAAAGTGTTGAATTACAAAGAGGATGACCTGAACGCCAATATCTTGAAAAAACACAAACAAAAAACAAAAGGAAAATAAGTGAAAAAATAATCAATAAAATGAAATCAATAAAGCCAAGAATCAAGGCAAACGGAAACATACAAGATTTTTCCGCAAAGCAAGTGTCAAATAAAATCTCGATGTCTCCTTTGTGACTAGAAAGTGAAAATACAACATGAAGACATATGTTGTTTACAGTGAGAAATCACTGTTTATAGAGAGAGAATTTATCCGACTTTTGAAGCTACATATAAAATCTTCATGCGCCTGACAGAGAAATCAACGGTTAATTATAAAATAGTAATTATAAAATAGATATTTTGAATTCCATTTGGCGCTGACAAAACTTCCATATATATACATACTTGTGTTTATTCTTTTAAGTCTATATTTTTTTTCTTTCGCCCCTTTTGAGAACCAAAATAGGCAATATATCATTAAAACTCTCGATCTAATTGAAATTCACTTTGCCTTCAAGCAAAATTAAAAAGATTGAAATGAAAAGGGAAGGAATAATAATATTCCCGCGCAGTGATAGTGCTGCCATCTGTCGGCTATCACGTGACTTATTAGCATCAGGTGTTTGCGATCAAATATCTAAAGTGGAGCGTGTATTTGCTTATGTAAATATAGAGTAACAGACGGTTATATAATATGTAAATTTACTCTCACTCACCCACGAAAACTTATGCATGCATACATAGACACAGATATTTATGTAAATGTGTATTTGTGTGCGTGTTCGTGTGCCTGTTGTACACACACGCACACGCACACACACAACACACACAGCACACGCACACGCACACGCACACGCACACGCACACGCACACGCACACAGCACACACACACACACCACACACACACACACACACACATAACAAACACACATATGAACACAATCACAAACACAGTAACGTGTACACAAGAATGAAAAAAGAAATTAGCCATAAGAAAATAATCGTAACGTTTCGAACACTTCACGAGCTCCTCTTCGGACAAAACCGAAATTGTCTGAAGAGGAGCTCGTGAAGTGTTCGAAACGTTATTTTCAATTCTCGAAACATGAGATTCACATCATATTCAGTCTTAATTAAAGTGACAAAACTGACTGCTGAACATGAATTTAGAAATGGTTGGGGTGTGTCTACTTTACTTAGACACGGAAAATCTTCGTAAATATCGCATCAATATATAAGAATATTATTTCCTTAAAATATCCAAAGTATTGAGGGTAATATTATATGCAGTTTGTGAATGTCCGATCTGTTACACGATATGATATTTAATTATGGTTATTGTCGTAATTAAACATCATCAAAATCATCACCACCAACACCAACATACATATCATCATCAACACGCACATATCATCATTATTATCATCACAAATATCATCACTATGCATCATCATCATCCATGTTGCTGTTATTATAGTGTTTACTATAATTAATCACTATCACCACCATCTTCCTAAATAATGATCTTTTATATTACCTACTCACCATAATATATCACACAAATACCATTTATTTTATCATTGTTAAAAAGCCAGTCGCCTTTATTTGATCACTATATTTCCATGGTGTTTGAAATAATCACAAGAACAAACTCATAACATCGGTGTTCCTACCTAAGGGGGCCATGGGAACGTTCTGGGGGGGGGGGTGGGGTTATGGAACAATATAAAATTACCATGAGACTTTAAAATTAAAACTGCATTTTATCTCACCTAGAGTACCTACAGGTAATCACTAACTCTCGCATAAAATCAAAATAACAATCGGAGTATTTTTCCATGTAGTGATTCTTGTCCTATAAGCTGTTGGCACCACTACGCTATATTACATAATTTAATTAATAATTGAATCTGAAGAGGTGAACAGAACGGTGAATGGAGGCCATGGAGATACATTATATCATGGGTCGGGGGCCATAAAAAATAGAAAAGGACTGGGGAACATACTAGCATTATATCTTATAGGAAAACGTATATATGTAACAAACACTATTTCAGGAATATTAGAAATAAACAAGAAATGAGTGTGATCAAAAACGCAATTATATCTTATAGATACGAATATACTTAAACAGTTGTGAAAAGTATGATGAAGGAAACCGGGAAAATTATCCTTTTAACATTTCCCCCAAAAAAAAGGAAATGTTTTACAAATTTTTTTTAAACCGGTTTCGATATTTCTTCGTCAGAAATACATGATTATATTCGAAAATAGTGAATAAATATAACATGATATATATTCGAAACCGGTAAAAAATACATCTCTTGTATTGTGAAGATATTCGTGTCTCACATTCATAACCTTTCCATTTGTCCACATATGTACGTTACATTTCAGTGTATAAATAGGTAAATAAATAAATAAATGAAACAAGAATACAGATAAATGCACAGTACACAATATATACACACAAACCAAAGCAGTGTATAAATAGGTAAATAAATAAATAATGAAACAAGAATACAGATAAATGCATAATACACAAACACACACACAAACCAAAGGCAAAAGAAAAAGAAGAAAGAATGAAATGAAATGAATTCTACCTGAACTCCTCACACACACACAACACCACCACCTGACAGGTCCACAAAAATGCACTTCAAAATCCACTATTCGGAGCCCCAAGAAGGTCAAACAGAACCACTGCTTAACACATTTAACACACCAGAGATCATAAACGTCGCAAAAAACAGCACAAACGACCAACTAACCCGAACACCTTGTTTATAAAGATGAAGAATAGCAGTTGGGGCTTGTGCGTGTGTGTGTGGGTCTGCGTTGGCTGGTGATGGTAACTGTTCCGTGTTCTGGGTTCCTGTGAAGCTCCTTTGGTAAAATCTTGTTTTTCTTTTTTGGGGGGGTTTGTTATCGTTATTTCTTTATTTCTTGATTCGTGTATGTGTTTATTTATTAATTCACTTATTCATGTATTCATTCATTCATTATTAGTTGAATTATATAATAGTAGGGGGGGATATTTGTGTTTTTGTCTGTACGTCTTTGTCTCTGTCTATAAACGCTTTAATTTAAGCAATTATAGAATAATTCTGTTGTAAAATGTAGAAACCCATATCGGATATTAATTACATCTCAAAGGAATAGTTTAGTTCCCTAATAGTCTGCCAAAAAAATATATATACATATATTCGGACACACACACATACAGGACGATATGTATATGAATATATATATATATATATATAATAATATTTATATATTATATATATAATATGTGTGGTGTGTGTGTGAGTGTGTGTGTGTGTGTGTGTGTGTGTTGTGTGTGGTGTGTGTGGTGTGTGTGTGTGTGTGTGTGCGTGCAAGTAATGTCTACATATATTTATATTTATGTCATATTAAATTAGTTAATTATAGTAAATTAAGAACACTAAAGATGCAGCAAAATAGCCTACTCTCTGAATAAGAAAAAAAATCAAGACAAAAAAAAAAAAAAAAAAAAAAAAACCCGACGACCCATCTCTTAGAAAGTCAATATAAACCAAATGCTAGAAAGTCCGGAGAAAATTTTAATAACCGAGCCAGCTTGTTTAGTGGTTCGGGTCGGTGTGTCTGGTCTGTCTGTCCTCTATTTCTGTGTCTGCTCTGTCTCTGTCTCTGTCTCTTTCTCTGTCTTTACCTGTCTTCTTCTCTCTGTCTTTCTGTCTATTTTCTCTTCTCTCTCTCTCTCTCTCTCTCTCTCTCTCTCTCTCTCTCCTCTCTCTCTCTCTCTTTCTCTCTCTTTTCTCTTTCTTCTCATCCTCCCCCTCCTCTCCTCTCTCCCTCCCTCCTCTCTCTCCTCCCTCCTCTCTCTCCTCCTGTCTCTCTCTCCCTCCCTCCCCTTTCTCTCTCTCTCTCTCTCCTCCCCCTCTCTCCCTCCCTCCCCTCCTCTCTCTCTCCTCCCCCTCTCCTCTCCCCCCCTCTCTCTCTCTCTCCTCTCTCCCTCCCTCCTCCTCTCTCTCCCTCCGCTCCCTCCCTCTCTATCTCCCTCCCTCCTCTTCCTCCCTCCGCTCCCTCCTCTATCTCCTCCCTCCCTCCCTCCTCTATCTTCCCTCCCTCCCTCCCTTCCTCACTCTCACTCCCTCCTCTCTCTCTCTCCCTCCCTTCCTCTCACTCCCTCCCTCTCCCTCTCCTCCCATCCTCCTCTCTCTCCCTCCCTCCTTCTCTCTCTTCCTCCCTCCTTCTCCCTTCTCTCCCTCCCTCTCCTCCTCCTTCTCTCTCTCCCTCCCTCCTTCTCTCTTCTCCTCCCACTTCTCTCTCTCCTCCCTCCTTCTCTCTCTCCCTCCTCTCTCTCTCCACAACAGAAAAAATGATAACCACTAATTGATGTGATAGGACATACGAAACGCAATAGTCAATCGGTTTGTTAAAATTGTTCCAGGCCCGACCAATGAATTTTCATAAATACAGACGCAGAAATAAAGGCATATCTGTCCTTTATATCTGATAGATATACATTTAACTATCTATTTGCCCGGTTGATATGCATGTCTAGACTGATAAACAAGCATGTATTTCTTTATTTATGCGTGTCAAGTGTACGAATATTCTTTGGATTCGCGCAATTCTGACAAACCCGGCTGAGTGTCTCGTGTTTTGTGCATTTGTGTGTATCTTTTATTGGCTTTTATTTTTGTTTATCTTTTATTGGCTTCTGCGGCAAAAAAGATGTATAGGAGGAAGTTAGAAGGGTGATAAAATCGCAATAAAGATGGTAAGATTAGTGATTTAACAAAAGATAGAATAAAGAATTAATAACAAAAAATTGAAAAAAAAGATAGAATTTCAACAAAAGATGAACAAAGATATAACACCAAAAAGATAGAATAAGAATGAATAACAAAGAAAGAATAAAGATTTAATAACAAAGGACAAAGTAAAGAATTAATAACAAAATAAAGAATATAAAGATAAAGTTAACAAAATCATGAATAAAGAATTGATAACAAAGGATAGAATTAACAAAGATGAATAAAGATAGTAAGATTGGTGATTGTGAAATTAATGTCAGGTTAATGCTTATAATGAGAATAGTAAGACTATTTATACAAAAACTGTTTATGACAATGCTAATAACATAAGCACTAATAACAGTCATTAGACGATAACAACATCAATATTAGTGATGATAATAATGAAAACAACACAATCATTAATGCGAGATATATCAGTAATAATGACCACAATAAAATAATCATTACAATAATTAATATATATCAATTATTACAATGACATAATTATTACAATATCAATATATATTAATTATTACAATAACATAATTATTACAATAATAATTATTACAATGACATTATTCATTAGCAACAACAATATCAAAACTAACTAACACACAAACTAATACGTAAACAAACAATGTAACTTGACCACAACAGAATCAGGACACGACTTAAGCAAGACAGATAGACGACTTAAGACTTAAGGGAGGGAGGGAGGGAGGGAGAGGGGAGAGGGAGGGAGAGGGAGAGGGAAGGGAGAGAGGGAGAGAGGGAGAGAGGGAGAGAGGGAGAGGGAGAGAGAGAGAGAGAGAGAGAGAGAAGAGAGAGAGAGAGAGAGAGAGAGAGAGAGAGAGAGAGAGAGAGAGAGAGAGAGAGAGAGAGAGAGAGAGATTAAGATGGCCCTAATGACTTAAGAGCTCCTTGTGTTGTGGTTGGCGTGGGCGGGAGGTGGCAACTGATTAGCTTTTCGTCTTTGAATTGTTTTTTTTAAAATGTGCGTTCTTTTTGTTTCAAATGTGTATTTTTATTTTTTATTTTTTTCATTTAATCTGTTTTATTTATTTATCCATTCATTTTTTAAAGAATAAGAATATATCTTTCGTGTTTGTGTTTTTTCTGTGTGTATTTGTCTCTCTCTGTGTGTTTGTTCGTATTTTGTCAGGCTTTTATCTGTCGATTTGGTGTCTATTTCTAAGATTTTGAACTCTTGCTTTCTTCTATTCTTATCTTAATATGACGAATCACTTATATTCTGTTTACCTGTTTACCTGTCCCCTAAATCATACACTTATTTTTTTCTCTGTCTCCCTGACTTACTCTCTCTCTCTCTCTCGTCTCTTCTCTCTCTCTCTCTCTCTCTCTCTCTCTCTCTCTCTCTCTCTCTCCTTCCCTCACTCCCCTCTTCTTCCTCTCCCTCCTCCCTTCCCGTCCCTCCTCCATATCTCCCTCCCTTTCCTTTCTCCCTCTCCCTCCTCCCTATCGCCTCACCTCCTCCCTATCTCCCTCCCTCCCTCTCCCTATCTCCTCCCTCCTCCCTCCTCCCTCCCTCTCCTCTCCTCCCTATCTCCCTCCCCACCCTTCTCCCCTTCCCTCAATCTCACTTTTTCCCATCCACCCGCTTCCGTGTCTCCCCAACAACCCATACCTTATTAAACTCACTTAACCCAAATGACTGAAGC
>NW_020870116.1:470933-478303 GCF_003789085.1 Penaeus vannamei | reverse complement strand
AGGATGTGAGGGAAGGAGGGAAGGAGGGGGATGGAGGATGTGAGGGAAGGAGGGAAGGAGGGGGATGGAGGATGTGAGGGAAGGAGGAAGGAGGGGATGGGAGGATGTGAGGGAAGGAGGGAAGGAGGGGGATGGAGGATGTGAGGGAAGGAGGGAGAGGGAGAGGGAGAGGGAGGAGGGTGGGAGTGAGGGAGAGAGTGAGAGGGAGAGGAGAGGGAGAGAGGAGCGGAGAGAAACAGGCAAGCAGGCACAAAGAACACAAAGCGAAATAATAAAACATACTCCAATGACTGACATATTTCCCTTGTCACATGAATGACACGTTTTGAAAGAATCAGAACCATTTCCAACTGAAACCCCATAAGAATTCTTTAAGACCATTTTCCTATAAGCTTCTTATCATCATTAATTCTTAACCATCAAAAATCACATGAAAATCATAGTTATTCTCTGTATTCTTGTATTTTCATTTCTAGTCCAGAAAGCATATCCATAATTTTTTGTTATGTTAGTCCCTGTTGTAAAATTTACATATCATTTCTTTGGTGTGATGTTGTGTGTGTGTTTGTGTGTTTGTGTGTGTTTGTGTGTGTTTGTGTGTGTTTGTGTGTGTTTGTGTGTTTGTGTGTGTGTGTGTGTGTGTGTGTGTGTGTGTGTGTGTGTGTGTGTTGTGGTGTGTTGTACCGCGCTTATGTGTGTGCGAGTGAGCGTGTGAAAGTAAAATCTCGCCTCTATACAGTCACAATCATAATTCAAAATTTCTTCTCATTTCAGAACTAATAACAAAGAGTTATACAGAGAATACATCTAAATACATCACATTACAAATATACTACATCCTCATCATGTTTTTTATCATAAATAAAATCCTTTAATAATTCGTCTCTTCAAGTGTGAGAATTTAATAAGTTCTCGTTAAATCAAGGTCAAAGTTACCTTGTTTCCTTTTCCTTGACACAAAACGAGGTTCTGGGAAGTCAATTTTAGCCCCAGGATATATGGAACGTTCCGAGGACATCAGCTACAGAATCGGACAAGTGGATAACTATTGTGAAAAAAACAACAACAAAAGAAGTGTGTAAGGAAACCAGTCTTTATCCTTTTTTTTTCTTTTTCTCTAATTTCGTCTCGTCTCGTCTTTCTCTGCTCTGTTTATTTGTCTTTCTCTCCCCTCTCCTCTCTATCTTTGTTCGTGTCTTTTTCTTTCTTTCTATCTGTCTCTCCTTCTCTCTCTCTACCTTTCTTTTATCCATTATGTCTATCTGTTCTTTCTCTCTCCTCCTTATCTCTCGTCTATCTGTGTCTATCTTTCTTTTTCCATTCTCTCTCTCTCCTCCTTATCTCTCTTCTATGTCTACCTTTCTTTTTTCCATTCTATCTATCTGTTCTTCCTCTCTCCTTCCTTCGCTTCTATCCTTCTTTCTTCTCTCTCTCCATCTACCTATTTACACTTTTAT
This sequence comes from Penaeus vannamei, assembly GCF_003789085.1. Taxonomy (NCBI): domain Eukaryota; kingdom Metazoa; phylum Arthropoda; class Malacostraca; order Decapoda; family Penaeidae; genus Penaeus; species Penaeus vannamei. The sequence goes on along the minus strand of NW_020870116.1, from coordinate 476,846 downwards.
CAGGAACAGATGGAGAACGAGTAACCGCAGCGTCTATTTTCTTCTATAAAGTCATCAAAACGCATTTATTTGCTCTGTAATTCCGGGTTGGAATTTCGTTCATTGGCTTAATACAACTGTCTTAAAGAAGCGTCTATGTTAACGAATGTAAAAAAAGGCTTTTATTTGGATGTGTAAAAAAAGGCTTTTATTTGGATGTGTAAAAAAGCTTTTATTTGGATGTGGAGTGTTTTTTTACGTTTTTTTACGTTTTTTTGACGGCAGGACAAAATGGCTGACAATGAGTATTGAAGTGTTTTTGACATTTCTTTTCTGTTCCCTTTTCTTACAAGATTCTATTAAAAGATGTGAAGTGTGAAAGAAAGAAAGAGAGAGAGAGAGAGAGAAGGAGAGAGAGAGAGAGAGAGGAGAGAGAGAGAAGAGAGAGAGAGAGAGAGAGAGAAGAGAATAGAAATGAGAAAGTATAACTATAGTACATACAATTCCAAAAAAATATCCGAAATATAAACACATCAATCTTTTCCAAAAAAGTTTAAAAACATTAACATTAAAAACACTTAAACATGCTCAGAAAGCTGTTTTTCTTTACATCTATTTTTTTAGATTTTAAATTTTATTTTTCGTATAGTCAGGGACATCTGGCTCTCTGTCTCTTTAACCCACTTGTTCGCGGATTGCAGCGGATTCAGGCTTATAAAAACGAGTTACTTATTCGTAGATATTTGGAGGGGGGGGGAGGAGGAGGAGGAGAGGAGGAGGAGGAGGAGGAGGAGGAGGAGGAGGGGGGGGGAAGGGGGAGGGGAGGAGGAGGAGAGGTAGGAAGAGGAAAAAAGGAGATAGAGAAGAGAGGAAGAGGAAAGAGGAGGGAAAGGGAAGAAAAGAGAGGAGAGAGGAGAGAGAAGAGAGAAGAAATGAGTGAGAAAGAGAACCAGAAACTGGGTATAAAAATATGAAAAAAAAAAAAAAAAATGTAACCTTATTTTACACATCAATGTATTATTCAAATGTTTTAAAATACAACCGTACATGTTATGACACACCATTCCCTTGCAAATAACAAAAAAGTGCAAGAAAATGTTATCATAATCAATATGCTACATTACATCATGACAATGATTTTATAAGAATAAGTCAAAAGAAAAATTGTCAAAACTAGAACAATATAATACAATTTACGTCCAAATGTTTTTATGATTATCAGTATAAATACAAAGTTTACTGAACACCTTCCGTCCTATATCGCAAACCTTTCTATTTACAATATCTGACTGAAGACAGATAGTTGTAAAATAAGAGTTTTTAATTAAGAGCTAAGCATAATTATTATGCTATGTCATTTTTCAAAAATTACTCTTTAAAGAAGGAGGGAGGGGGAGAAACAGAGATATATAATAACAGATAGAGAGAGAGAGAGAGAGAGAAGAGAGAGATAGAGAGAGAGAGAGAGAGAGAAGAGAGAGAGAAGAGAGAAATATATATATATGTATATGAAGAGAAATAGAAAAGTATCTTATATATTTTTGTTACCAAAATTCTATCCTTTTATATCTATAGTACACCATCTACAAAAAAAAAATGATTTATATGATATTATTACTGATGACATCCTTTGCAACTATCAAATAGAAGTAGAAAGGAAAAGAGAACTATATACATTATTATTAATCTCTCTCATCACTTTTATATGATTATACATGAAATGTATTTAAAAAGATCAAAACCTTATGTGAATGTTAATAGATAATTAGTTTTATCAATGATTAACAATATTTAACACAATATACTTGTTTTCATGTCAATTCGATTACATTTTTGTTTTTTTTTTAACTCGTCGAAATAAAAGAAAAAAAATAATAAAAGAGGATGATAATAATAACGAAGACTATAAATATGAATAACAACAATAACAATAATAATGGTGGCGATGACGATGACACAGACGATGACGACGATGATGATGACGAATACGGAAAATAACGGAACCAGCACCAGGTTACATTAAATGGATATTAATGACCCGATTCTTTTTGGCCTTGAGATAGATATATGTGGTGTCATGACCCCTTCCGGAAGTGGCAGACGAAGGAAGTGTCAAGTGAAATATGACAGGTGGGAGGTGATGGCAAAATGATATGCGTAGTGAAGGGGGGCTAGATATAAGGGGAATTAAAAGAGAGAGGGAAGGAGGAAGGAAGAGAGAGGGAGAGGGAAGAGAGGGAGAAAGAGGGAGAGGGAGGGAAGGAAAAGAGGGAGAGGGAGGGAAAAAGAGGAGAAAGAGGGAGAGGGAGGAGGAGAAAGAGGAGGAGGGAGGAGAAGGAGAGAGAGGAGGAGGAAGGTGAGATAGATAGATAGTAGAGGAAAGAGGGAGAGGGAGAGAGAGGGAAGAGGAGAGGGAGAGGGGGGAGGGAGGAGAGGGAAAAAGAGAAAGGGAGGGAAGGAGAGGGAAAAAGAGGGAGAGGAGGGAGAGGGAGGGAGGGAAGGAGATAGGGAGGTGGGAAGGAGAGAGGGGGGAGGAAGGAGGGAGAAAGAGAGAGAAGGGAGAGAGGAAGAGAGAAAGAAATTTTCACTATGTTTTGAACTTGATAATTTTTATGCAAACATACTAATAAAAACACAGACACAGAACACACACACACACTCAGTTAACGACACATCAGAAATATACTAATTTTTCGGTGCAACGTTTAGTGAAAATAATAAAACACGAAGATATTGTTGGTAGGACTAAACGCAGGCTTTGACACAAGCAAAATATTTCCTAATTGTCTGGTAGATGTTCGTTGACACATAATTTCGTCTTTTTAGCGTAAGAAGAAAAGAAACAAGAAAAGAAAGAAGAAAGAATAATAATAAAAAAAAGACATCTGTCAAAGTTTTTCAAAACAGTTCAGCGCGCACTGACCTGGCGAGGCGTGGGCGGGCCTCCCCTGGCCTCTGCTCCGGGCGTGGCTTGCGTCGCGGGCGTTCGAGGGCGTGCGCCGGCTGCTGCTCGCTTCGAGAGGCACTGCTGTTCCTTCGACCTTGTCCTCGAGGCGGAGCTCGGGGTTATGCTCTCCAGTGTGCTGAGCCGCCCACGCCCGCCCGCCCCCCACGCCGCCCGCGCCGTGCCGCACGGAGCTCTCCGTGGTGTTGTAGCGCCTGCGGGGCTGCGCCCGCGCGTGGGCGAGGGGAGGCGAAGCGGCCGTGTAGCGGTCGTGCATGGGCGAGGTGAAGAGGTGGTTCTTGAGCTCGATCACGGTCACGGACTCGGACGCCGTGTCGCCGCAGGTGTCGCAGGACTCGCACGAGCTGCAGGCCGCAGGGCGCCGCAGGTCCACGCGGCTCTCGTCCACCACCACCACCTCCATGCCGCGAGGGAGCTCCGGCGCGAGCCTCCTGCAGACGCGCTGCGGCCGCGCCGGACCTGGTACGGGCGGGCGGCTCGGGGGTGAAGCAGCGCTCGTCCTGCGAGCAGCAGGACCCTCGTCGGAGCAGCAGCGCTCGTCCTGGGAGCAGCACCGCCCATCGTCCAGCATGCGGGCGTCGCGAGCCTTGTGGCCATGGCGTGGGCGTCCGCCGACAGGAGCTCGGGCGTGATGCGGTAATCGTCACTGTAGGAGCCACTGCGAGACACTCTCGCCTTGTCCCTGTGGTCCGCCCCCTTCCTTCCCACAAACCCATCACTTCACTCTCGGACCCTCGCCAAGGGCAGCTCGTATCGATATCACTGAGAAGACCCGACCACTCGCTCACTCATCCCCGTCACTACCTGCGTCACGAGCGTCACGTCGGCCGCTGCGAGCACTGTCACGGCCACGCGGAATGTGAGGCGCGCGGCCGCCCTCGCGCCGCCCGCCGCTCGCCCCGCCCCGCGCTCAGTCGCCGCCCTCTCGCGATGAAACCGCGTCCTCTGTCGGGGAAAAAAGGCCTATATACAACATCCAACATCGTACACATCAATATCCAGACATTTACACCAAATATTCAAGAACTCACGCTCTCTCTGGCGATCAAATTCGGCCATCACGCTCCGACATTAGCCTCTGCGTTCTCCCTGTCCCGTTAAAAGTATTTACACAGTGACCCAAATACTCGGAAAAAAACAACAGGCGGAAAACGGTCGCTTATGCCACTGTTCCCACGGGTGACAAAGCGCGACTCTCTGGGTATGGACCTATCTCGTCGGATATTGGTTTCGTTCGATTCAAATAATTTGTTTAGCCATTAGAGGTACATGTATTTGTATCAGTTATAGTGATAATAAACATATTAGTAAGAATGGCTGAAGTTTTAGAGGAATGTTTCCAAAAAACAGAATAAAAAGGATCTTCCTACCAACCGTGTTATGATACAAGAAAAAATATATATATCGGTTATTATGTTATAAATATGAACTTAGAAATGAACAAAATAGCCAATGCATCTCTTGAACATATGAACAAAATAGCCAATGCCATCTCTTGAACATATGAACAAAATAGCCAATGCATCTTTGAACATATGAACAAAAACAGCCAATGCATCTCTTGAACATATGGAAAAATAGCCAATGCCATCTCTTGANCCAACAAATAGAAAATGGGGAGAGAGAGAAAAAAATATGGCCCAATAACCTCCTAATTACAAACAATAAATAAATAAACTAAATAAGGACACGTAAACCATTTACTCTCGCCGTCCTCTGCTCTATCTCTTTCTCTTTCTTCTTCTCTCTCCGCTCTCATCTCTTTCTTTCTTTCTCTCTCCCTCTCCCCCGCTTCTCCTCCCTTCCTTTTTCCCCTTTCCTCTCTCGCCTCTCTCTCCCCCTCTCTTTCCTTTTTTTTTTTTTTTTCTTTTCCCCTTTCTTTCTCTCTTCTCTGCTCTCTTCTCTCCTCTCTCTTCTTCTCTCATTCTCTTTCCTCTCTCTCTCTCTTCTCTTCTCTCTCTCCTCTCCTCCTCTCTCTCTCTCTTCTTCACCTCTTCTTTCTCGTCTGTCCTTCCTTTCTCTTTCCTCTCTCTTCTTCCCTTCCCTCTCCTCTCGCCGTCTCTTCGGTCGCTCCAATCACGCCATCACACGTTCTGAGGGTGTTTGTGCGTCTCTCTTTAGCATGTCTCGCTCTTATCTCTCTCCTTTGGGCCCTATTCCTTTTTTTCTCTCTTCTCCCGTGTCATCTCGTCCCTCGCTCTCTCTCCTTCCTTTTTTTTCTTTTTGCTCTTCTTCTCTTGCACATACCACTCTTTCTTTCACCCCTCTCTCTATCTCTCATTCGTATTCTTTCTTTATCTTCTCTCTCGTCCCTCCTCCGCTCTCTCTCCTTCCCCACCTATCCCTCCCACCCCCTCTCCCTCTCTCTCCCCTCCCCATTCGCCCCTTTGAGAGAGCGACGCCTCCTCTCTCTCCCGATCCCCTGATCCCTTATCTCTGCCCTCTCCCCTTGAGATATGGCTGATAAGGTGATAAAGAAGGCCATGAAGCTTGCAGTTGACCGCCAAATGATTGCAGGTTGCCGCTCTCTGTCACGAGTCAGCTGTTGAAGTCTTTTTTTTGTGTGTGTAAGGGAGGGGGGGTGGGGAGTGGGAATTGTTAAAGGGACGAGGGAGAGGGGGAAGAGAGGGAGAGGGAGAGGGAGGGGAAAGGGAAGAGGGAGAGAGGGGGACGGTTGAAGGAGAGGAGAGAGGGAGAGGGAGAGGAGAGGGAGAGGGAGAGGGAGAGGGAGAGGGAGAGGGAGAGCGGAGAGGGAGAGGGAGAAGGGGGGAGAGAGAGAGAGAGAGAGAGAGAGAGAGAGAGAGAGTGAGAGAGGTGTGAAGAGGGAGAGGAGGGGATAGAGAGAGAGAGAGAGAGAGAGAGAGAGAGAGGAGAAGAGAGAGTAGAGAGCAGAGAGAGAGAGAGAGAGAGAGAGAGAGAGACAGAGACAGAAAGAAAATATACATAAGAAAAAGCTAAACAAATAAAAC
>NW_020870116.1:458433-465933 GCF_003789085.1 Penaeus vannamei | reverse complement strand
CACACAAAACACCCAAACCACCCCCAAAGACACAAGACACCATACCTCCTCCCCCCTCCCCACCTCTCCCTCACCCCCCACACCCCGCAAGAAAGTAGAAACGAGATCCCGGATGCAGATGAGGCTTGTAACTTTCTTGCGTGCAACGGCGTGTCTGCAACGCACGCCACACACGCTGCAACCGGCGGCGGAATGTTACGGCACAGAAATTGGGGGAATGGGGAGGGCTAGATTACGTGGAGGAGGGTAGGGGTGGAGGTGGGAGAAGGAGGGTGTGGTGGCTGTTGCGTGGGAAGGAAGGTGGAGTGTGGAAGTGGGAGTGAAGGGGAGAGTGTGGGAGGGAAGGGAGGGAGGGTTGGGTGGAAGGAGGGAGGGTGTGGGATGGAAGTGAGAGGTGGAGAGAGGAAGGAGTTGGGTGCGAGGAGGGAAGAGTGTGGGAAGGAGGAGGGAGGAGTGTTGATGAAGGGGATAGTTGTGGGGTGGAAGGGAGGAGGGAGGGTGTGGTGATGGGGGAAGGAGAGGTTGAGTTGAGGGAAATGTGGGTTGGGTGGGGAGGGTGTGGGGTATAGAAGGAGGAGGGAGAGTGTGGGTGGAGGGAAAGTGTGGGGGGAAGGGAGGGAAGACATGGGTGGAGGGAAGATATGGAAGGAAGGGAGGAAGATAATAACGGGATAATGTGGGGGAGGGAGGGAGAAAAAGGAAGAGGATAAGGGAGGGAAAGGAGGAAAAGAAGGAAGAAGGAGGAAGAAAAGAAGTGAGAAAGAGAGAGAGAGAGAGAGAGAGAGAGGAGATGAGAGAGAGAGAGAGAGAGAGAGAGAGAGAGAGAGAGAGAGAGAGAGAGGAGAGAGAGGAAGAAGAGGAGAGCAGAAAACGAAGGAAGAGGAAGACATGATAAACAAAGAAGATGGAAAGAAATTGAAAGAGGAACGAATATAGACAAAAAAGGGAGAAAACAATAAAGACTAGAAAGAAAAAAAAGAAGATAAAAAAAACAAAAACAAAAAATCAAAGAATAAAACCACGAAAACTAAAAAAAAAAAAAAAAAAAAAAAAGGAAAGAAAGATAAACGAACGAAAGAAGGAAACAAGAAGGAAGAAAGAAAGAAAGAAAAAAAAAATAGATAGTCTGATTTACAAGTACACCTTCTGCTGGAGACGCGGGCCGTAAAATGAATAAATGTAGCGCTGTTTGCTAATTAGTTGTGAGGGGATGCTCTTCAATAAACGTATTTTTTCTTCATCTTTCTTAAATTTTACTTATTTATTTGTCTGTCTCTTTGTTCTTTTTTTTCTCTTTCTTAAATTTTACTTATTTATTTATCTGGTTATTTGTGCATTCATTCATATTTATCTGGTAATTTACTTGTTCATTTCTTTTGTTTATTTATTGGGTATTTAGCAGGTTATTTAGATTTCATAACTATCTATCTGTCTACCTTTATCTATTCATTTTAACTTTTTACTTTCCATTCATTTATCTATTTTTTTAAAATCTATCTGATTCGTCATTTACTCATGATAAACTTTGCTAATAACATTCTAACGGTGAATGTAATTATCCATAACAATGAAACATAGAAACACGTTATAGGACAATCGTAAACCAAGCTGTTACAATATATACCATTAACCTTTATCATCTTCTAAATAAAACTATAATATATCTATATATCTATATCTATATCTATCTATCTATCTATCTATCTCCTATCTCTCTCTCTCTCTCTCTCTTCTCTCTCTCTCTCTCTCTCTCTCTCTCTCTCTCTCTCTCTCTCCTCTCTCTCTCTCTCTCTCTCTCTCTCTCTCTCTCTCTCTCTCTCTCTCTCTCTCTCTCTTCTCTCTCTCTCTCTCTCTCTCTCCTCTCTCTCTCTCTCTCTCTCTCTCTCTCCTCTCTCTTCTCTAATCTATATATATATATATATAATATATATATATATATATATATATATAAATTATATATATATACATATATATATATAAAAAATCGATAAATAAATAAATAGAATAAAAAAAAGATAATCCAATTAACATCAACATATCATCAAACCTTCTTTTAACCATACAAGTAAACCAATGCGAATGATAATACGAGATCACACACACAGACAGACACCACACTTACAAGATCACATCCCCCCCCCACCCCCCTACAAGATCACACACAGACAGAACACACACACACAAGCCCCCCCCCACCCCCCTACACACACACAGACACACACGACACCCCCTACAAGATCACACAGACAGACACAACACACAAAACCCCCCCCCCACCCCCCTACAAGATCAGACAACAGACAGACAGACACACAAGCCCGCCCCCCCACCCCCCTACACAGATCACACACAGACAGACAGACAAAGCCCCCCCCCCACCCCTACAAGATCACACACAGACAGACAGACACAAGCCCCCCCCCCCCCCTACAAGATCACACACAGACAGACAGACACAACCAAGCCCCCCCCACCCCCCTACAAGATCACACACAGACAGACAGACACACCCCCCCCCCACCCCCTACAGATCAAGACTACAAGATCACACACACACAGACAGACACACAAGCCCCCCCACCCCCCTACAAGATCACACACAGACAGACACAAGCCCCCCCCCACCCCCCTACAAAGATCACACACACACAGACACACAAGCCCGCCCCCCCCCACCCCCCTACAAGATCACACACAGACAGACAAGACACAAGCCCGCCCCACCCCCCTACAAGATCCACACACAGGACAGACAGACACAAGCCCCCCCCAACCCCCCTACAAGATCACACACAGACAGACAGACACAAGCCCCCCACCCCCTACAAGATCACAACACACACAAGCCCGCCCCCCCACCCCCCTACAGATCACACTACAAGATCACACACAGACAGACACACAACCCCCCCCCCCCCATACACCGTGGAGATCGCTGTCGCCGCCGTCCGTTGTTCCACAAAGCAGATCCAAGAAGCGTAAAGTGTTTATGGGGACGTAAACTTTCCTTGCAATATCTCGCTTGTTAAAATATTGCAGCAGCTTTTGTGGTGGTGAAAAAAAACAAAAAAAAAAAACACTCGAAGGTACCTTTTTTATTATTTTATTTTTTTTTATTTTTTTTTTTCTTTTTTTTTTTTTTTTTGGTCTCTCTGTTTGGCACCTTTTGTCTTTGATGATGGGCGAGGTGTTGTTTTTGACGCGTGTGTAGGGGGGGGGGGGTTTATAAAGGGGTGGGGTGGGGGAATGGGGTGGGTGGGTGGGTGGCTGGGTGGGGTGGGGTGCGTTTCTGTGTGCGTAAAAAAGAATGAAAGAAAAGAAAAAAATATATATGTACAGGGCACACACACACATACACACACACACACATACACACACACCACACACATATAGAGAGATATATAATCACACACACGCACACACACACACACACACACACACACACACACACACACACACACACATATATATAATATATATATATATAGATACATAGATAGATAGATAGATAGATAGATAGATAGATAGATAGATTAGATTAGATAGATAATCACACACACACACACACAAATCCTATCAATCTGTCAATCTATCTAAGTATCTCTCTACATATCTCTGACTGTCTTTATATCTATCTAGATATCTACCAGAATACCTTTAGGCATCTATCTAAATATTTATACATAAATCTTACTATTAACCAATCTACATACACACACACCCATACATACATACAAAACACTTAGGATGTGTGTGTGCGTGGGATTACGATTAGGCCTATTCATGTACGTCTCAATCGCGTGTACGTACGGGTGAATGCACACACGGGCGTATATGGACGCATCTCCACCTCTACTTCAACTACAGATTCTACAGTCTACGAGCCACTTTAATTACCCTACCTCCTCCCCCCCCTCCCCTCCCTTGAATCCTCTGCCTACCTCCCCCCCCCTCTCTTCAATCCCCTTCCTACCTCCCCCCCCTTCGAGACCCCACTCTCCACCCTCACACACCCCCCCCCCTCCCCTCGGACACCTTCCCTCCTTCCCCCTTCCTCCCCCTTTGGCACCCACCTTCACCCCCTCCCCATTCCTACCTCCTCTACCCCCCTTCGACACCCCACTCTCCAACCTCACCCCCCTCCCCCCTCCCCTCGGACACCTTCCCTCCTTCCCCTTCCTCCCCTTTGGCACCCACTTCACCCCTCCCCTTCCTACCTCCTCTACCCCCTCCTTCGACACCCCACTCTCCTCCTTCACCCCCTCCCCTCCCCTCGAACCCCCTTCCCCTCTTCCCTCCTTCCCCATTCCTCCCCTTTGGCACACCCCTACCTTCCCCCCCTCCCCTTCCTACTTTTCCCCCTCCCCCTCCCCCCCCCCTTCAGCACCCAGCCCCTTCACCTCCCCCCAACCCCCAATACCTCAAGGCTTCCCTACTTCCCTCCCCCTCCCCTTAAGTCAAACCGGAGAGCTGTAGCGAAATACCCGTATTATGTGGGCGGTCTTTGTAATCAATTAAACTAAATACCGCCGTGACAGTTCTAGCGTCACGCCCACGGGATTGAGAGGGGGGAAAGGGGGGGCGGGGGGATGGGTGTATGGGCGTAGGGGGGGAGAGTGGGGGGCGGGGGGATGGGCGTAATGGGCGGAGGGAGGGTTGGGGATAGGTGTAGGGGGAGAGAGAGGGAAAAGGGGGATGGCTTTATGGTGTAGAGGGAGAGAGGTGGGTGTGGGAGATAGGCATAGGGAGAGAGAGGGGGGGTTGGGGATGGGCGTATGGGAGTAGGGGGAGAGGGGGCGGGGAATGGGCGTGTAGGCGTACGACGGGCGTTTGGAGGGTTTCTGGAAGGGAAAAATGTAATTGTTTGGTTAGTGTTGCAGCCAAAACGGGTCGACTAAGCATAAACAAATTACAGGAAGGAAAAAGCAGGAAGGGAGGATGAAGAGAGAGGAAGGAGGAGGAGGAGGAAGAAGAAGGAGAGTGTGAGAAGAAAGGAAATGATAAAGGGGAAGAAGGAGGATGAGGAGGAAGAGGAGAAAGAAGAAGGAGAGTGTGAAAAGAAGGGAAAGGAAAAAGAGGGAGAAGGTCGATGGATTGGGATGAGGAGAAAGAAAGGAGAGCGTGAAGAAGGAGGGGAGGGAGAAAAGAAGAAGGAGAGCCGTGAATAAAAGGGAATGTAAAAGAGGAGAAGGTCGATGGATGAGGAAGAGGAGAAAGAAGAAGGTATAAATTAAATGAGAAGGAGAAGGAGGAGGAGGAAGAGGAGAAAGAAGAAGGAGAGCGTGAATAAAAGGGAAATGAGGAAGAGGGAGAAGGAGGATAGAGAAAAGAGGAGAAACAGGAAGATGGAGAAATGACAGAAAGGAAAGAAGGAGAGTGAATGATATATGCATATTACGTAAATGTGTAAATACAAACATGATAAGCTACAAGTCAACTCTGAAAGATACACACATGCAAATACTTACACAAATATACCAATAGATACAATATACAATTACGAAATACGTTACCCCTATTCCACACACACACCACACAATTACCAGACTCACACACACATAAACGCACACAAAACACACACACACGCATCAAAACACAAACACACACACGCGCACACACACACACATCTAACCAAACACACACACACACACATAAACAGCACCACAACAACACACACACGCACCATAACACACATCAAACGACACACACACCACACACACACACACACACACACCAAACACACACACACCACACAAAACAAACACACACACACACACACACAAACACAGACACACACACACCCACATCACACACACACACAAACGCACATCAAACATATACACACGGCACATAACACTCAACACACACGCACACATAACACACACACACAAAACACATTAAACTTACCCCCCCCACACACATATAAACGCACACAACCACACACAAACTTACCACACACACACACACCACATACAGCACATCTACACACCACAACGCACACAACCACTCTATACCACACAACACACACACACACTCGCACACAACCCCCCCCTCACACACACCACACACTTACCCTCAGGAAAAAAAACCTCACTCCGTCCCAATTGATGCCAAGGAACATTAACTCCTAAATAATTTGGTGAGTTACGCCTAAAAAATCGTAGCTTTTACTCTTAATTATGCGCGCCAGGATTTTGTAAAGAGGTGGGGGGCCGGAAGGAGGTGGGGGGGCGAGAGTGTGGGTCGGGGGGGGGCGGAAGAGGTGGGGGAGGGGCGGAAGAGGTTGGGGGGGGGGAGGTGGGGGGAGGGGAAGAGGGTGAAGGAGGATTGGAGAAAGGGGAGGTATGGGTGTGGGGTAGGGCGGTGGGAATATGAGGTGGAGGTTGGGGTATGGGGAAGGAAAGGGGTATTGGGTTGGGAGGGGGGTTTGGGGAAGGAAGGGGGGTTGGTGGGGTGGGGTTATGGGGAAGGGGGGGGTATGGGTGGAGGGGTATGGGGAAGGGGGTGGAGTGGGGGTATGGGAAGGGGGTGGAGGTGGGGGTTAAGGTTGGGGGTGGGTTGATGGGAAGACGGTATGGTGGGGGTATGGGGAAGGGGGTGGAGGTTGGCTGGCAAGGTAGGGGAAGGGGTTATGGGGAAGGGGGAGGAGGTGGGGTTATGGGTAAGGGGGACGGAGGTGGGGTATGGGGAAGGTGAGAGTTGGGTGGGTGGTATGGGGAGTGGTATGGGAAGGTTAGTGAGTGGAGTATTTAGGGAGGGGGTATGGGGAACGGTGATAGTAGTTGAGGGTTAAGGCGGTTAGGGTGGGGGAAAGTAATAGGAAGGGGGGAAATGAGATATCAGGAGATGCCATTGTGCTCAAATTATAAAGCTGATAACATTTGAATAGCGGATGAAATGGCTACGAGAAAGAGGAGAGGATAATAAGAGAAAAGGATGTGGAGAAGGAGGACTATATGGTATATAAAAAGCAGGAAATGTGGAGAAGAGGGAAATCAGAAGAGGAACGAGAGGGAGAGAAAGGAAGGAGTTAAGGAAGGGAAAAAAGAGAGAAACGAGGGAACTGTATGAATAAGAAAATAGACAAAAAAGGAAAGAGTGGTTCATGAGGGAAAAGCGAAAGAGAGGCGGTGATTATGAAGAGAGGGAAGAAAGGAAAACAGAAAATAGATAGAGAAAGAGAGAAAAGAAGTGATGAATAGTGAGAGCGACGAAATAGATTGAGAAGAAATAAAGAAGAAAGAAAAAGGAGAGAAATAAGAAGAGAGAGATACAATAGACAGATAAGATTATTATATATATTAAAGAGAGAGAGAGAGAAAAGATAGAGAGAGAGAGAGAGAGAGAGAGAGAGAGTGAGGAGAGGTAGATCGAAAGTACTAAATGGAGACAGATTCTTACCGTAGAATAAGGAGATGATACACACACACATCACACAATACACTATAAATAACCACCTTAAAGACAAAATACAAAACAAACCAAACAAACAAGAAATAC
>NW_020870116.1:445404-455676 GCF_003789085.1 Penaeus vannamei | reverse complement strand
CTTTTCCTTCACTAACTCTTTCGGAAGTATTCGCTCCCTTCTTCTCATTTAGCCTTTTAATCCCCCTATTCGTCAGTTGTTTCTCTCCTTCCGTTCTCACTTGGAGGGGGGGCATAGTGGACATAGGTTGGTTTTCCTTCCTTTTCTCTTCTTCTCTTCTCGTCTCTCTTTTTGTAATCTCTCTCTCTTCGTTTTCTCTATCTCGCTCTTTCGTTTCTCTCTCTCGCCTCTTTGTTTTCTTTTTCTCTCTCTTCGCTCTTTCGTTTCTCTCTTCAATCGCTTCTTCGTTCTCTCTCATCGCTCTCTCCTCTTCTCTCTCTCTCTCTCTCTCTCTCTCTCTCTCTCTTCTCTCTCTCTCTCTTCTCTCTCTCTCTCATCTCTCATCTCTCTCCTCTCTCTTCTCTCTCTCTTCTCTCTCGTCTCTCTCTCTCCCCTTTCCTTTTTTCTCTTCCATCTTTTTTTTTTTTTTTTCTTCTTTTTATCTTTCTTTTTTTTTTTTTTTTTTTTTTTTCTCCTTTCTCCCCTCTCTCTCTCTCTCTCTCATCTCTCTCTCTCCTCTCTCTCTCTCTCTCTCTCTCTATCTCTCTCTCTCCTCTTCTCTCGCTCTCTCTCTGTTCTCTCTCTCTCTCTCCTCTCATCTCTCTCTCTCTCTCTTCTCTCTTCTCTCTCTCTCTCTGTCCTCTCTCTCTCTCTCTCTCTCTGTCTCTCTCTCTCTCTCTCTCTTATCTCTTCTCTCTCTCTCTCTCTCTCTCTCTCTCTCATCTCTCACTCTCTCTCTCTCTCTCTCTCTCTCTCTCTCTCTCTTCTGTCTCTCTCTCTCTCTCTCTCTCTCTCTCTCTCTCTCTCTTCTCTCTCTCTCTCTCTCTCTCTCTCTCTCTCTCTCTCCTCTCTCTTTCTCTCTCTCTCTCTCTCTCTCTAATCTCCCTCCTCCTCCCTCCTCCTCCCTCCCCTCCCTCCCTCCCTCCCTCCTCTCCTTCGTCCGATTTCCCTCTCCCTCCCTCCCTCCCTTCCTCCCTCTCCCTCCCCCCTCCCTCCCTCCCTCCCCCTCGTCCGTTTTCCCTCGATCTTAATCTATTATTACAACCTTTGTGTTTCAGCATTAAGGCTTTTTTTTCCCTCCCACACGACTCGGTAATTATTGCTTGTAACATACTCTTTTGTGTTTCTCGGTCGCACTCGGTCGCTCGGGCAGTCGCTGGCGAGCTTGTCGGGATCTGTCGGGGGGTAATTCCGTCCTGGATGGAGGGGGAGGATAGGGAGGGAGGGAGGAATAGGGAGAAGAGGAGGAGGGGAGGAGAGGAAGGAGGGAAGGAGTGAAGGATGGAGGAGGGAAGGAAGGAGGTAGAAAAAAGGAGGGAGGGAGGGAGGAAAGGAGGAATAAGGGGGAGAGAGGGTGGGAGGGAGGAAAGGAAGGGAAAGAATAAAGGAGGAAGAGAGGGATGAGGAGGGAGGAGGGAGGAAGGAATAAAAGAATAAGAGAGAGAGGAGAGGAGAGGAAGAGAGAGAGAGAGAGAGAGAGACAGAGAGAGAGAGAGAGAGAGAGAGAGAGAGAGAAGAGAGAGAGAGAGAGAGCGAGAGAGAGCGAGAGAGAGAGAGGGACTATTAGAGGGAGAGGCGGGAGCCCTGGCAGGCGTAAGGGTAATGTAGAGCAGGCAGCTGTCAGATTCAGAGACCAGTCGCCGCCCCCCCCCTCCCCCCCCTCCTCCTCCTCTCCCACTCTCCCCATACACCTTACCCCGCTCTACAACCCCCATAACCCCCCTACCCTCATAACACCCTTCCCCCCTCCTACAAACCCCTCTCCCACTCCCCCTTAATATCCCCCCCCTTACCCCTCCCCATAACTACCTAAAAACCTCCTTTCCCCTCTCCCCCACCCCATAACACCCTACCCCCCCCACTACCCCCATTTTCCTCTCCTCCTTTCCCATTACACTACCCCCCTCTACAACCCCTCCCCCCCTCCCCTCCCCCACCTTTTTCAATTCTGAACCACCTCCCTTCTTCGTGTCTCTCTTGGTCTGCTTATTATCCAACTGTGTTATGTGTGTGTTGTATGTTGTTGGATTGTGTGCGCGTAGAGTCGTGTGTGTGGATATGTGGGTATTTGCGTTGGATTTGTGTGTGTGTGCGTGTGAGTTATTTGTGTGTGTGTGTGTGTGTGTGTGTGCGTGGGTGAGTGTATTTGTGTGTGTGTGTGTGTGTTGTGTGTGTGTGTGTGTGTGTGTGTGTTGTGTGTGTGTGTGTGGTGAGTGTATTTTTTGTGTGTGTGGATTAGATGTATGGATATGGTTCATAGATTGAAAGATATGGGTGTTGATGTGCAATGAGGGAAGTATATTTGTTTGAAAAATCATATACACACCACACACTCACACACACACACACACACACACACACACACACACACACACACACACCACACACACACACACACACACACACACACACACACACACACACACACACACCACACACACACACACACACACACACACACACACACCACACACACACACACAACACACACACACACACACACACACACACACACACACACACACACACACACACACACACACACACACTCGCACACATACACCCATACGTACCCTTCCCCTCCCCACCACACCACACGCACATATAATACACTCCTCTATGTACAATATTACGTATACATATTCATGATTATGCGACCATGTACAAAGCGTGCCTGTTATGGCGCACACTTGTCAAACGAAACAGATAATTATTACATTTCCCACAATTTCCATAATCGAAATCTGTTGAATCCAAATGATCATTTATCGTTCTGACACCATCGAGTTTGCACAACCGGCGAATGTTTAGCGAAATAGCGAGAAAGGGTTGTGTATTTACTGAACTCTTTAGCGAAGTAAGTAGAAAATGTTATTTACTGAAGTTTTAACGAAGTGAGGAGAAAGGGTTGTTTGTCTATTGAAGTCTTTAACGAAGTGAGGAGAAAAGATTATTAATCTACTGAAATCTTTAACGAAGTGAAGAGAAAAGGATATTTATATACTGAAGTGTTTATCGAAGTAAAGGGAAAAGGTTATTTATTTACTAAAGTCTTTAGCGAAGTGAGGAGAAAGGGTAATTTGTCTACTGAAGTCTTTAATTAAGTAAGGAGAAGTTATGTAGTTACTGGAGTGTTTAACGAATACCCAGAGATTGGTTATTTTATTTGCCGAAAAGCGTTTAGCGAAATGACGAGAAAAGGTTATTTATTTACTGAAAAATTCTTAAGGAAAGAACAAGAAAGAGGTTACTGATTTATTGAAGAATACTTGACGAATAACAAAAAAAGAGTTATTTACTTACCAAAGAAAGTCTAACGAAATAGATAAATAATATATATATATATCACTAATGAATATTTGAAAAAAAATACATGTATTTAGCAACGAATGTTCCACGAAAATAGCAACGAGAAAAAAACGAGAAAATAAGCTAATTATTACTAACGACTCGTATTTAAGAAGAACAGAGATGGAAAAAGGCATTTTAACAATCTGGCAACATAGCGGAAAAAAATATTCTGGCAAAATATATAAAGAAATCGTTCTTATTAACCAACGATATTATGGCAAAAAAGAAGCAAAGTTTCCATTGATTTACCGAAAAAAATATATTTTGACAAAAAGGGGAAGAATTTATGTACAGAAAGTGTATTTGTTAACCAACGATATTCTGGTAAAGAGTATCTACCCAAAAATCCTATTTTAGCAAAAAGAAGAAAAAAAAAAGAAAGAAAGCCTATTAAGCAACAATATTCTGGCAAAGAAGAAGCAAAATTTCCATTTATTTACCGAAATATTTATATTTTGACAAAAAGAAGGGAAAATTTATTTGAATATTTACCATCCAGTGATGTTCTGTTAAAAGGGTAAAGAAAATATATATTTATTTTTGTATGAATTTCACTGATATGGAATGAATAATAATAATAATAATAACTTGTTTACCATCATAGGGCAAGAAAATGAAGAATAAAAGTATTTATTTACTAGTATATGACATTTTATCTTTAAAAGAAGGAATATGTGAGTTATTTACAAACGAATCATATTCTGATACAAACACACACAAGTAGATAAATAAAAAGAATAAATAGATTTTTTAAAAAGGGAAAAACATTATTAATTTCCCAAAGATTTTTTTCTTCATAACCATGATCCTTAAGAAGAAGAAAGGAAGGAGAAGGAGAAGAAAAAAGATAAAAGAGAGTATTTATTTACCAAATAATCCCAGTCCAATGGAAAATATACGACCGTTATGAGAATTAATGATGAGTTGTACGTGTGGCAGATGAGGACTTTCCCTGTATGGGAGTGATTCTGTTGTTTTTCCTGTTATTTTCATTGTTATTGTTATTGTCCTTATTGCTTTCATTGATATGGATACTTATTATCATTATCAGCTCTTACGGTCTTTGTATTTAAGATTTTTTATATATTTACTTTTTTGGCGAAAATTTCACAAAAGAAGAAAAAATCGTGTGTGAAAATCTGGCTGATAGTTTTGTAAAATTCCTTTTCTACTACTTTTCTGTATTTTTGTAGTTTTCTTCCTCTCTATATTCTTTTGTGTTTTAAATATCATTAGTTATTTTGATTTCTCTCTACGTCTCTCTCTACGTCCGTCTTTCTTTCTCTCTCACTTCACTCTCTCTCTCTCTCTCTCTCTCTCTCTCTCTCTCTCCTCTCTCTCTCTCTCTCTCTCTCTCTCTCTCTCTCTCTCTCTCTCTCTCTCTCTCTCTCTCTCTCTCCCTCTCTCCCTCCCTCCCTCCCTCCCTCCCTCCCTCTCTCTCTCTCCATCCTCCTCTCTCCCTCTCTCTCTCTCCTTCTCTTTTTCGATTCTTTATCTTTATTTCTCTCCCCTTTCGTTTCCCATGCGAACATAGAATCTGAACCCTTTTTTCGAACCCTTAAATTATAAAGGGAAAAAATGAAAAAGAAAAAATACCAAAACTTTGTTGATGGTAAAGCTGGTGTCAAAACTTTCCGAAAAGGGAAAAATGAGAACATTAGAGGGAAAGAGAGAGAGGTAGAAGAGGAAAGAAGAAAGATAGATAGAATTGAGAGACAGAAAAGGGGAAAGAGAGATAGTGAGATAGAAAGAGGAAGAAGGATATAAATTAGATAGATAGACTAAGGGATAGATGGATGGATGGATAATTAAAGAGATGAAAAAAAGGAAAAAAAAAACTAAGTAAACGAAAATTAGAAAAATAGAATAAAGTAGATAGAAAAAAGAACGAAAGAAGGAGAAACGGAGAACGAAAAGAAAGAGAAAGAGAACGGAAACATAAAAAAGAAAACATAAGATAAGGAAACTGGAGAATCAGAATATGAATAACAACAATAATAATAATAATGATAATAATAATAGCAATGATGATAATGATAATGATAATAGCAATGATAATAATGATAATGATAATACCAATGGTAATAATGATAATGATAATGAATACAAGAGAGATAAAGAAAGGAAGAGAGAGAGACCGGTAATATGTAACAAGTGCTCATCAGAGTTTCCCTACGTACACTTAACATCCGTTCAAGTGGCAGTGTTAGATGGCAGTGCTAAGTGACGGTGTTAAGTGTAATGTGCAGTGTGTTGCTGAGGACTAAGTAGGAATTTATGTGCGAATTCTGATAGGGAAGGTTGATTTAGATTTCAACGGGGGGGGGGAGGAAGAGAGAGGAGAGGGGGGAAGAGAGAGGAAAGAGAGAGGAGAGAGAGGGGAGGAGAAAAGAGAGGGAAAGAGAAGGAGAGAGGTGAGGGAAAGAGAGAGGAGAGGAGAGGGTGAGGGAAAGAGAGAGGGAGAGAGAGAGAGATGGGAGAAAGAGAGAGATAGGAGAAAAAAGAGAGAGAGAGACAGAAAGAAAGAGAGAGAAAGGAAAGAGAGGGATGGGGGAGGGGTGGGGAAAGGAGAGGGGGGAATGGAGGAGGGGTAAGGGTGAAGTGTAGGAGAGATAAAATGATAAATAGAAATTTTACCAATTTTATCAACCATAACAACAAACCAACTTACAAAAGCTTTTAAGAAAGACATGACAAACCAACAATGTAACTAACAAACATTTTAAAGAAATTCATTTTTTACATGTAGCAACAAAACACCAATGCCAACACCAACGCACCAACAACATCAACAATACCAGCAACTCCACCACCACCATCACCGCCACCAACACCACCACTACCACCAGCATTTCCAACACCACCACCACCACGACCAAAAACGCTACCAACACTTCCAATATTCCCACCACCACCCAACACCACCACCGCCACTTCCAACACCACCACCGCCACTTCCAACACCACCACCGCCACTTCCAACACCACCACCAAACCAGCAACACCAACCCGAAAATCCTGAGCAGTCAGCAGCAAGGCAATTATAGGCGAGCAAAGACGAATGAGAAAGCCTCCCATTAGTCATGCAGACAAAAGAGCATCAACTTCACCCTCTTCGAAACCAAGTAGCTCTACCTATAGCGTCGCCGAAACGCTTTTGGAAGAGAGTTTCATGCGTCTATACTTTTTTCCTTTTTCTTTCTTTCTGGCTGTTTTTTAGATTTCGTTTGTTTGTTTGTTTTTTTTGTTTGTTTGACTTGTTGTCTGTCTCTCTTTTTTCATCCTCTTCGAAACCAAGTAGCTGTACCTATAGGGTCGCCGAAACGCTTCGTCTCTTTGGATCGTCCTTTTAGAGGAGAGGTTTCATGTGTCTATACTTTTTTATTTTTCTTTCTTTCTGGCTGTTTTTAGATTCGTTGTATGTTTGTTTTTTTTTGTTTGTCTTGTTCTCTCTCTTTTGTTTTTGTTTTGTTTTGTCTTATTTTTTTCCGTTTCCTCTCTCTCTAGGTCTCTGGGGTACTCTGTTTGTCTTGTTCTCTCTCTTTGTTTTGTTTGTTTTCTGTCTTATTTTTTTTCCGTTTCCTCCTCTCTCCTAGGTCACTGGTACACATAGACTCACGCACACGCCACGCACTCACACATAACCAAAGAATCATGGAATCCGTGTAACAAGCTAGATAGCTTATGTGAAAATGTTATAACAAGCATCCTTAAGAGGGTTTTTGACAAAAACAGGAAAAACGAAGAAGGTAAATTATTTCTTTGCGAATCTCAAAAAAAGAAAAAAAAAAAATCTTACAATGAGCCGTTTTGAAGGCGGTGGCTTCCAGGTCCCGGATGAAGTTTCTCTCTCTCCTCTCTCTCTCGCTCTTTCTCTTTCGATCCTTTCTCTCTTTCTCGCTTGTTCTCCTTCTCTCGCTTGCTCAGTTTCCTTGTCTTTCTCTTTTTCTCTCTCTTCCCTTCTGTCTTCCCCTTCTCTCACACTCTGTCTATCTATCTTTGTCTGTCACGCACGCACACGCACACACACACGCACACGCACACACGCACACGCACGCACGCACGCACGCACGCACGCACGCACGCACGCAACACCACACACACACACACACACACACACACACCACACACACGCACACACACGCACACACGCACACGCACACGCACACGCACACACAACCGCACATTATATATATAATAATATATATATATATATATATATATATATATATATATATATATATATATATATTATATATATATATATATATATATTGCACCGGCCGCCCTTCCTTTCTTTCTTTGTTTCACAATTTTGAGAACGAAAGTTTTCCGGCGGGCTTGTCTGCGCAGACGCTTGGGGAAAGTTTCTTTACGACATTCAAAAGAATTCAAAAGAAAAGAAAAAAAAAGAAAAAAAAAGAAAATAATATATTTTTCCTTCTCGTAAGCTGGCTTGGTTGTGAGAGGAGGGGGGAGGGGGGGGTAAGGGAGAGGAGAGCTTAGGGAGGAGGAGGGAGGAGGAGGAGGAGGGTGGTGTAAGGAGGAGGAGCAGGGTAAAGGAGGAATAGGAGGAGGAGCGAAAAGGGGGAGGAGGAGGGAAGAGTTAAAAGGAGAAGGAAGGGGAAAAGGGAGAGAAAGGAGGAGGGGAGGGAGGAATAGGAGGAGAGGGAGCTGTTGGTTAGGGGATAGGTGGGACAGAGTAGGGTGAGGGGGGATGTAGAGTTCGAGAAGAAGTTACAAATTGGAGAAAATATGAAAGAAAGAGAAACGGAGAGAGATAGAGAAAAGCAATAATAAATAGAGAGAAAAACTCTATAAAGTGCGTAAATAGAGCGAGAGAGAGAGAGAGAGAGAGACACGAAGAGAAAATAGATAGATAGATAAATAGATAAATAGATTGCCAGACAAGTACATAGACAGATATTCAGACACGAAAAGAAGAGAAAAACAAAAAAATATATAATAATCTTAAAACAAACAAACAAAGACCCAGAAATGAACAAAATAAAAAAACGGAAGGAGGGAGAGAAAGAAATGAAAAAAAAGAAAAAGAAGCGAAGAAGAAGAAGAAGAAAAGAAATAGGAGAAGAAAAGAAGAAGAGGAAAATAAGGAGCAAGAAAGAAGAAGAAGAAAAAAAAAGAACAGGAAGAGGAGAAAGAAGAAGAAGAAGAAGGGAAAATAGAAGGAGAAAGAAGAAGAAGAAGAAGCCCCGTAATGAATCACAGAAGCTTCTCGCGGAATACAAGCGCCTCAAACTTTTTACACGAAAATAAAATCGGAAAATCAGGAGAAGCCACGTGGCGCAGCGGAGCCCGGGTCCGCGTGGCTTTGTTGTTGCTTGTTTGTTGTTTTTTGTATGCGTGTTTTGTGTTTGTTTGTTTCCTTGCTTGTTTGGATATGTGCTTTGTGTTTGTTGGTTTGCTTTTTTGATTGTGTGTGTTTGTTGTTATTATTTTTGTTTTTTGGTTTTTTGTGTGGTTTTTGTTAAGAAGAAGAAGAAGAAGAAAAAGAAGGAGAAAGAAGAGAAGAAGGAGAAAAGGAAGAAAGAAGGAGAAAAAGAAGAGAAAGAAGAGAAGAAGGAAAAATAGAAGGAGAAAGAAGAAGAAGAAGAAGGAAAAATAGAAGGAGAAAGAAGAAGAAGAAGGAAAAATGAAAGAAAGAAGAAGAGAAGAAAATAGAAGGAGAAGAAGAAGAGAAGAAGGAAAAAATAGAAGGAGAAAGAAGAAGAAGAAGAAGGAAAAAGGAGAAGGAGAAGAAGAAGAAGAAGGGAAAATAGAAGGAGAAAGAAGAAGAAGAAGAAGAAGAAGCCCCGCAATGAATCACAAAGCTTCTCGCGAATACAAGCGCCTCAAACTTTTTACACGAAAATAAAATCGCAGGAGAAGCCACGGTGGCGCAGCGGAGCCCCGGGTCCGCGTGGCTTTGTTTGTTGCTTGTTTGTTTGTGTTTGTTTGTGCGTGTTGTTTGTGTTTTGTTTGTTTCCTTGCTTGTTTGGATATGTGTTTGTGTTTTGTTGGTTTGCTTTTTGATTGGTATGTGTTTGTTTGTTTGTTTATTTGTATGTGTGTTTTGTGTTTATTATTTGTAGAGAAGAAGAAGAAGAAGAAGAAAGAAGAAAGAAGAAGAAGGAGAAAGAGAAAGAAGAAGAAGAGAGAAGAAAAGAAGAAGAAGAAGGAGAAAAGAGAAGAAGAAGAAGGAAAAATAGAAAGAAGAAGAAGAAGAGAAGATAGAAGAAGAAGAAGAAGAAGGAAAAATAGAAGGAGAAAGAAGAAGAAGAAGAAGGAAAAAATAGAAGGAGAAAGAAGAAGAAGAAGAAGAAAAAGAAGGAGAAGAGAGAAGAAGGGAAAATAGAAGGAGAAAGAAGAAGAGAAGAAGAAGAAGCCCCGTAATGAATCACAGAAGCTTCTCGCGGAATACAAGCGCCTCAAACTTTTTACACGAAAATAAAATCGCAGGAGAAGCCACGGTGGCGCAGCGGAGCCCCGGGTCCGCGTGGCTTTGTTTGTTGCTTGTTTGTTTGTGTTTGTTTGTGCGTGTGTTTTGTGTTTGTTTGTTTCCTTGCTTGTTTGGATATGTGCTTTGTGTTTGTTGGTTTGCTTTTTGATTGCGTGTGTTTGTTTGTTTGTTTATTTGTATGTGTGTTTTGTGTTTTATTTGTAAAAAGAAGAAGAGAGAAAGAAGAAGAAAAGAAGAAGTAAGAAGGAGAAAGAAGAAGAAGAAAAGAAGAAGAAGAAGAAAGAAAGAAGAAAGAAGAAGAAAGAAGAAGAAGAAAGAAGGAGAAAGAGAAGAAGAGAAGAAAAATAGAAGGAGAAGAAGAAGAAGAAGAAGAAGAAGAAGGAAAAATAGAAGGAGAAAGAAGAAGAAGAAGAAGAAAAAAG
>NW_020870116.1:437904-440404 GCF_003789085.1 Penaeus vannamei | reverse complement strand
TCAATTTTTCCCTTTTCTTTGTTTCTTCCTCTCCTCCTTCTCCTCCTCCTCCACGTGATCATCCTCTATCTTCTCATTCCTTCCCCTCTCCTCTTCATTCTCTCTCTTCTTCCCTTTTCCTCGTTATTATCACCATCTCTCCCTCTCCCCCTTTTGCCCTCTATCCTTTCCCCTTTTTTCCTTAACTCTCCTCTTCCTCATTCCACCAGAATCACTCGTATAGAAAATGAGATACTTCTTTTTAGGAAAGAACTTAATCTTCCCTCTCTAACCCTCTGCCTTTTCCCCTTGCCCTTTCCTCCTCCCCTCCCCATCTCTTCCTCTCTCCTCTCTTCCCTCCTTGTCCCCTTCTTTCCTTTCATTTCTCCTTTCTTTCCCCTCCTCATCCCTATTATTTCATTTTCTTTCTACTTTCCTTCCCCTTCCTTCCCCTTTTTCCCTCCTCCTCTCCTTCCTTTCCCTTTCCCCCCTCCCCATTCACCTCTCTTTTCTCGCCTTCATCCTCCCTTCCTTTTCCCTCACGTCCCTTCCCTTCTCCTCTCTTCTTCCCTCTTTCTCCCTTTCCTTTCCCTTTTTCTCCCCTCCCTTCCCCTCCCCCATCCCCTTCCCTTATCCATCCTCCCTTCTCCCCTCCCCCTCCTGTATCCCATCCTTTCCCTCCCCCTCCCCTCCCTCCCTCCTCCCCTCCCTCCTTATCCCCAGCAGCAGCGACCCTATTACACTACACAGGTCACCGCAACCCTGTTCAAAATCCCGTAATCCCTGGAATATTCCAACTAAGAAAATGTGGTTCGAGAGTACAGTTAATAGAGAGAGGAGGGGAAGAGGGCGGGTGGGAAAGAGAGAAGAGAGGAGAGGGGAGAGAGAGAGAGAGGGGGGGGGATGGCGATAGAGAAAAGGAGAAGAGAGATAGAAAAGATAGAGATAGATTAGAGAAAGAGAGAGAGACAAGAGAAGAGACAGAGACACAGAGAGACCAGACCAGACTGAACAGAAACAAAGAGGATGAGAGAAAAAGAAAGAAACAAAAAAAATTATGCCAAAAACAAACAAAACAGAAAGAACCCATAAAAACACCCTCCTTCCACACCCTCCATCCCCTAAATCCCCTCCCAGAAGAAAAAGAAAAGAAAGAGAGAGAGAGAGAAGAGAGAGAGAGAGATGAGAGAGACGAGGAGAGATGAGAGGAGAGGAGGAGCGAAGAGAGAGAGAGTAGAGAGAGAAGAACAGCAAAAGAGGCCCTGTCGCCTAAACAAAAAACCGTTTAGCAGGGCGATTAGCCGCGTCCTCCCGCGGGCGAGAGACAACCACGGGGGCAGGAAGCATATCAACAGGAAACACAAGAAGGGCGAGCAAATGGCATTCCGGGAAGTGAGCTCGACTCTGGTTGCATTCCTGCGGCTTGGGGAGGGCGTGGGGGAGGAAGGGAAGGAAGGGAAGGAGGGGAGGGCTTGGGGAAGGGAGGTGAGGAGGTGGAAGAGAGGGAAAGGAGGTAAAGAGAGGGGAGGGCTTGGGAAGGGGAGGTGGAAGAGAGGGAAAGGAAAAGGAAGGGAGGGGAAGAGAGGGGAGGGCTTGGGGAAGGGATGTGGAAGAGAGGGAAGGGAAAGGAGGTGAAGGAAGAGAGGGGAGGGAAGGGAGGGAAGAGAGGTGAAGGGCGTGGGGAAGGAAGGGAAGGAAGGGAGGGAGGAGGGGTGAGGAAGGGAGGGAAGGGAAGAGAGGTGAGGGAAGAGAGGAGGGGTGGGGAAAGGGAGAGGAGGGAGGGGAAAAGAGGGGGGGTTGACAAAGCTATTTCAGTGGGGAGGGGAGGGGGGAGATAAAGGGGTTAGGACTGGCGATGAGATTAGGGAGGAGAAGATATAGAAGAGGAGATAAAAAGGGGAGGAGGGAATAGCGAAGCGGGGCAAGGAGAATAAGGGAATGAGGGAGGATTGAGGAAGGAGGAGGGAATGTGGAGAGGGAGATGGAGGAGAAGGGGAAATTGGGAATTGAAGAAGGGAGTAAGGAAAAGAAAGGGGAAATGAGACAAGATGGAACCAAAAAGAGGAAATACGGCTAAGGAAAATGGTGGCTGAGAAATGTACAATAAATAACACGAGATAAAACAATAGATGGAAGAAGATAAGAGAATAAAAAAGAGGCGAGGGATACATTACAATCAAATACAATTAAATCCCTCAGGAAATACAACAGAAAATACGGCAGTTTTATGATACAAAAAACCCTTCAGAACACTTTAGAAATCACCCCCCCAAAAAAAAAAAAAAAAAAAAAAAAAAAAAAAAAAAACGAAAACCAGATAAGAATGAAAAGAAAAATAGGAGAAGCAGAATCCAAAATAGACGACAATAGGCCGCTAAATCTTCAGCAGGGAGGCCAGAAAAGGAGCAGCAGCAGGTAGGAAGCAGGAGGGGAAAAGAAGGACGTTAGCAGAGGACATCTAAGGAGATGAAAATAAAGATAGAAGCAGAAGGCAGGATTCAACAAGGATTTAGACAGATAT
>NW_020870116.1:406477-411477 GCF_003789085.1 Penaeus vannamei | reverse complement strand
AGAGAGAGAGAGAGAGAGAGAGAGAGAGAGAGAGAGAGAGAGAGAGAGAGAGAGAGAGAGAGAGAGAGAGAGAGAGAGAGAGAGAGAGAGAATAGATAAAGAGAGATAGATAGAAATAGAAAGAGAGATAGAAGAAAAAAAGAAAAACAACAACAACAACAAAAGTAAAGCGAGATGCAAGGTTAGGACGAAGCTAAATTATAACCGACGACGGAGACCTTCATCAAAGGTCAAGCACTCGACATCTCCGAATGAAAGTCCGACACGTGGATATCTCACCTGGTCATTGTCTCTCGCCGCCGCACAGGTAAGGCAGAGAGAGGAGAGGGAGAGAGAGAGATTAGAGAGGCACGGAAATCGCCATTTATTTTTGGTCCTGGTAGGGTAGTTTTTCCTCAGTGTTGCGGGGTAGGGGGGGAGGGGTTAGGGGTTTTTTTTTATTTATTCATTTTAATTTTTTTTTTTCTTCCCGAAAATGTGGATTGATAAGTGTTGTTTCTGGCGGGATCGTTGCGAAGATTTGTGTGTACGAAGTTGGTGTGTCTTGTGTTTCTGTCTCGTTCTTTTTTTCTTTTTCTCTCCATCTCTGTGTCCCTCTTTCTCTACTTTTCTTTTCTTTTCTGTCACTGTCTCTCTCTTTCTCTTTTCTTTTCTCTCTCTCTTTCTTTCTCTTTTCTTTCTTTTCTGTCACTGTCTCTCTTTTTTTCTTTTCTTTTCTGTCTGTCTCTCTCTTCTCTTTTCTTTTCTTTTCTGTTGCTATCTCTCTCTTCCTTTTTTTCTGTCTCTGCCTCTCTCTTTCTCTTCTCTTCTTTTCTTTCCGGTCTCTGTCTTTCTCTTTCTCTTTTTCTTTTCTTTTCTGTCTCTGTCTCTTGCCTTTCTCTGGCTCTTTTTCTGAATCTGTCTCTGTCTGTCTCTCCTCCTCTCTCTCTCTCTCTCTCTCTCTCTCTCTCTCTCTCTCTCTCTCTCTCTCTCTCTCCTCTCTCTCTCTCTCTCTCTCCTCTCTCTCTCTTCTCTCTCTCTCTCTCTCTCTCTCTCTCTCCTTTGCCCCCCCCCCTCTCTCTCTCTTCCTTCCCTCCCCTTCTCCCGTAATTTGATTTCGCAGGAAGGCAATATTGCAACGGAAATAGGGAGAGGGGAATGATGGAATAATTGTGATTTTTTATGGCTTATTCCCGCGACCTATTCATGCCTTTGATGGCCGACGGGAGATAGGGTTTTGTCTTTCCTTCCTCCTCCTCCTTTTTATTCTTATTTTCTATCTTTTTTGTTATTTTTTTGTTATTATTATTGTATACTTTTTCTTTGTATTTTCCTTGAAAAAATTGGAATCAACTTTTCCATCTTTTTTGTTAATTTTTTTTTTATTATTGTATATATATTTTTTCCTTTAAAAAAATTGGAATCGACTTTTTTTCAGACAAAAATGTGTTTACTTTGATTTAAGGAAGCCAAATCGCTGTTTTTTTGGTGTAATGGGCGTTGACCTTTTTCGCGCTTCAGAGGAAAATAAAGAAGGTTAGATATTGAGAGGGAGAGAGAAGAGGAGTGGGGAGAAAGAGTAGAGAGGAAGTGGGAGGAGGAAGTGGGAAGGAATGGGAGGAGTAGAAAAAAGAGAGGGGGTGGGAGAAGGAGTGGGAGAGGTAGGTAGAGAGGGAGCAGGAGAAGGAGGAGAGAGTGAGAGGAGGAGAGAGTGTGGAAAGTGAGAGCGAGTGAGTGAGTGTGTGTGTGTGTGTGTGTGTGTGTGTGTGTGTGTGTGTGTGTGTGTGTGTGGTGTGTGTGTGTGTGTGTGTGTGTGTGTGAGAGAGAGAGAGAGAGAGAGAGAGAGAGAGAGAGAGAGAGAGAGAGAGAGAGAGAGAGAGAGAGAGAGAGGAGAGAAGAGAAGAGAGAGAAGGGCGAGAGAGAGAGAGAGAGAGAGAGAGAAGAGGGAGAGAGAGAGAGAGAGAGAGAGAGAGGGAGAGAGAGAGAGAGAGAAGAGAAGGGGAGAGAGAGAGAGAAGAGAGAGAGAGAGAAGGAGAGAGAGAGAGAAGAGAAGAGAGAGAGAGAGAAGGAGAGAGGAGAGAAGAGAGAAGAGAGAAGAGGAGAGAGAGAAGAGAGAGAGAGAGAGAGAGAGAGAGAGAGAGAGAGAGAGGGAGAGAGAGAGAGAGAGAGAGAGAGAGAGAGAGAGAGAGAGAGAGAAGAGAGAGAGAGAGAGAGTGAGAGAGAGAGAGTAAGAGAAGAGAGAGAAAGAGAGAGATAGAGCCAACGACAAAAGAAAGCACGTGCCAAGCAAGACCAAAATAGCCAGACATGAAAATAAAAGAAACCGGAATACCCCTTCAAGCAAATTGAAAGCCAGGCCAAGAGTCCGCCAGATCCCGACAGGAGGCGACGTCGCAGCGGAAACACCGGCTTCTTGACAACAGTACTAAGGAGATATGGATTATTGGAATGAAATTGTGTGTCACCTGTTTGGCTGCGACGGATCAAAAGGAGGAGAGAAAGAAGTCATTATCAAGATTACTTTTCCTTGCTCCTCGACTGAGAAACTAATCACTCACACTCGAGATTTCTGTTATGTGTGCGAGGACGAGTAGAAAAAGGGAGTGCGTTGGCCGGGGATTTTTTTTTTTTTTTTTTTTTTTTTTTTTTTTGAGTGACGCTGAGAGAAATCATGGTTTTTTTTTTTTTTTTTTTTTTTTTTTTTTTTTTTTTTTTTTTTTTTTTTTTTGTTTTTTTTTTTTTTTTTTTTTTTTTTTTTTTTTTTTTTTTTTTTTTTTTTTTTTATTTTTTTTTTTTTTTTTTTTTTTTTTTTTTTTTTTTTTTTTTTTTTTTTTTTTTTTTTTTTTTTTTTTTTTTTTTTTTTTTTTTTTTTTTTTTTTTTTTTTTTTTTTTTTTTTTTTTTTTTTTTTTTTTTTTTTTTTTTTTTTTTTTTTTTTTTTTTTTGAATGTAAGACGCTGGAGAGATTCTATGTTTAGTTTCTTTGCAATTTCTCGAAACACGATTATAACATTGATTCCTGACTGATCCAGTCTCTGGTTTCTTTTGTTGAAGCACTCGGTTTAATTATTAATTATATATAAGATATTATATATAAATTATTAAGATGAGTAATGGAGATGATATTTATACGTGATGATACTATACTTTAAGAAAAGTTTATTCTAGTAATTTATAACATTATAGATAGAAAAGTAGTTACTGGAGAGAATAATAACGAGAAAATATCAGAAGTTTAATAACACTGATATGAAATATTGTCTCTCTCTCTTTCTTTTTTTTTTCTTTAGGTTAAAAGAGTTAGGATAAACATTCATCAAATGATGAATTCCTTAACTTAAAACTGGACCTCTCTCAATAGTAGCAACCAGTAAACACTTCCGCGTTTATTTTACGTTTTTGATTTATATGCTGTTTCTTGTTTGATCCTATCGATTCTCTTTGTTTCTCTATTGCCACATCTCTGATCCGTATAACGTTTTGTTTTGCATCGTTAATAGTGTTGAAGAGTATGGGCAAGGCAACACAACTAACGTTACCACAGACAAATGGAATAAGATATAACTAACCACAGAAAGATTAGGAAGTTGAATATAAGCAATTATCGAAATATCAGATCGTGTTTTGAGGAGGGACGTGCACGCAAGATAGAAATAAGTACTGATATCAGACCACCTTTCATCCTTTCCTTTTTTATTGCGATTTCCGTCGCTAGGCCACTCTATAGTAGGTTTCCGGTGTAATCGCACTTTTACCGATTATTACAACCTCCACGAGCTACTGAATTGCAATAATTTCCATACAATATGGTTTCCATTATCTCTTTTAGTATGATTCTGACTAGAATGATCAGTGTGGCTATTTATGTCATTGGCTTCTATTATAATGATTCATCATCATTTCATCATTTATCTGGATTGGATCTGAGCTGTGTATCATATATACTGAGCACTGGTGCTATTTATTTCATATTTATTTGCTTTGAGGAGTATTCCGATTTATCACTCATTTTTATTTTACAATGTCATTCTGCGATAATATCACATTTATGAGTTGTTGTTAATCAACTTTGTGCTCTCTATGTGTTTTAGATTAGCTTTATTATTATCATTATTATATTTGCACGAGATTTAGGTCTGTTCTAATTCCGATGTTCATCTACCTATCTCATTAATCACATTTCTAGTATTTTCTCTCCTATTCATCGTTATTTCAATATCATTATTAGCATATTTATCAATTTACTCTATTATTGTTATTCGTTCTTATCTTCATTACCACTTCTTTACATCCATCTATATGTTTATTATCAATTGTTATTGCTTGTTATCAAAAGTCATTATTTTTAATCTTCGGAACTATGCTTATACATAATATTACTGTTATTAATAACTAATTATCGCTATTTATTATCATAATTTCCTATTAAGATTAATTTATTCCTAGTACATCTTTTAATTTTCCATGCTATTACCCTTAACTTCAACTAGACTATAGAGAAAAAAAAAACACATCCCGCCACCCATTCAATTCATTCGTATACTTTTATTGAGACGTCTTTAAAGGCTATGACTCTACACTCTCTCTCCACTCTCCTACTCTCGTCTCTCTCGTCTTCACCTCTCCTTCTCTCTCATTACTGTCTCTCTCATGTTGCTCCTCCTCTCCTTCTCTTCTAATATCTGCTGTTCTTACTCACCTCTTTTCTGTGTTCGACTTTCACTCTATCCAGAGACCTTGCGTAACACTTATCATCTCCTCCTTACACTCACAGGCTTCTATTCACGTCCTGCTTTACCGCTTCTCTCTTCCATCTCATCATCTCCTTCACCTCTCCCCTTCTCATCCTTCTATCATTCTTTACCTTCTCTCTCGTATTCGGCCAATCACTGCGAGAAGGACTTCTAACCTTTATTCCATCTCTTCTCTATTTTGCTTTCTATGATCTGTCTTTATCTCTTTCGATCTTTCATTTCTTTCTACAGCACTATTTCGACAGATTTTCCTTGTCGTGATAAATTTA
>NW_020870116.1:391477-398977 GCF_003789085.1 Penaeus vannamei | reverse complement strand
TTATTATTTTGAGGGTTAATGGCTTATCATCATTTTGAAGGTTAATGGCTTTGTTGGTCTATCTTCATGCAGTTTATGTTGATATTTTGGTAGTTTTATTTATTTGGGAATGTTTACATAATATATATATATATATATATATATATATATATATATATATATATATATATATATATATATATATATATACTATATATGTCAGGCTAAAATACACTTTGCATTGATTTAATGATGCATTTGATTCATTTGGGAGTACTGCTTATTATCAATTTTCTTCTTTTTTAGTTGTTTATTTACCAGGGAGAAATATTAGGCTTATATTCATCTATTTATTCATACGAATTATTTAGGAGGACTGTATGCCATTCATTACATTCTACCTATCCTTTCATTTCTCTTTACTGCGTCACATCTCTATCCTCCTTGTATATCTCAATAAAAAAAACAGAAACAAAATAATAAGAAAAAAGGAGATTAGTCATCCCTACCTCTAAGTACTCACCCTTTAAAAAGGAGAAAAAAATAACGAGATTTAAAAAAAGGAAAAATAATCTATTGTCCTTCGAGAAATAAATAAAAAATTCAAGTTCACGGCCACTTTTTCAGGCGAGGTGAGAGCCAGTGTTCCAGGAGACAAGTAGGGGAGAGAGGGCGAGGAGTGAGAGGGTGAGAAGAGGACGAGAGGAGGAGGGGAAGAGGGTGAGAGAAGGATGAGAGGAAGGGGAGAAGAGGGTGAGAAGTGAGAAGGGAAGGGGAGAAGAGGGTGAGAGAAGGACGAAAGGAAGGGGAGGAGAGGGCGAGGAGTGAGAGGGGAGATAAGAGGAGAAGAGGGTGAGAAGAGGACGAGAGGAAGAGGAGAAGAGGGTGAGAGAAGGACGCGAGAAGGGGAGAAGAGGGTGAGAGGAGGACGTGAGGAAGGGGAGAGGATTGAGAGGGGAGAGAAGGGTGAGAAGTGAGAAGGGGAGAAGAGGGTGAGGGGTGAGAGCGTGAGAGGAGGACGAGAGAAAGGGGAGAAGAGGGCAAGGAGTGAGAGGGGAAGAGGAGGACGAGAGGAAGGGGAAAAGAGGGTGAAGTGAGAAGGGAAGGGGAGAAGAGGGCGATGAGTGAAAGAGGAGGACGAAAAGAAGGGAAGAAGAGAATGAGGAGTGAGAGGGGAAGGGAAGAACGAGAAGAAGAGGAGAAGAGGGTGAGGAATGAGAGGGGAGAGAGGGGTAAGAGGAAGAGGTCCAGAGAGAGAGGAAGTAAGTGGTGAGACAGGGAGAGAATGAGTAAAGTGGAAGGAAAGGGGAGAAAGGAAGAGGTGGAAAGAAGGGGGGGAAAGGAAAGGGTAGAGAAAATGAAGGAATGAGAATGATCAAAGGAGAAAGGGAGGGATGATAACAAGGAGAAGAGAAGCATAGTTGACAAGGAGAAGAAGAGGAGAAGTGACAAGCAGTCGAAAAGAATAAGAGAGAGAAAACGAAACGGCAGAGAGAGAGAGAGAGAGAGAGAGAGAGAGAGAGAGAGAGAGAGAGAGAGAGAGAGAGAGAGAGGAGAGAGAGAGAGAGAGAGAGAGAGAGAGAGAGAGAGAGAGAGAGAGACAGAAGAGACAGAGAGAGGTAACAGGTGGATCAAAGGAGAAGGAAAGGAGAAGGGAGAAAGGGAGGAAAAGGAGAGGAAGAAAGGGAGGAGGAGAGGAGAAAGGGAGGAAGGGAGGAGGAAGGGAGGAAAGGAGAGAGAAAGAGAGAGGAAAGGAGAGGAGAGGGAGAAAGGGAGGAAAGGAGAGGGAGAAAGGGAGGAAAGGAGAGGGAGGAAAGGGAGGAAGGGAGGCATCGAGAAGGGCGCATTCAAGACAGGCGATCATACGAGAATATCCAAATATCGCCAAGGATCAGGAGGAGAGCTCCCTGGAGGCGCCCTGGCCACGTTCTTCGCCTTCCACGCGCTTGCCGTCGGGAAAGAGTTTCACATACACACGCACGCACAAACGCTGACACACACACAACACACACACGGCACACACTGACACACACACACACGGCTTTTCACAAACGCTGACACACACACACACACAACGCACACCACACACACGCACACACACACTGACACTGACACACACCACACACAGCACACAACACGACACAAACACTGACACACACACACACAACACACACACACGCGCGCGCACACAAACACTGACACACAAACCTGACACACACACACACAACACAGACACAAGCACTGACATACACACACACACACAAACACTGACACAAGCACTGACACACTCACAACAGACACGCACGCACACACACAAACACTGACACACACTCAGACACACACACACACACATCAGGGTTATTCATTATTGTAAATATATATAGTGTTATTACTGTTGTTACTGTTATTATTATCAACATTCTCGCTATTATCATTATCGTTATCATTACCCTTGTTATAATTTTTATCATCATTATGATTATGATTATCATTATCATCATCATTGTTGTTATTATCATTGTTATTATTATCATTATCATTAGGAGTATCGTTATTATAATTGTTGTCATTATTATCATTGTTATCATTATCATTATTATTGTTATTACTATTATCATTATCATCATTCTTAATATTATCACTATCATGATCATTATCCTTATCATCATTGTTGTTGTTAACAGTATCATTATCATCATTAACGTCTTTATTCCCTTCATAATTCTTAGAAGCAAAATATCACTTCAAAGAACAAACATTCTTGAGAGAAAAAAAAATGCAGGAAAATTTTTTGGAGCAAAAATAAAATGTTCTTGAGTCCTTGTTGACCTTTAGCGGGAAAAAAAGATATATATCATAATTTTTCCTGTGGCGTTCCCTCTGGCTTGGGAAAATGGCGGCAAGGGAGCGTGAGGATAATTGTTTTTATTTATTTGTTTGTTTTATTTTGTCTGTTTATTGTTTTATTTTGTCTGTTTATTCTGTTTTATATTTGTCTATCTATTTTTTTATATTTTTTTTTATATATGGTTTATTTATTTATATTTTTTTGTTTGAATATAGGATTTAGAATTTAGAATTGTTTAAAAGTTTTACCTTTTCGAAGTTTTATTATTATTGTTATTATTAATCTTCTCATTATCATAATCATGATTGTTGCTTTATAAAATTAGAAGTTTGGATTTTAAAGAAACAAATGTATTTAGTCATCTATTGTCATTATCATTATCATTTTTAATGCAAGTTTTAGAATCTTGGAATTTTGAAGTTTAGTCATTCTTTTAATAACACTGGAAAATTTGGATACTTGAGAAGCAATTGTGGGAATTATGATATTAGAAACTGATTTAGAGTGAAGGGTTAAGAAAATCAGTTTTATTTTTCAAATTCCTGATACATTTCGTAACTTATTTCAACTCCATAAATATCTGATGACAGCAAATACAGCAAAGATTACGAATTTTGAAATATCATAATAGTTTAAAAAATATTGAAATATAAATGTGTTTTGAAATGCGTAATAAAATTAATGAAGTGAATCGTGAATTGAGAATACAACAAAAAATCAATTACATAAATTGGAAATATATAATAAAAACATATCCATTTAGCAGTTCGTAGCACCACGTAAAGCATAATCTCAAGGGAAAGGCTAGGTCAGTAGCAACTCCAGGAGGTGCCATGGCGTCTGTTTTGATACTTGTTAAATGAAAATATAACCATTAAAATCATTATTTTCCATCCTTTTTGAAAACTGAAGAGACCAAAATGATCGACCATATGCACAAAGCATCCGTAACTTTTGTGACGTCATCAAAATAAACCGCACGTGCTTTTTTCCAAAAATAGAATCAGACGCCATGACACCTCCCCGAGTTACTACTGACCTAGCCTTTCCCATAACCTTAAATGGAAGGGGCTATGACGCATTACTCTTATTCCTCGTGCTCTAGGCTACCAAACACTCCCGTTTAGAGGTGGTACGCCGAGCAGACCACGAGTACCATTATTTGTTTACGTTTCGGCTCATCTACTGACCTGCTGACTCATGTCCACACTCTCTGATTCAGTGACCGAATTCTTCATTTCATTATTTGTATGCGTGCGTACATACTTGACTTACTTATGTACTTAAGCTGTGGTTATTCAGATACTTAATTTGCTTTAATAGCTGTACAATTACGGGTGAGGAAGACTGACAAGGAGTATTTTTCTGTGTAGTATCTAGCTCTCCTGGGCTACGGGATGTTTTAAGTGAGTACGTCTCGACTTGCGCTTTGTAGCATCTTGAGGTTAGAATAGGATATTAACTGTAAGAAACCCGAGAGCATTGTTATTGACCCGTAAGCCTATAGCAGCTGGACTAAAAAAGAGATGGTGTTATATAAAGATAAATAGAAGGTTGATACATATACTAGCACATAAAAAGTCTTAGTAAATGTCTATAAAACGCAGAATTTATAACGCAAAAAG
The DNA here is from genome assembly GCF_003789085.1 of Penaeus vannamei. Lineage (NCBI taxonomy): Eukaryota > Metazoa > Arthropoda > Malacostraca > Decapoda > Penaeidae > Penaeus > Penaeus vannamei. The sequence continues at coordinate 394,525 of NW_020870116.1, read as the reverse complement.
CACACGTGGTTCATTATTTACACGTCTACGTCACTTTAACGTTTTATTTTTTTTTTTATTCTTTTATTTATTGTTATTTTTTTAGCGCACAAAAGTATTCCTTATTTTCTAACAGAACGCAAGGTAGTTGACTGATTCTAAATGGTAATTGAACACTAATCTTCATAAATAATATTTCGAAACAAATATCAAATGGAACATAAATGAACAAATAAGCCATGTTTTTCAAAAGTAAAACAAAAGTAAACGTCACTTTAACGTGCTCTTTTTTAGCGCACAAAAGTAGCTGAAGACGCTAAGAAGCAGCTGACTACAAAGCTTCTTAGATTACAATTCAAACCAAATACCAAATGGAAAATGAAAATAATAATAAGTCATGTTTTTTTGGAATGGAAACAAAAGTAAGCGTTCGAAATTCGGTTAGTTTGTAAAGATGGAAAAAAGTAACTTATGCAGTGAGTGAAATTTTCCTGAAGTTTTTGTCTGAGAAAAAAACAAGTTATACAGTGAGTGAAATTTTCCTTAAATATCCCAATAACCACAGATTAAGTATATAAGTAAGTCAAGTATGTCGCACGCAAAAAAAAAATAATGAAATGAAAAATTCGGTCATAAAATCAGAAAGTGGACATGAGTCAGCAGGTCAGTAGATCAGCTGAAACGTAAATAAATAAGCCATCACAGTAAGTTTGTAAGTGGCAATCTTTGTAAGTAAGTAAAACAACGAATGAGCGAGTTAGTAAGCAAGCAAAGAACACAGAGAATGAATTAGATAGAAAAATAAGTTATAAAATTAACGTACTAAACAAGCAACCAAAGCAAGTTGTAAGATAAGCCAGTAAGTTATTAAATCAAGTAAACAGATAAATCGATAAAAGAGTAATAAGTGAAAAAAATGAAAAAGTACAAAGTAAGTAAAAACAAACAAGTAAGTAAATAAAGTGTTTAATAGAGTAAACAAAGGTTGTTATTATCTCCTGTTGTATATAGAAAATTAAAACTGTTATTACAACGTGGTTTTAGGAGATAATTAAGCTAATGGGGAAGGTTAATGAGGGTAATACGATGAGAGGAGAAGAGAGAAGATGACGATGATGTCAGCTGATCCTCACTAATTGACTTTTTTTTTTTTTTTTTTACAAGGAAGGCACGTGCGATGGAAAAGGGAGAAATTGATTGAATAATTAGAAAAGAAAGGGAAGGATAATATCCTTTTGTGTGTTTATAGATAAATACTTTTAAGTATACAAATGTATGTATATATATGTATGTATAAATATATGTATATATATGTATGTATATATATATATATATATATATATATATATATATATATATATATATATACATATATATATATATATATATTATATATATATATATATATATATATATATATCAACTTCTTTGTTTCTGCTTTCTTTCATTTTATCCCTTTCCTTCTATTTCTGTGACAAGATTTCAACACAAGAAGGCAAATTGGCTGAAGAGAGCACCAGCTGTCGTTGCGAAATGTCATTTGCATTATTCCATTTGCTTTTTTGCAATTATCCCACACACACATATAAATTATATATATATATATATATAATATATATATATATATATATATATATATATATATATATATATATATATATGTATATACACACACACACACACACACACACACATATATATATATATATATATATATATATATATATTATATTATATATATTATAATATATATATATGTGTGTGTTGTGTGTGTGTGTGTGTGTGTGTGTGTGTGTGTGTGTGTGTGTGTGTGTGTGTGTGTGTGTGTGTGTACACACACACACACACACATATGTATATATATATATATATATATATATATATATATATATATATATATGTATATATGTGTGTAGTAATATATGTATATATATATAATATATATATATATATATATATATATATATATATATATATATATATATATATATATCACACACACACACACACACACACACACATATATATATATATATATATATATATATATATATATATATATATATATATATATATATATATAATATATATTATATATCTACATATATATACACATATATACTGTATATATGTATGTGCATATATGTATACAAATAGATATCATCATATCACAAGTAATACGAAATATTATCGAAATCCGCCGTGATTGCGCAGGTGAATCCATTGTTTGAAAAAGCCCGCCTGTTAATTAGGTTGCGCCCCGCCAGAGCCATTAGCCATTTCATCAAACTCAATGAAACTCCCGTAATGAAGTGCAGAGAAACGTGAAATAAATATGGCAGAAAAGAGAATATTTAGAATAAATGGGTGAGGTTTAAGTGGCGGAAAAAAATGTTTAGAAAAACAACAGAAAGTGATAGGTAAATATATTAACAAATCGATAAAAAAGTGACGACAAATTAAACGGCGCGAAAAAATAGATTGATAGATAGAATAAATGAAATAAATAAAAAAAGTATATATATGACAGAAAAAAAGTCTCAGTGAATTACGCATCCCGCACATAACTTTAAGCCCGTAATCCTCCCTTAGCTTAACCTTAATTAGAATTTACTTGTTCAACGGATCAATGTCGCGATGTTTATTTTCGACCAGTCTCCATTACCTTCTTAATTTTTTTCCCTCCTTCCGTTATGGTGATTAAGATATTGTTAGATTTTCTGTTTATGGGGAAAGGGAGGGGAGGAGGGGAGGAGGGGGGTGGGTGGGAGGGAGGGAGGAGGAGGAGGTGTGGAAGGAGGATTGAGAGGGAGAGGTGGAGGAAAAGGGAGAGGGAGAGGGAGGGAGGAGAAGAGAGGAGGAGAGGGAGGGAAGGAGAAAGGGTGGGGTGAGAGGAAGGGAGGAGAGAGGGAGGGAAGGAGAAAGTGTGGGGTGAGAGGAAGGGAGGAGAGGGAGGGAAGGAGGAATTGGGTGAGAGGGAGGAGGAGTGGGGAGAGAGGAGAGGAGGAGGATGAGTGGGGGGGAGAGGGTGGGAGGGAGGGAGGGGAATAAGTGGAAGTGGGGGTAAAG
>NW_020870116.1:368977-378977 GCF_003789085.1 Penaeus vannamei | reverse complement strand
GATGTCAATCATAATTTGACCTTGGGAAAATTCTAAGAAAAACTTGGGTTGATGGAAATTATAAAACATTGTTATCATCATTTTTATTATCACTATTTTCTTATGAATAAAATAAAATTCCTTATTATTATTGTTATTATTGCTATTTTGTGATATCATTTTTGTAATTATCACTACTATCGTTTTGTTTTTATAACCATTACTATTATCATTATTCTTATTGTTACTATTATTTTTTGTACTATTATTGTTATTGTTATCATTTCTATTATTTTTCACTACTATTTTTTTGTAATTATTATCATTATCATCATCATTACTATTATTATTACTATTGCTGTTATTGTTATTATTATAATTACAATTATTATTGTCATCACTATTATTATTACCTTTATTATCATTATCGTTATTATCATTATTATGTTATTCTTATTCATGATTTTATCATTATTATTGTCATTGTTATTATTTTTATCATTATCATAATTATTGTTAATATTATTATCATAAACATTATCATTATTATTATGATTTTTGGAATAATGATAATAACAATGATAATGATAATTGTCATCATTATTAATCATTTTCATTATCAACCGTTTCATTATTATCCTTATTATCATCATCATCGTCATTGTCATTATTGTTTTTATCATTAATATTACTATCATTATTGCTATCATCACTAATATCATTATCATGATAACTACCATTATTATCATTATTGCAATTATTATCAATAGTATCATTATCATGATCATTATCGTTATTATCACTATCATCATTACTGTTATTACTGTTATATCATCATAATTATCATCATCACTATCATCATCATTCATCACATCAGTATAAACATTACCGTTATTGTTATCATTAGTATCACTCTCTCTCTTCAGGTACCATATCCACAGTGGACGTCGGCGATCAATGATTTCCAAGCCCTTCTGTCTCTAGTCATCCTAAACAATTCCTTCGCTGTAACCTTCTCACTGTTGACACACTGCCCCAACCATCCAGACATGCTGCCCATGAGTGTCAGTCGCTGCCTTAACCTGCTTCGCCTTCCTTCAATACGCCCAGTCAATGTCAAATTTTCCATGCCCTCTTTTCTCATGACATGACCTAGAAATTCTAGCTGCCTTCTTCTGAGTGTCATCATCAGTGTTTTCTTTCGTCCCACTCTTTGCAGTATTTCCTGATTGGTCACGTGGTCAGTCCATGAAATTCGTAGCATTCTCCTAAAGAACCACATCTCTGTGGCCTCCAGCCTTTTTTCCATTTGCGCTGATATTGTCCAGCATTCACTGCCATATAGTAAAACTGAATTGACGTAACAGTCCAATACTCTGACTTTTGTTTCACTACCAAGTCTGCGATCTTTAAAAACTGTACCAAACTTTTGAAAAGTGTCTTTTGCTTATCCTAATTTCAGTGTCACCGACCATCTTCACTCACCATGCTTCCCAATTGTTAAATTTCTGCACTTTATTTTCCTGTCCAATTTTCAGCTCACATTGTGGACTTGCACGCTTGCTAACAACCATGCATTGTCTTCTTACAGTTAATGGTCAGTCCTTTCTTCCTACTAGCATCTACAACCTTTTCTAGTAGATCTTGCAGTTTTTCTTGCGACTCCGCTAGTAGTACAGTATCATCTGCATATCGTATATTATTCACATTATGCCCTCCGATTACGAAGCCAGACATTCCATCTAGCTCTCTCAAAATAATTTCTCCGTATAAATTAAGCAAGTAGCATCACTAATTGTTATTATCACTTATATTTTTCTCAAATGATTCAGACGGAAGAAATAAACCATTTGAATTCAAGACTATGTAAATTAGCTCAATAACAGAATCAAGACTATGTCCAATATTCTTAAACCCAAGTCTGGAAAAGTACAGTTGCCTCTATAATTTTGCAATCACCTTGCAACCTAGATTGCACAAGCGGTCTATTTATTTATGATAATTATGATATTTATGTAGTATCCAGATAACCGGTTTAAATCTATCGGTTACAGGTGTATATCTAAGATAATCGAATTAATAGGGTACAAGTTTTTTATCAATAATGTAGATACTCTGTCATTGGATGTCGATGTCGAAAGGTTTTCATCATTAATGTAAAAACTACAATCAAATATGTGTTGTTTTCAACAATAATGTAAAGTTCCTGTGGGAGAGCAGTCATCCCCATTTTAACTATTGTATTTCTAAATCACATTATCCAGGTCCAGTTATAGCTTTTAAGATTGTCTCTAGAATAGTCAATATTTCTAAAATTCTGTTCGCTTCGCTCACCCAAGCCACCCTTTAGAAAAAGTTGAAATGATACCCTTGCTATAACGATGATGTACAATCAGCAGACCGCAATAAGAAGAAAGTGGTCTTCAAATGAAGTGGTCTTTACTTGGACGCGGCGTAAACAGGATCCTGTGGCTTGTTATTGATTTTCTCGTCGGAAGTTCACGGTCAACGAATGAGTTGGGCAGCCATTTATATTAAGAGCGACTGAGGAGAAGGATGTGTGGCTAAACAAGTCATGTAAAAAGGATAAAAATGAAGAAAAAATAAGATGATTTGCTATATTTAGTTTCTATTTATTTATGTTTTGGTTAAATGAAATCCAAACCATTTTCTCATGCGCAGTAGCAGTTATTACTTTCTATAGTACGTTGCATTTTTTTTAATGGGGTGTATTTTGGTAAAAGTAATAACTCACTCCTACTGTATACTGTAGTATTTACACGGCAGGATTCAGTATCGCTCAAAGGAAATTAATTAAGATATTTTGACAGTCTGTATTAGCTCAGTATGGAATCCCTTGAATGAATTAGAATGATCACAGTTGTTCAATGGATAAACATGAATTTTGCTGACCATTTAAAAAATATCAGTTACCATTAAGGCCGTCAGTATTGGTATAACTTGAAAAAGAAATAAAACAACAGACAAATAAATGAAAGGAAATAACATATACCTTTTGATGTTCCCACTAAACATACTCTCGAATCGTTTTTTTACTCTGGCTGCTTTTCAGTTTTCTTTGAGATGGGCGATACCACTGATTTCCCTCCCTATACGATGCCGAGGATTTTTCGCTCTAATATCGAAGTATCGAGTAACGATGCCGAGTATGAAAGTGTCCAGCATCGGTCACTTCCAGTACTTTACCAAAAAATATTTGCCTATATCATACAGCCACTTACCCCAAGTATTGCTCACGGTGAAGCGACAGATTCGCTGAAGATACAACGGCCTTCTAATCTTCTCGTCTCTGTTGGCCCCGACTTACGTCAAATGGTACTGGACTCCCGAGAGAAGAGAGAGGAGAGAGAGAGAGAGAGAGAGAGAGGAGAGAAGAGAGAGAGGAGAAGAGAGAGAGAGGGAGAGAAGAGAGAAGAGAGAGAGAGAGAGAAGAGAGAGAGAGAGAGAGAAGAGAGAGAGAGAGAGAGAGAGAGAAGAGAAGAGAGAGACGAGAGAGACGAGAGAGAGAGAGAGAGATAGAGAGAGAGAAGAAGAGAGACGAGAAGAGAGAGAGAGAGAGAGAGAGAGAGAGAGAGAGAGAGAGAGAGTTTTCTCTCGGAGTATTCGACAATTCCCACGAATGATAAGAAGTTCTACTTGAGTGGTTTCTAGATACACCTTTTTATCACACGCTCGTCCCTGTTCACTTAACAGTATAAGAACTTTGATGTTAGTTTTGTGAATCAATTACTAGGAGAGACTGAATAAAAGAGAGACTCGGGCGATTACTCAAAATCATTAAAGGAGGCCTCTCTGTGAGATAATCCTCCACTCTTAGGGTTTCTTTTTAGATAATTTCCTTCCCTTACGGTGAAAACCATTCGGCAGATCCTTCGATTCCTTTCAGCCCTGGTTTCGTCTGCTGAAATCAATGTGGATTTATGTTAAGAATGGACGAACCAGTAACAAAAAATTGAAAGAAGAAAGAAAAAAAAAAAAATATAGTGTACATATATACACATAGACACACATACATATATATACATATATGTATGTATCCATAGATATGTAAGTATTGTTATTGTTTGTGTATTTGTGACTAAGTAATTGAACCTGTGTCAATTATGAAACTACGACAAAACCAACATTCACAATGTGGGTAAACTTCAACTATCATTACCCATGTATGAGCAGAGCGGTAATGTCAACCGAAGGAACTTAGCTCCTAGTTACACAGATTGGATCATGTGGTAAGATTGGATATTGGTCGCGGTTTCGTAATAAATTCGTACCTACAGCGACACGGGTTCGAGTCGTGGTCGGGGAGGGTAATTTATTTATTCATATCAATACGGCAGTGCATTATTCCATCTTTCATAGTAATTACTTTCTATATGATTTGGTATCTAATTTCTGCAATGAAAGTCCCACAATCCCATCGTTCTCATAACTCAAACCCCAACCGTAACGTGATGCCAGACTTACAGTAACAGATGCCATTGTGAGGAAATTAGATATCTCACTCCAGTATGATTCTTTACATAAAATCACTATAACTTTAACCTTTTATCGCATATCCTTAATAACACATTCTCGTTTTCGTGATATTCGAGACGAGATAACAAGTGTCTCTCCCATATGATTCGTGGAGTGCTTGGCTGACCCGGATTTGCTTGCCAGTGCTTTTAAATTATTGCTTGCGAGTTAAACTTTCTTATTGATCGCTGCTGGTTCCTTCCACTGCGATTTCTTTTTCTTCTCTTGTTATCATTCTGCTGCTGTTATCAGTGGTATCATGTTATCATTATCGTATCATTGCGTTGGCATCATCAGCAATCATTTTGTTATCATCATTATTATCATTATGCTGTTATCATTGTTATCATTATCATCATTGTTTATAATCATAAGTTACTGTTGTATTATCATTATTTGTATTATAATTATTTATACATTATTATCATCTTTATCGTTATTATTATTATTAGTGTCATATGTATTTTCATTAATATTAAATTACCATCATTATCATCAACACTATGATCATCATTATCATAACGTGTTATCATCATCAATATCATTACTTTTGTTATCATTATCATCATTATCAATATGGGTTTTGTCATCATCATTATTATCATAATGATAATTCTGAGAAAATACTAGTAAGCGAGACAATGTGAAATATGTAATGTAAATAGGACAGCAGAGATAGCTTATCTATGTGATATATGGCATTCACGATATGAATATACTCACAAGAAGACGTAAGGAATTAAAAAAAAACAAGAAAGGAAAAGCTGGATTGCAAGGTCAGCTGCTTTTTATGTGGTGAATATTCCAGAACCAAGAGAAATGATATACGTTTTTTTTTTCCAAAGACAGGCATTGGAATTGGTGAATGTCAGTGAATAGATACGTAAACAAATGAATTGATATAATGACGGATGAATTAGTGAATAATAAATGAATATATGCGTGAATAAGGGGTTCTCATGGACCCCCAGAGTACTTTCTGGGGGTCCATGGTACAATATGAAAATTCTGCCGTCGAATCTTTCCATAAAGATTTCTTGTCCTACTTCTCTCTCTCTCTCATTTGCTTCTCTCTCTCTCTCTCTCTCTCTCACTCTCTCTCTCCTCTCCTCTCTTCTCTCTCTCTCTTCTCTCTCTCTCTCTCTCTTCTCTCTCTCTCTCCTTCTCTCTCTTCTCTCTCTCTCTCTCTCTCTCTCTCTCTCTCTCTCTCTCTTCTCTCTCTCCTCTCTCTCTCTCTCTCTCTCTCTCTCTCTCTCTCTCTCTCTCTCTCTCTCTCTTCTCTCTCTCTCTCCCTTTACTTATCTATCTTTACACTATTCATACTAGTAATACCTGAATCTGAAAAGGTGACAGACACAGGAGGGGCCGTGGAGAGTGTTACATATTGGCCGAGGGACACTGAATGAAAAAGGTTGGGAACCACTGCCGGAAATGAATAGATAAATAAATGAATAAATGAATGAATGAATAGACAAATAAACTGATATATATGAATAAATCAATGGAATAAATTACATCGACTTTGATTTGTGTGTTGTGTGGTGGTTTGTAACTCTGAGTAAGTAATTTGTATAGTATGGAACATTGCAATGAATGTTTTTTATAATGCGTGTGTTTATGCGTGCGTTTTTATTATTTATTTATTTATTTATTTTGCAGCGTGTGTGTGTGTGTGAGAGAGAGAGAGAGAGAGAGAGAGAGAGAGAGAGAGAGAGAGAGAGAGAGAGAGAGAGAGAGAGAGAGAGAGAGAGAGAGAGAGAGAGAGAGAGAGAGAGAGAGTGTTCATGTGTGTCCATGTGCGCGTATGTGTATATGCAAATATATTTGTATTTCTGCATATATGCGTGGAAAACTTATCTTTGATGTCACAAAATTCAAATTCCCCGCCAATCACGAGATAATTGGCTTTCTTAAAAATACACAGGAGATCAGGGCCAATTTCATGCACTGGCAAAACTCCCATTATCTCTGGAGCAAGGAGTGATCAAAGCCACCTTTTGTCAGGCACTTTTTAGTTCGTAATATTGCACCTGCTGGAGGGATCGTCATTCCATTATTTCCTTTCGTTTTTATTCTATCGTTATACCTCTTATTACCGTTGTTATGAAAATCATCATTATCACTATTTTCATCATCGATTTTGTTGTTGTTGTCGTTATTATTATCTTTGCTATTATCATTATTTATTTCTTATCATTATTATTATCAATATTCTTGTTATTACTCTATTGTTCTTGGTATCATCATTACTACTACTAATACTACTACTACTGCTAACGGAACCCGTGGAAATAACACGGAAAAAAGAGGTATTCTTCACTCTTGCCTCCTCCTATTCTTCGCCTCCCTCTTCTTTTTTTCTTTCTCTCTTCATCTTTCTTTCTTTTCCCGCTCTGCCACCCCCTCTCACTCCCGAATCTTCAAGAAATTCACTCTTCCATTCCCACTATAAATACTATTTCTACTCCCTCCCGCTTCCCTTCTTAAACCCCTTTCTTCGTCGCTTCCTTATCCCCTTCCTTCCCTCTCCCAGCCCCCTCTTCTCCGAGCCCCTCTCTCTTCCCCCGTTCTGTCCCCTTATCCCATTCCCTTTTCCTCTTTAACTCCCTTATATTGTCAATTTTCATGTTTGGACAAAAGTGAATGAGTCCACATTCACATGGAGTATTATTCCAGGTTTAAATACTTGTATCAAAAGGAAAACATGGAAGTACTCAGTCAAATTAATTATAATTTCATTTTTTTAATATAATTATCATTTTTTTAATATAATTATCATTAATGTTTTTAATGTATGTTACTATTATTGTATTATTATTAAGATAATTATTTTAATTATAAATTTAGCCTCGGATCATATCTTATAAGAAAAGCAAGTTTTAAACTCAGCGTACNACGAATATCTTCCCAATACAAAGATGTATTTAATAACCGGTTTCAGAATTACGCGGAATTCTCGTCAGAAAATACATTTAGATTCTCACGACGAAGATGTAATCGATTTATACCGCGTTATATAATTATCATCTCTCGTATTGTGAAGATAGTTCGTTCTGACATTCGGATATCGCGTAATTTATCCAACAAAATGACAATGTCGGTAACCGAGGTGCTAATCCGTGACCTATGAGAGATACTAGTTAATAGAAAAAGCGGCGGGTAGGTCCGATACGGATTAATGCAAGTAGGAGGCGAGATGGTCCAGGTAAAAGAAGAGAGGGAGAGTTAAGATGATTGATAATAGAGAATGGAATTAATAGATTTGGTTGGTAATGGGAGTTATGAAAATGAAGGATTGAACGAATATCAGAAGGAAGGATGTAGAATCGGGGCGACGATAAAGTAGGGAGGGGGAATGCAATATTGGATGATGATGGAATAGAGGGTAATACGAAGATAAAGATAAAGATAAAAGAAGGGACTGGTGATGATTTAGAGTGATGAGAGAATAGTTTGAAGAATCACAACGAAAGGAATAGATAAGAAGTCAGAAGTAAAGATATGAGGATCATATTAATAAAGTAACGACGTATCACTGAGTTACGTCTTTAAAGTCGATTGAATGAATTGGTTTTTAACAATTCCAATGTATTACATTAACATAATAAACAATAAACTATCAATGTGCAAATAGAACGCATATAAATAACATCCGCTAAAATTCACAATAAAGGGGAATTGGCAAAGTGGGAAATAACATACTGAGTCACAATAGTTCTGACTGTCTCAGGATAAAAAGGTGCTGCTGGGTGGCACCCGCGAGAGAAGGGGAGAACAAGGCAGCAGGCGTGTGAAAAAAGCCTTCAAGGGTTTGCTTCCGATTCAAGTCAGGAAGTAAAGATATGAGGATGCAAATATTAATAAGTTTTACTAGCAAGACAAAAGAGAAAGAAAGTAAAAAATAAAGAAAAGAATTGAGGAAAGGGCCGGATATAAATATTCACTTGGAAAGGAAGAAAGAATAAAAAAGAAAAAATGAAAAGAATGGAGGGACGAGCCGGATAAATATTCACTGGAAAGGAAGAAAGAATAAAAAGAAAATGAAAGAATTGAGGGAAGGCCGGATATAAATAGTCACTGGAAAGGAAGAAAGAATAAAAAGAAAATGAAAGAATGGAGGGAAGGCCGGATAAATATTCACTGGAAAGAAAAAGAATAAAAAGAAAATGAAAGAATGGAGGGACGGGCCGGATAAATATTCACTGGAAAGGAAGAAAGAATAAAAAGAAAATGAAAGAATTGAGGGAAGGCCGGATAAATATTCACTGGAAAGGAAGAAAGAATAAAAAGAAAATGAAAGAATGGAGGGAAGGCCGGATATAAATAGTCACTGGAAAGGAAGAAAGAATAAAAAGAAAATGAAAGAATGGAGGGAAGGCCGGATAAATATTCACTGGAAAGAAAAAGAATAAAAGAAAATGAAAGAATGGAGGGACGGGGCCGGATAAATATTCACTGGAAAAGGAAGAAAGAATAAAAGAACAATGAAAGAATTGAGGGAAGGCCGGATATAAATAGTCACTGGAAAGGAAGAAAGAATAAAAAGAAAATGAAAGAATGGAGGGAAGGCCGGATATAAATAGTCACTGGAAAGGAAGAAAGAATAAAAAGAAAATGAAAGAAAAGAATTGAGGAACGGGCCGGAAAGAAAGAAAAAAAAAAGAAAAGAAAAGAAAAGAATTGAGGGAAGGCCGGATAAATATTCACTGGAAAGGAAGAAAGAATAAAAAGAAAATGAAAGAATGGAGGGAAGAGCCGGATATAAATATTCACTGGAAAGGAAGAAAGAATAAAAAGAAAATGAAAGAAAAGAATTGAGGAACGGGCCGGAAAGAAAGAAAGAAAGAAAAGAAAATAATTGAGGGAAGGCCGGATATAAATATTCACCGGAAAGGAAGAAAGAATAAAAGAAAATGAAAGAATGGAGGGAAGGCCGGATAAATATTCACCGGAAAGGAAGAAAGAAAGAATAAAAATGAAAATAAAAGAATTGAGGGAAGGCCGTATATAAATATTCACTGGAAAGGAAGAAAGAATAAAAAGAAAATGAAAGAAAAGAATTGAGGAACGGGCCGGAAAGAAGAAGAAAAAAAAAAGAAAAAGAAAAGAATTGAGGGAAGGCCCGGATATAAAATATTCACTGGGAAGGAAGAAAGAATAAAAGGAAAATGAAAGAATGGAGGGACGAGCGGAATAATATATTCACTGGAAAAGGAAGAAAGAATAAAAAGAAATGAAAGATTGAGGGAAGGCCGGATATAAATAGTCACTGGAAAGGAAGAAAGAATAAAAGAAAGAATAATTAAAGAAAATGAAAGAATGGGAGGGACGGGCCGGATATAAATATTCACACCGGAAAGGAAGAAGAATAAAAAGAGAGATTGAAAAGAATGGAGGAAGGCTTGCAGAGGTTTTCATGATCCGCGCGCGCTCGCGCTTCCTTAATTTGTATCCTCGGCCCGGGGAAATTGGGGAAAAAAAAATG
>NW_020870116.1:357152-361135 GCF_003789085.1 Penaeus vannamei | reverse complement strand
ACTTGCGGACGCCCGCCCCCCCCCCACGCCCCACCCCACCCCCACCCCCCCTGCGGAGAGAACGGCGAGGAGGGAAGGGTCGTTCTGTGGAAGAACAATACATAATATGGAGATCTCCTCGGGAGGAGAGGAGGAGGAGAAGAAAGATAGGAGAAGGCATGGAGGAGGAAAAGGGAGAGAAGAGGAAGGAATGAGAGGAGAAGGAGAGAGGGGAAAGAAGGGGAATAGGAGAGGAGTGGGAAGGGAGAAGAGAGGAGGCAAAGAGGAGATGGGGAGGGGGGGAAAGGGGAAGAGGAGGAAGATGGAGGCAGAAGGAGAAGATGGGAGCGAGAAGGAGGAGGAGGAGGGAGAAGAAGGGAGAAGAGGAAGAGAAAGAGGAGGTGTGGGGAGGGGAAGGAAGAGGAGAGGGAGAAGTATTGAAGGGAAGGAGGAGGAGGAGAGAGATGAAGGAGGAGGAGGAGGGGAAGGGGGAAGGAGGAAGGGGAGGGGGAGGAGACGAAGAAGAAGAAGGAGAAGCGGAATAGATGAAGGAGAACGAGGAGTGAGAGGAGGAGGAGGAAGAGGAGGAGGGAGAACGAGGAGGACGAGGAGGACGAGGACCGAGGACGAGAAAGAGAGGAAAAAAGAGAAAAAGAAAGAAACGAAGAATTCAGAATAATCAGAAGACGAAGAATCAGAAAAAAAAAGACGAAGACGACGACTTAGAAAAACAGAAGCAGCAGCAGCAGGGGCGGCGCGGATGCAGACAATGGCGAACGTGCCGAGCAATACACAACCCGCGGAGACGCAGCCGGGGAATTAATTAGGCTACGCGCTGGTACTCTCTTCTTTCTCTTCTCCTTTCGCTTTCTCTCTCTCTCCTCCTCCTCCCTCCTCTTCCTATTCTTCACCCTCATCCTCTCCTCTTCCTCTTCTTCTACCCCCTCTTTCTCCCTCTCCCTCACCCTGTCCCTCTACCCTCTCTTCACATCACCATCCCACTCTTCTTTCTACCCCCTCTCCCTCTCCTTACCCTCCTTCACCTTCACCCTCTCCCTCTTCTTCTAACCCCCCTCTCCTTCTACCTCCTCTTTCTCCCTCTCCCTCCCTTCTCCTCTACCCTCCTATTTCTTCCCTCTCCCTCTTCCCTCTACCCTCTCCTTCTCTCTCCCCCCTCCCTCTCCCTCTCCTCTCCCTCTCCCTCTTCCCTCTCTTCACCCTCTCCCTTCTTCTTCTACCCTCTTTCTCCCTCTCTCGCTCCCTCTACCCCCTCCTTCTCCCTTCTCCCCTCCTCCCCCTCCCCTCCTCTCTTCCTTCACCCCCACCCCCCTCCAGCACGCCCAGCAGCCCCAGAACGCCTCCGAGAAGCGCGACGGCCCAGAGATCCCCCAGCGTGTGAAGCCCGCAAACAGCAGCCGTCCGGGGGGGGGGGGGGATTATTCCAGGCGAAGCACTCCTCCCTTGTAGTCCGCTCTTATCTCCCCTCACTTCTCTCGGTCCCCTCTTAACTCCACCTCGCACTTTATTCCCCCCTCCTCCCTTTTCTCCCTATAGCACCTCTTATCTCCCCTCATTCCTCTCAGCTCTCTTCTCTTCCCCTCAATTCCTCTCGGCTCCTCCTCAGCACCTGTTATCTCTCCCTCGGCTTCCCTTTCCTCCCTGATAGCACTCTTATCTCCCCTCATTCCTCTCGCTCCCCTTTTCCCCCTTAATTACGCTCCTTATCTCCCCCTCGTCCCCTCTTTCTCCCTATAGCACCTCTTATCTCCCCTCACTTCCTCTCGGCTCCTCTTATCTCCCCTCAATTCCTCTCGGCTCCCCTTTTCCCCCTTAATTTTACGCTCCTTATCTCCCCCTGCGGCTCCCTCTTCTCCCTATAGCACCTCTTATCTCCCCTCATTCCTCTCGCCTCTTATCGTCCCCTCAATTCCTCTCGGCTCCCTTCTTTTCCCTTATTTTACGCTCCTTACTCCCCTCGGCTCCCCTCTTCTCCTATAGCACCTCTTATCTCCCTCCACTTCCTCTCGGCTCCTCTTACCTCCCCTCACTTCCTCTCGGCTCCTCTTCTCTCTCCTCTCAATTTACGCTCCCTATCTCCCCTTAACTCCCCTCAAAACCCTTCTATCTCCCCCCTCGGCTCCCTAAACGCCCCTTATCTCCCTTACAACACCCTAAACCCCCCCTTAACTCGCTCCCAAGGTTAGGTCTATGGTGGTTGTGTTGCTGGAAAGAGGGAGGAGGGAGGAGGAGGAGGGAAGAGGGAGGGAGGGAGGGAGGAGGAGGAGGGGGAGGGAAAAGGGGGGAGAAGGAGGAAGGAGGGAAGGAGGGAAGGAAGGAAGAAGGAAGGATAAGAAGGTAGGGGAGGAGGAGGGAGGAAGAGGAGGAAGAAAGGAAAGAAAGTAAAGAAAGGAAAGGAGGGAAAGAAAGAAAGAAAGAAGGAAAGAAAGACCCGCATTATAACCAAACTCAAAAAAAAAAGAAAAAAACACACCAATTAAAAAAAAAATAAATAAATAAACAAACAAACAAAACAAAAGAAACGGAAAGAACACGCGTCCGGACATAAAGGCGAACTCGGGGCTCCTGTGCATTATTACCCGCGACCACACACCAGTCCCGGGGAAGAGTGTTTACCAAGGCGGTTTAAAAGGAAGATATAAAAAATGAATAAGTAAAAAAAAAAATGGAAGAAAGACAGGAGGAGACCGAATGAGGGGAGGAGGAGGAGGGAGGAAAGGAGGGGAAAAATGAAAAGACAGGAGACGAATGAAGGAAGGAGGGAAGGGGGAAGAGAGAAACCGAATGGAGGAGAGAGGAAGGTGAGAAAAAAATCAAAAGACAGAAAACGAAAGAGGGAAGGAGTGGGAAGGGAAGAGGAAAAATCAAAGACAGAAAACCGAATGGAGGGAGGAGGGAAAGGTGAGAAGAAAAAAATTGAAAGACTGAAGACCGAAAAAGGGGAAGACAGGAAGAGGAGATGGAAAAAAAAATGAAAGAAACACAGGAGACCGAAAGAAAGGAAAAGAAGACAGGAAAACAAAAGGGGAGGGTGAAACACGGTGCAAGGAGAGGGAAGGAGGGAAGGAACAAGAGAAAGGGGGAAAGAGGAGGGAGAGAGGCTGAGGGAGAAGGGGGAAGGGAATAAGGAAAGGAAGGAAGAAGTGAGATATGGAGAGAAAAGGAAGACAATAGAGAAGGGAGAGAAACAGAAAGATAGAAGGCAAGAGAAGGAAGAGAGGAAGCAAGGGGAGAAAAGGAAGAGAAAAGGCGAGAAATAGAGAGAAGGGGAAAAAAGGGAGATCAGGCAGAGAAAGTGAGAAAAAAGCGAAAAAAAAGGGGACATAAAACAAAAGGAAGGGAGAGAAAGAGAGGGCCGGGGGGGGGGGGGTGCACAGCTGGTTCCCTGTGCGTGAACACCTGTCGCCCAGGTCACACCCGCCCGCTCACCCTTCGGTGCCGACGCCCAAGCTCCGCCCACTATGCATGCTCCGCCCAGCTGCGACGGAACAAAAGCGTTCTCTGCGGACGACGCGAAACAAACGACGGTTTCTAACGTACAAAACAGGGTTTCTGATGCACAAAAGCCGGTTTCAAATGTGCAAAGACGGTTTTAATGCACAAAAGAGGGTTTCTAACGAACAAACGACGTTTCTAATGTGCAAAGACGTTTTCTAACACAAAGACTAACGAACAAACGGGTTTCTAAACAAAAGACGGTTTTAATGCACAAGAAACGTTTTCTAATGTACAAAAGGGGTTTCTAAGGTACAAAAAGACGTTTCTAACGCCCACACCTGTGCCCGCTGCAGTACGCACATACACCTGGGGGGGGGGGAGTGTACAAGGCAGCACCTGGCACTCGCCCGACGTGAAAAAGGGTACCGCCGCTCTCAGGAGAGAAAGTAGAAAATATAAGTTTTTCTTTTTCTTTCTTTTTTTTCTTTCTTTTTTTTTTAAGCGCTCTTTGGAGAGAAAGTAGAAAATAAATTTTTTTTTTCTTTCTT